>CM030018.1:8810000-9162500 GCA_017639485.1 Pluvialis apricaria
AAGTCCTTAATCATTTGCTCTACACAACCAATGCCTAAAATGGCTGTATTTCACCGCTGTAAATGCTACCTGTCCGCAATATTATTGCAAGGAGGTGTATTTGTGATCGCTGTATCCCGTTACAGCATGAGGGATAACGGTCTGGCACATTAGAAGCTGTACAAGGTGGTGAGAGGCCGGTGCAGGAGTCCAGCGTGTTGATGTACCGAGTTTCTAAACATTAACTAATGCAGAAGGGAAGTCGACACTGGAAAATCTTGTTCTTGACTGTGGTGGGACAGCTGAACACTTCATAACACTATCAATTAATAAGCTACAGACACTGGTGTCCTCAGAGGAGAAGGCCAGATTGGGAACAGCTCGGAGGTGGGCATGTCACAGGAAAAGATTTAGGTTTGTTGGCAGAGAAGTGTGGAAGATGCCTGGAGGTTGCTTGTCAGCACTTTGCCTGGCCCAGACCAGGCACGTTAAATCATGGGATGCAAACCCACACGTGGATATACATGGATGGGAAAACAAAATACCAGATGCTCTACAGCTGTGTCCTTTAGACCAACACTAGGTTTCTTCTCTCTTTCTGGGGGATGAGGAGAATCCATTGAACCTCACCATCCAGAGGACCAAAGCCTTTCAAAAAACCAAAACCTTAGGTGGGGATCGCGAAAGTCCCAGAGACCGAATTATCCATGAATCTCACCTCTAGGAGGCCCCAGAAGTAACCAAAAATGGTTAGAAGCTATGATCTCTCATTGCTGGGCTGTAAGATTATTGTGTTAGAGGCTTAACGGGCTTGAAAAAGCTGGGCTGGAGCGGCAGTGAAAGAGAGAACAGTGTTTATTGAGCAATAAAAGAAACATTATGTTTCATTGCTCAGCCAAACTGCCCTACAGAAGCAAATCCCCATGCTTTATAATATGGGGTGTAATAAATACTAATACTATAAAGGGGTCTGTTGGAAACAACCAGCAGGGCCCTATCGCAGTGTAATCAAGCCTCCCGTTAAATTAGCGTCTCGCTTGTGCTCGCTGCTTTATTGTCTGACGGGAGTGACCGCCTGGAGGTTTGAACGCCGGCTCCGGTGGGGTTCACCTCCTGCACAGCTGCACTCTGGTTACCCTCTCCTGGGGACATCTCTCCGAGGCCAAGGGTTAGGGTTCCTTCCAAGGATTAAGCGGTAGGCTCATGTCAACAAGGTGGTCGTGGAGATACAGGCAGAGCAGGAAGGACTCGTGAGGCCAACGGAGAGAGGTCCAACTATTTCAAGGCAGCAGATTAATCCTGATAATACTGCGCTGGGCCATTTTTTTCCCCTGGTTGGGTCAAGTTCCCCTAGCAACCACAAAGCCTGCCATTAATAAAATTAAAAAACTCAATCATAATTTCCAACCTCTGTGCCCTTTTCAGAGGCAAAAAGATAAATTGAATATAAAATGAAAGCCTTGCTTTTTGGCCTTTGTAAACCTCTTCTCGCTTTTTCACTTTCCTCCCCATAATTCTGCATTGCTGACCTTCTTCCAGTCTCAACAGTCTTGGGAGCACACGCAACATATGGACCTCATTGTCCTATAGAGCGAGGAGGGCATGGGGATACCTTTCCCATTGACCTTTCCCTGCGCAGGCTGGGGTACATTACTGACGGCATCTGCACAGCTCTACCTGGGCTGGTCTGCAGCAACATTTCATCTTGAACCTTTGTCTGATATTACAATTATTATCGCAAGTTGAGCTGCCTTCCAGCGTTTCTTTGGAACAAAAAAGGGCCTTTTTTTTCCTAACTGAATTTTTTGGCTAAAATTTATATTTCTGCTAAGATGATTTAGTTACTGGATTCTGTAAGGAAGGAGTGGTTGAAAACCAAAAGAGAGAAAAATATGTATGCATATCTGAAGATGCTTTAATTTTCAGAAACCAGAAGTAACTGAAGAACAGTTGTTAAAAATTGGAAAAGTGTTAGGTTTGGGGTTTTTGTCAGTAAACAAGGACGTTTCTGTGGAAATTCAGGGTTTTTCAGTTGCTTACAAAAATCACTGGAGAACTACCACACTCCAACCACCTCTTTTTCATTTTCTTCTGGTCATATAACACCAGGTTTCCATTTGCTGGAAATAAATGAGGAAGCCATGGGGTATCCCTGCTCTTTTTATTCACGCAAATAATCCCATTAAAGTCCACAGGAGTTCTCGTACCCAGTGGGCAGGTTCTGACCCCAATTGTTTTAACAGTTCTTTTTATTCACACCTCATATTCTAGTTAAAAAAATCTTATAGAGCTTGACAGAAGGCTTAGAATCACGAGTGTGCCCAACAACAGAATTAGTATTATGTATGTATGCTGCTTGGTTGACTCAGCTCAGCTAAAAAAGAGGAGAAAATAATACAAGAAGAAAAAAAAAAAGCATTGAGGGTAAACAGATGGCAGAGGTTTGGTGAGTCAGGCTGATACCATCATACACTTCCCGAGAAACCATCATCAACCCATTTTTTCCTCCGTGCCTCAGTTTCCACACCTGTAAAATGAGATTTATTGAACTTGTCTTTCTCAAAGCATCATGAACATGTAGTCAGTGGCAAACTTCAGGTGGTCAAGTGCAAGACTGCGCTGCATTTTTCTTCAAATAAATTGAAATTCAGTCCTTTTTGGTAAGAGAATTATCTTTCTATCTTACCACCCTATTGCTAGTCAGAGTTCTTCCTTTAGCAATATGATCAACGATGCTACATCCACAAACGCTGAAAATAAAACAGAGATAACTGATTCAAAGTGAGTGAGCTCTGCTCACGCTCACACAGTCATATGCTTCTCTTTGGAGTTATGTTTGATTGAGCCAAAAACAGATTTCTGAAATCGTTTAATTTTAATTAAATTTCTTCATAGCTCCTGAAAACCTTTTCCTCACTGTAGCAGACCCCATTGCCAAATAGTTTTTTACTCTTTCCAAGCTGAATTCAAAAGGAAAAATTCATAAGCTCCCCCCCTTTTTTTTTTTCTTTAACACTATTTACTTATATGATGCCAGCAACATCTACAGAGAAAGGTAGCCCATCCCAACAATCTTCTTCCTCATGTCTTAAACCTTATAGTAGCCAATCTAATTTTATTTCAGCTTTGAAGGAAAAAAAAGTCACCTCTAAGTTCAGACTAAACACAAGAAATTGTAGCCAGAAAGGAAATTTTTTTGAGAAAGTTATGTGGGAAGATATAAAAACAGTGGGTTAGAATGGAATGACTCTTTCAACTTGAGTTTATTGTGTTTACAGTATTACTCAAGTTCTGAGGAAACTAATAACCATCACAAATCTCACCAACATCCCATATTTTAGGGCTTGAGTTTTCTACATTTTCTGCTGGTTTAAAGCCCAACAACAAAGAAGGTTCTTGATAGAATAAGCTCTAATGTTAAAACTGCTATGACATATAGAGATATATAACCTCACTCTTGGGTAACCAAAGTCTCCGCTGCAACTTCAGCAAGAAATTTCTTTGCCTCCCTACAACCTCTCCTACATCCCATAATAGCCTCTATGTTTCAAAAGTAGGGCTCCACATCTGTAATATATTATGTGCATAATTTGCACTTAATTACCAACCACATTGATTAAACCATTGCACAACAATTAAACTTAATTAGGTCTTTTTACAGTGCCTTCACTATTTAACTGAGACACGCCAACTGTCTTATCAGCTCTAATTGAAAAGCTCGCTGGAGACGTTTAGCTTGAAGTGTGATCACCATTTCTTTCCAATTTCAGGTGAAGGCAAAACTGGGGATTAACAAATGTGTGTCAGTCTGTGACCCAGCATGAGCCACTTTGCATTCCCAATTGTTTCCATGTGTATGTCAGCAAATGTTCATCTCAATGCTATAAATAGATGACCAGGCTGCCCCCACCATGAAATTAGACAAGTTCTGTAGCACTTAGTGGGAATGGGGTTGCAGTTGTTGTTTGCTAGGCTCCAAAAATTCAAAGGGTGTATTGAGTTTTCAGTAATATGGGTAATAATTTGGGGCACTGTTTTCCTCAAGCACAGAGTTGTAGCTGCTCCCAAAAAGGGACATAACTTCACAGCATGCAGAAGTTGAAGAAGCCTAACTGGGCGCATAAATACTGAGAAGATCATAGTTATACTTAGGGAGCTTTTTTTTTTTTTTTTTTTTCCTAAATTGGTGTAATTTGGGTAGTTGTATGTTTACGGATTTAGTGGGTTTGATTTTTTTTTTTCTCTAGTGAAAGCAATGACAAAATATTTGGTACCTTGACAGTGTGATTCCTGTCTCAGATACTATGGATAGACCTTCGAGCTAATCTTTGCATGAAATAACAAAGTTAAATACCACTTTAATAAAATGCAGTCTTACTGCAGCTGAGGTTTTTGGGGGGGGGGGGGGGGATGTAAATGAAATGAAAAGATAAAATAAACTCTCTGATCAAAGAAATCAAGTAAAAAAAACCCAACTGTTCGCTGTTGTATTTCAGTGCTGTTAATGGGATATTTCTAACCAAAATCTCCCAAATTCACCGAATATTTGAGTTTCTCTCTGCTCATCTGAATAAAGGTTTCCTCACAACTCTAGACTTAGTCAGTTCTTAGCCAAACTTCTATATCTTTACTTAATGTTCCCTCTATTTTCCTAATAAGTGAGGGCTTTCTATATTTAATTCACATACTGCTACTGAAAAAAACTTATCTGTAAGCCTGGATAATACAATGAGATAAATATAAGATTGAGTCCAGAGGCTGTACATAGGGTCTCTACCCCTAATTCTGCTTCAAACTTGCATCTAATTGTGTCAGATTGTCATCTTTATTCAGAAGGGAGTACTTAATTCTTTCTTCTATTAAATGTCTTAAGCAATATTTAACTGGTTTGGGTTTATTTTTTTTAAGCACTAAGCTAGTTCTGCTACAAGTAGGAGTTTTCATGTATGCAGATAAGGAATTTCTGATTTTTCAGTAGCATATAAGCAATTTTTAAAAAATCTGCTTCGTTGGCAGAAAAAAAGCATTGGACTATTTTGATTGCCATCAGATCCACCAGTGATTGGAGTCTGTGGAATAAATTCATAAGACAATGCTTTTGGCAGATTTTACGATATGTCTCTTAGTAAATGATTTGACTAAAATGATATTCATCTCTTTCCCAGCTGATAGTATTGCTTTGGGAACTTGCCCATCCATTCCGGGGGAGAAAAGAAAGATTCCTGTGAAATCTTTCAAATAATAATTTCAAGCAAGAAATATTTTCCTTCAAGTCACCCAATCTGGTGACTGTGGAAACTGTAAGAAAAGCTACACTAGGAAAGTTCAGTGTTCATACACAGTGCCTCAAATCAATAGAAGTTATTTTATTTTTGCCCCTATCTTTTTTTTCCCCCCCGCCCTCTCTAACGAGTTAGAAATAATAAAAATAACAGCATGATTTGACTCCAAACATGTCCTGGGCACTTCAGCAAAGTGGGAAAAGCAAAACTTTCCTCTTCGATGCCCACCCAGGGCATCTCTTGGTGGGGTCCGCCTTAAGAGACCGGCTGTGGGGTGGGGGCAGACATCTATTTTTAAACAGCAGGAGAGTTCAATACCCGTGCCGTGGTTAACACGGAGCCTCCTTCCAGTGTTCCCAGTGATTCCTCTCTGCGAGCGTGAAATGCCATAAAGCGCTGCAGTGATGCCTTTATGAATGGCCTGTTTGTCTCCCTCTCCCCTAGCAGTCCATTTTTATTTTTTAATTTTTTTTTCTTCCCCTTCCTTTTTCACCCCACACTTGTCCAGTGGCCCAAAGCAGTTTAGCAGATATGGCAGCTCACATGAATTATGAAAATGTGAATATGGCTCTGTTGACTTGCACCCTGCATGCTGGCGCTTTGTCGGGTTGTGGGGTTTTTTTCACCACAAATTTTTTTCTTTGTGAAAAGGTGGAGGACAAGGAACTGCTTTTATTCCTAGACACGTGACTCTGGGCACCTCACGGGCTTAAACAGGAAAAATAATTGGTCAAATTTAAATAGGGCATTTCCCAATATAACCCAAATGCAAAAGTTCTCTCCGTCACCAGCGGCACCAACTCCACTTACGGGTATGCTCAAACACGCATACTGGATCCTGCAGTCGGAGTCTGGATCCAGGGGTAATTTCTGCAGGTGGCATTCATCTCTCAAGTAAATCCATATCTGGGAGACAACCAGGATCAGGCTGTTTGAGTTCCCTTCTTTATGCCACCCTCCGAAGGGACAAAATCGATCTTCTGTGTACTCTGGGAAAGAGGAGCTTAAAAAATGTTGGAAGAGTTTGTTTGATTAGGTGGCCTAGCAGTTCATTTCAGAAGTATTGCTGGCAAATCACCTAACCTTCTTCCAGGGCTGATGTTAAAATCTGTTTCTACATTTTCTTGTGGGGGGAAAAAAAAAAAAGAGAGAGAGAAAAAAAAAAAGGTTATCCTTCACCCTTTCCAGCAAGCCAGGAAAGCTTGAAACTGAAATGGTGGCTTTATGCCCAGACGGAGAGGAACTGAAATAAATATGAGCAGGGTTAAGAATTTTCTTTATTGAGAGCACCTGCTCCAATTTTATATGTACCGTTGCTAAAAATTCCTTCATTACGGTGTGCTCAACTCTGTGGGAGTTCAGTGAAGCCTTTGGTGCGGAGAAAACCCAAATGAGTCCTTTGGACCTCTCCAGGGAAAGTCTTTCCCTGCTCTCCCCTAAACAAATTAAAAGTGTCCAAAGGTAACGCGATGACAGCACTGTATACGATGCTCCCAAGGCCGGTTGCAGGCGGAGATGCGTGTCTGGCCTTGCTGTGGATGAGTTACAGGGCAGGGAAGTGAAAAAAGGAACTGGCAAAACCTCTCTATTTGCGAAGTTTCATGCAAAATGGCAATTTCTACTGCTTTTTGCAGGTAGCTGCACACCTCCTGTGCGTATCAGGTACACCTGAAGATCAGCAGACCCTCCTTGTACCTGCTGAAACACCTTCTCAAGCAGAGTCTGTCAGAGGAGCTTATTTTGTGATGCACCAAATTTCAACATTTCGTAGTCACTGTGATGGGAGAAAGACAAAAGCGAGACAAGGTTTTAGCAATAGGCAATATATTCTTATTAATCAGGCTGATGTAACTGGAAAAGGTATACATCAGCCAGGCCAGATCGCTGGGTCTTAAGCAAAAAATTTCAAGCTAATTTCTGTGCGAAGATTATAATTTCAAGTTTAACTTAATAATGTTAATTAATTAGCAGGAGATTTTGACTGAGACAGCAGCATTCTTTTGGCTTTTGTCTGAGGGTAAAACAATTAGGGACTAATCCTTTAAGCTGTATTATTTTTGGAGTTGAGGTTGATTACTCACAGACCGCCCTAACCTTCTACTACTTCTGTCAAAGTCTAGCTCTCCAGAGGTCTTCTGCTGTAGTTGTGATGATCCGAGGACACATAACTTGTCTAAGAAAAGGCACAGCCTCTGCTTACAAACCCACTTCCAGCTAAAGTCTATTTCTATATTTTCACACGGCCTCATGAAAACAGAAGTAGTCTTCAACTTTGGAAGTTAATCTCAGTGTTGACAATGAGTCTCTCGGTGGCCCAGCCTAAGTTTCTTGCTTTATCGCACCTTGCTTTCCCCAAACAGATGATGATTCCTTTGTTAATGGTCTGAAAACAATATTGACAATAAACTTTTCAACCAGGTCAAAGCCTTTAGATGACAGAAGTGCTTTAGGAAATGCTGCCTGAGTGCTAATAAAAATGATTATGCATAAGGAAACAGCAGCATGCTGGACATGGCCAACAGATGCAGTCCAACTGCCATGCTTTGCACAAAATACCTCCCCAGCTGCAGACAGATTCATTACATACTGGGCTGATGCCTCCTGTAGGGGTTCCACAGACTGACCACCCCGGTGAATTGTCACAAGGCAATGAAACAGGCTGGCGTGGCTGGTAGGGGGTACTGCGGTGGAGAAGATGACAAAGGTGGCTCTGCATGTGCTGAGAAGCGGAAGAGAAAGTTTGGAGGTGTAGACGCAGGCAAAGACCCACCGGTGTGGGAAGGACTTGGGGTTTTCTTTTATTTTTTTATTTTTCAAACCTGAAGCCTAACGTCAAATTGAAGGTGAGGAGGGTGGCTAACATGAGCAAGGATTCAGCGATGCCACCACAGTGGAAGACCATGAAGGAGGTGACCGGCACTGGCAAAAGAGGGAGATGAAAACATTCACCAGCACTCTGGCTGATGGGTATTCATTTAGTCTGGGGCATGAAGTTGGCTAACTGGGCAGCAAGCCCAGGAAAAAAATCTGACACTGGGAATTGGTCATTTCTGTTGTGAACAGTGGTATTTTCAGAAAGATTGCCCTGACGATACATTTTACCTGAAGGTCTGGCTGCCTCAGCTCCCCTCTTCGTGCTGGAATAACCCTGTCCCAGTGTTATTAGACAGCCTCTGTTAAATGCCTCTTTTTTTTTTTTTTTCCCAGGCCCTGCAGTTTAGGTTCACCAACACAGCAAAAGACAGTTTTCTGTCTTTTTTTTTTTTTTTTTTTTTTTTTTGATGGCAGATCTAAAAAGCCACAGCCATACCCCACAGCGCCCTGATCCAGTATAAACTGGGAAATGAGACAGGAATGCTGCAGTGAATCCGCACCCGACCCACAGCCAGAATCTGTTGCTCGGGCAGACCCATGGCGAGCCACCAGCGAGCTGCCACCCCGGCGCGTGGGAAATCGCTCCCCTGCCTGAGGATGGGCATGAGCGTGGGTGGAAAACAAGTGCATGAGACTCCCTGGATCAGCTGCTTCATTCAGATGTTTCCCCGGGAGCTGACATAGCCTAAGCCTAGGAACTGGCAGGGATTTTTGCTTCACTGGGACAGGAGTAACGTTCTTGAACTTACAGAAATTACAGTACTTTACTAGGGGATAAATCTAATCAGATTGTATCCAAACGGTCTACCTATAAATTTTAGCCACAGATGTATCTCATTTTCTTAATACCTAAGCTGCTTAGAAGCTTTAATGTATTTATTTTCCTTTCACCCCTGCAACGTAAAGATACACTGTCCCTATTTTACAGCTGGGGAAGTTACTCACAGGGAGACTTAAGTGTATGTATTCACGGCAGTCACTGAGTAGAACGGAATTCAGCATGGCTGGAAAACCCACCTGAGAAGCTGGGTAAATACTTGGGCAAGTAGCTCAGTGGTCAATGCCAGGAGTACCCGCGCTAATTCACTGAAAACAGGCTTAAGTGCATCTACTTGCTCTCCCTGCAGGGTGGAAATGGTTTGAATGGCTCCTGCAAGGTGATGCAGGGAGGCTGGGGCAGACCCCGGAGCTGATCTGTGTCCCTGAGGCTGGTGGTGGCTGAAGCCTGCTCCTGCCTGCTCCCTTCTCTGTGGGCAGAGGCTCGCCAGCCAGGAACATCGAATTCTGCCGTGGGAGCTGCATACAAGGTGGCAGCACTACAGGGCACCAAAACCCTTGTTTTTTGCATTCCCTTCTCTTTTTTCCCTGCAGCCACGTAAGAAGCATCCACCGGTCCAGACCAAGTCATCAAACCTCCTGTCCCATCCTGTCTGCCAATCAATCAGTCAAACTCAGTGAATTCGCTGATTTTTTTTTTTTTTTTTGGAGGTTTGAACAGGACCTTTTAGAGAAGCAAGGGCATGACGATAAATCAGAGCAGCAACACACACACGAGCGTGGCAGTGCAGCAGAGACCATTCCTTGAGTCCCAAGTCATAATTAACTCCCTGAAGGACAGAAACCTGACAGGAAATCCAAAATCTCTTTGCAATCTACTAAATATTACAGGAATGAATGGCTGGCACGGGGGAAGGAATGTTGGCTGGAAGTGAAGCTTTTTGGTTTGAGCTTTTCCTGGGTTGTGTTTATTTAGCATATAGCTCGGAGGCACTTGCTGTTTCATATCTAGGAATGGAAGGAACACAGATAGCACTGCACTGGAGGATGGAAGGGTTGCAGCTCAATCTGCTGTTACCTGGAGCTCATTTCTGCACCTGCACAGGGCCTCAGGTGGTGTTCAAAGCATTTAAAGTGCTTAACTCTGGGTTTAAGTCAAACAGTTCAAAACGTGGCTGCTTTGTACTCAGACTGTGAAGTCTGAGGTGTGATTCCTGATGGCTTTTTGTTTTCCCTGCACGAAAAGGAAGTAAAGCCCTAAAAAAACCATATCTGAGCCTTTCTCCTGCCAAACCAAAGAAACCCACTGCAGTTCAGATTCAATCTCCCTCAAAGACAAGATGAGAGAAGGGAAAGATATGTTGCGTGATGTCATATAACCACTACCAGAGGATGTTCAGATACGACATGGTGAGGGTCCCATACGAACTAAAATAGAACATAAATTATTAGTCGCATTGAAACAATGTTGTTTCACAACAGCTATGCATTTCTCCCTTCCTCAAGAGCTCTGGCTTTGCCAAGCTTCAAACTGCAACCCTTCTTTGTCTTGGGGTGACATTTCCCCTCCTTTCCCCACTTATGAGCCACCCTCGGACATGTTTGAGAGCCTCACTCTTTGCCAGCTCATCTCTGCTGCTCCCTGGCCAGGCTGGACCCAGCACCCCATGTAATTTGGAATGGCTGATGCCTCCTCTGTACCAAAGCAGCAGACCTGAAATAGCAGAGGGCTGGATTTTACGAGGCATTCCCGAGCCCTCGGTGTTGAAACGCAGGTGATGAGTTTCCAATCAGATAAGGCGATGGTAATTCCAGATGACCCTGCCATCAGTTGCAGGAATCGCCATGCGGGGAATGTCGGGATTAGGTTTCACTCAGAGCCTGGACACATTTATAATGTTTCAGTAAATGAATAGGGAGTACTGTGACCCAGCTGGGAAATTTATGGCCTTGGTTGTGGCTCTGACAGGACTTTGGAGTGAGATATCGTGGGCTTCGGGGGTGGAGGCTCATCTTAAACTTAAATTGGGGTGGGGGTAGGGGTGAGAAGCAGAGATAAAGCAGCTGTTGAAAAGCTTAAGCTGTGTGTCTCTGGCTAAAAGCAGCTCAAAGAACATGCTTGCCGAGGTGTCAACCGTCTACGAAGTACCCATTAATTGAAAAATATTCCAACTGGACCCTGAAGGAGAGACCGAGTCCCATGTTGGGGGGTCCAGGCACTCGCTCATAAAATGTGCAGATTGCAGCCCTGGTAGAAGGAGGAGGAATAGTTTCATGGGAGGAGAGGTTGTTCCTGACAATGTGCAGTCACCGCGAGGCTCGAGTCGGGGAGCTGTGCAACACAGGGACCTTTCACTCCACCGTCTGCAGTCACTCAGCTTATTTTCTCTCGGGGATGGACCGGGGGATTTATTGCACCTTTTGGATTTTCAACAGCATCTGTTACATAATCTAACATGAACTCTTCGAGAAATGGAAGCTAATCTTTGCCTAAGCTACGTACGATGATATGCTGTGACCTTCCTGACTGATACTTAGAAAAACTTTGCTTAAAAGCAGAGGGTGAAAAGCAGGGTTTAAAGATTTACTGGGACATTTACAAGTGTGATAACGTTTTTCAGCCTGTTTTCTTTTATGATAAATCATTTTTTATTGCCCCAGAAAACCTGGGAGATGATGACCAGAAGTAGAGTAGTTTTGGCTTTGTCATTGGAAAATCAGACCCAAAGTGTTTCAGCTATGAATGGAAGGAAATTTAAAGCACACAACAATCTGAGGTAACCAGTCAAAACACTTGCTGTGGCTGTCCAAACAAAACCAAAAAATGCCTAGAAGTAAACAAAAGATGTATTTTGTAGGCCACTGAGAAGGCCCTTATTTTTTCTCCTTTTGATCTTGAAGAATTTTTTTGAATTTTTTCCAAAGAAAGTAGTGAGGTTGAAAAATGATTTTTTTTTTTTTTTTTTTTTACGTTTAAAAATATGAATGTTTGGAGAAAAGCCAAGTCTTCGTGATTTGTTTGATTTGAAAAATTTCAACCAGCTGTACCTATGAAACTGGAAACCAGGTAAAAATTGCCCTGATCTGGGCGTTTTTTGAAACTGAAAAGTCAACCAAGGTTCATCAGAATGGTTTTTGAGTTTCCAACTAACTGTCCTAGGCTTGCCGAAGACTGGACCTGGATAACAAAATCGTTGGAAAACACATGGACTGGGCTGAGTTTCACTTTCGCTTTTGCAGACAAACCTGAAATCCTGAGTTATGTGGCGTTTGAACAAAAAGCAAACTGAGATTTACGCAAAAGACTTTTCTGGCTTGCTGATACCAAAAAATCAAGTTGCACAGAAATGAAATTGTGGTTGCATTGAAGTAATTAGTTTTGTCATTGACATGATTGGGAATTGGAACCTGAACATTCACCATGAAATCAACCTGACTTCCAATGTGATATTTGTAAATAAACAGTGCTAGCTATTTTCTAAAGCACTTATCCCATTCCTAATTTCTCTAAATCTTCCAGCTGAGGAAAAGCTGAACAATACATCTCAGTGAACAGTAGTTCTTTGTTGAAAGCCAGCATAGCTTAAGTCTCTTTCCAAGTTTAGAAGAAGAAATGGGTAGGTCTGCCCCTACTTTTCACACCAGTAACATCAGAAAACTCCTTGGGGGTCACCCTTTTCTGCTCTGTCTTAGCACTGTTTCTAGTGGTTAATTCCTGATCCACGAGTAGGACTCATAAGCATTAAGCAGGGTGAATTAGGTACATAAAAATAGCTGAATAATAGAATGAAAGCCATTTTCAGTCTCAATTCAGTTGCAGATGTGCGCGTGAGTGTTTTCAATGCCCATAGTCTTGCAGTCCCAATTTAGTGAGCTACGGAAGCCTCCATCGGCTTCAGGACCCCCCACTGGATAGTTCACCTGCAGCGAGAAAAAGGAGGTGATATTTTAGATACGCTGCAAACCAAAATCAAAGATGCCAAGTCTGTTTTTTCAGGGCAATCTACACCGATGCAGTAGTTTTCCTGGAATCTGAACCATCTCATACAGGACAGAACACTGAATCCCTGCCAGGAATGATAAACATATCCCATTTTTCTTGCCTTATCTGTTTGCATTTTGCTAATATCACCTCTCATCCCCTTCCGCTCACTTCCAGTGGCTATTATCAGCAGACAGCAAAGAAATCCTTCCCAAGCAACACGTCTGCAACTTTTGTGTGGGAAATTTTCTCACCCGTGCTCTCTGTGCACATAAGATGTGATTTACTTGAGTGGTGAGAGGGGGTTGATTATGGAAGTTTAATTAAGATCTATCGCATAACAGGTAAAATATTAGGATGGAGCATGACACAACTTCTTGAAACTCTGATTACATGAGATCCACCAAAATATATTGCTGCAGAAATTGAGAAAAATATTCCTTAGTCTTGCTGAGTGGAGCTTTAACATTAGTTGAAAGCCTCATGCTGGTACTTGTTGGAGCATCGATGTCCATTTCTAAACAGGCTGCATGTGTTAATGTAAAAATGATGTATCAAGAGGGAGAAACTAACTTGCCATAGGCTATTGATTTTCAATCCAAATCAATTTGGTTGTTGGTGTGGGCTTTTTTATTTTGTCATATGTGTGCATGTCAGAAACAAAAAAGTTTAGTGTATACTGTTCTATCCCATGTCTAAACCAATTGGAAAGCTCTTGGGTAATCTACAGAAATAAATTTAAATGAATAAACCTTTTTTACTTAATCACCTATATTTTATATTCTGTGTGCTGGGAAGGAATTTGCCATCAGTATTTCTTTATTTAGTGTGCAAAATTAATTTGATAAATGCAGCCTGGAAGACAGTGCAGTTTTGAGCATGATAGGCTCCCAAGCTTAAGGCAAACGATGAAGTATATACATCATTAATAGTTATATATATGAATTAATACAAATATTTAATGCTACAGATGCCATGGTGTTCAGGTGGGAATAAGAACATTTTAAAATAGTACACTCTAGATAGAAACCCAGCTCAATAATGTTTGCTACAAACGTGGGAGTTGCTGAGGGAGAAGCCAATATTGCATTCCTCAGGTCTAGGGCAGAAAAAGTGGAGGAGTTAAGATGAAGTGCAGATTTTCTTCTAATCAAATCCAGAAGACGTGCTGTAAACCTTATTCTAAGAGATCCGCTAAGTCTGCAGCATGAACATGACAGGCAGGCAAAATTGTGGATTTGATCATTTAAAAACCTGTGGATTCCTGGGGTTTTGGCTACGTTAAAGACTCTGAGAAAAGACATGCTGAAAATTGCTGAGGGGTGTTACCAAACCAAGTTGCCAAAGGCTTAGTCTGCCTCAGTAATACAGAGAGCAGCTGGTTGAGCTAACTCCCAGTTAATTACCTCTTCATTTCTGCAGTCACTCCATCGTTTGTTTAGGGCAAGGTGGACTGGAGGCTTTGGTGCCCAAATCATTCAACTTATTCATTTGCTATAGAAAATAAAAGTTGGAAAATAAAGACATCTTTATTGTACATATTTTTTCATTTAATTCGTTATGGGCATATTACAAAATGGCTTTGTAATTTGGGTAATCATACACAAATGTTGGGTTTTGCTGCAGCACATTCAGATCAAATACTTGTTTGGCTGAACCTGGCAGGCAATGCTGGTGCAAGCCCAGCTCACGGAGAGTGTAGAGGTGATTGATTAATTGCTCCCGTAAATCTTACAGAGCCAGGTCCTGATGTCTTTTCACACTCTGCATGGGGCGGGATTTTCAGTGCCCATGACATGAAAGGCAGTTTTTATGTGGAAGGAAAAAAGTCAGGAGGAACATGGGGATGAAGGCACTAATACGTTCATTTATCTGAGAAGGAAAATGAAGATGTGGGACATCTTCTTCCTGCCATTTAATGGGATCATTGTAGGACTGTTTCATGCAATGAAGTTTTTCAAGTCCTTTGTCCCATCTATCTTTATATAAATACTCCATTGTAGGTCTTAGGGTAACGGCTAAGTATGACGGTGAGTCCAAACTTCCACCCCTCAGTATAATCCCTGTAGATTATCCTAAATAATTGCTCTTTTTCTTTGTCATTTGTTATACAGTACCAAATTACAATGTCCTACAGTGCCAGCCTTGTTTTAACTCTGCAGCACATCTAAAATCAGCATTTAAGGAATGTTTAAGTTATAAATTCAAGCTCTGAGAAGATTAGGAAGTGCTTGGATCCAGAATAGCCAAGCAACCTTAAATTGGCCCCATTTTATAAAGCCTTTAAATATCCGATTGCTACAAGTTCATGCCCCTTCCAACTACTGTGAAAAAGGAGGCGAGACCTGCAAAAACTAGTCCATTTCGAGGCACGGCCTGGATTCATTCCCGCTGTACTTTCCATCCAAGGCTTTCAATGAAGCAGGGGGTTGTATGGAAAAAACACAGTGTGATCATGTAATTAATATTTCCTTGTGCGGAACCACAGCAGCCCCTAGCAACTGGGGAGAGCAGATGGAAGAGGGTTCACATCCCAACTTTGACAACCTATTGTATGAAATTAGCCCACCCTTCTCACGGAAAAGATCTTGAAATGTTGATAATAATTTATTTTGTCTTGGAGATGAGGAGTTGTGATGGGAGACTGAAGAGTCACTTTTGAATATTTGAGACTCCCTTGAGAATTTCTGTCTCTTACCCACTTTAGTCCTTCACCTGTTATTTCCCTCATAAAAATCAAGCTTGACCTCCTTCAAGAAAACACAACTGTGTTCTTCAAGGCATACAGATGCTTCTTCCATAGCACTTTTCATCTTTTCTAGTTTACACTGACAGTTAGAGAACACATGTAATACCTATTTCCACTTGTCCAAATCATCAGATGCTTCTCCAGCCCCTGCCTTTTGCGTCCGCTATTTTAGCTCTAGGTTTAAAACCAAGCAAATAAACACACCCAAAAAAAACCATTTGCTTTGTTCTGTTTTGCTCTAAACAGCCTCTTCTCCTAACTGTGGTGCTGGAGAGGTCTTCACTAGCCCTTCCAATGCCTGACCTGACATCTGTTTTCTGAAGGACTTACTGGAATAGTCCACCCAGGGAATGATCCAGCTGGCTGCGTATTCTTAGGTGCTGGATTATAATGCGACAGAGAGGAAAAACATACTTGTGGGTTTGACATCAACGCACAGCCAGAAAATGCCATTTAGTGTGAAGTGTTCCAATGCCACTTTGTTTAGGAAATCAAGCAGGTCTTTTTAAGAAAGATGATTGTTTTACACTTAAATCTTTTCTGTGTTCTCCATAATCCTCCTCCCCAGCTCCCCAAAGAGGACAACAAGCTGCAAAATACAGTAAGATGCTTTTCATGTTGTATCTAGCTATAATCCCTGATAATTCCAGGCTAGTGCTGTGGAAAAAATTACCAAATTTAATTCACTTTATGATGTGAAATTTTTAAAAAGCTTGCTTCCAGCTGACTTTCCTACTGCTGTACTCGCTTTGCCTGAAATGGGTTTGGCTTTCACAGTCTGGGTAGGTTCAACATGGCCACAAGGGGTTTGGAAGACCTCACAGGGAAGACCTCCTACAGTCGGTGGTAAATGCTGTCCCTTCAGTGAGAAAATAGCTTCTTAGCTTCGAGTAGGTATTGCGTCAGTGTCCCAGGAGAGGGATCTGCTCTTGGAAGGGTATGATTTCCTTGAGCGCTCTCAAGACATTGACCACTCTTTCACCAAATGGCTTTATGTGAGCATTGTGCCTGTTCACTCCAATATCCTGTCAACATCTGAGGGTGTTTCCATCCAGAGTGGGGACAGTTATTTCCAAACTGACGGTTCTTTATGGAGAAAGCCTTACTCATTTCCCTTTATTCAGAAATTATATATAAAAAAGTGCATTGCTTAAGCCATCTAGAGCTTTAAATGTCAGAACTCCAACTGGAGCACAGCTCAAAGACCTCTGGTGTTACTATATTGTTCCAGTGACAAACCCAACCCATGAAGTGGGTTGACCAGCTTCCAGTTGATTAAAGGTATTCTCCAGAAGAACAGTCTAATTTGGAGTTGACAAAGGCATGGAAACTATGTCTGCTTCCAATAAAACTCCCTGCCTCCTTGCCAGGCACAGAAGAAAAAAGACCTGCCTTCAAGCTCCTGGCCATGAACTTGCTTCATGTTTTAGCATTGCCATTTTACTTTCCTTCGTGCTACAAACATTGCTAAGAAATTACCAGAATATCATCTGCATGCAAAACTTGTGCATTCTTTGACTTATTTTATTGTTTCTTACCCCATTCCTGTAGCGGCACATTAGTCTGGTCTGGGCTGCAGGCTACCCCTCTTCTTCTATGCTAGTCCAGTAAACCCCAAAGGCGCAAACTGGGAAGTGATGTGGCCAGAGGTGTTATTCATTCCTCTGTAGACATCCCTAATCACACCGCCTGTTGGCCTAACCTTTCAGAAACGCTTTGGAAGAAGGTGGCGCATTGAAGTCGGTTATTGCTTTCTGATGACAATGCTGAAGGTGATGATTGCCCTGTAGTGCAGTGCATCATGTTGGATTCATTTAGTGTATGTTATGTACCCTGTGGTCTGTGATTCATTCACTGCATTGCAACGTGCTTTTTGGAATCACACTCCAGCAGTGACTTTCTGACATGCGGTTCAAATACTCATTTCTTTTTAGACCATACTTTTATTACAGTGAGTAGATCTGTATATAGCTTTAGACTGCTGCAAATTTCCAAGGGCCGCGTCCCAACAAGTATCACTTTCCAATTTCATTCCCCTCAAGAAATTCTGTCAACAGCTTCTCCCAATTCCATTAATCTTGTGTTTTACCATCTTAAAGCCTCCCATTCTCTCAACTCCCTTAAAGATGTGACCAGTGTTTCTCCTTGAGTGCTGACAATTGCTTTCTCATTCTTATGTGGAGCTGCTCTCCCTGCTAAGAACCACATGCAGTTTTCAATAATACCTATTCATCAGTAATGTATATAGTGAGCCAGGTCTGGATTTCCACACTGAGGTACTGATGTATTTTACATACCTTTCCTTTCTCAAAAGGGATTTTCTGTCTCTGAACACTAAATATGAGAAGCATTTTTCAAATTCTTTGACAGAATGCTTTTAACATATCAGCAGGGTTAATAAATCTTTTCCATTTCTTCTGTTCACTTTTATTCATAGTGAAGTATTGATCAGGAACAAGCAGGGATTGTGAGGACAGTTCTCAAATGAAAGTGATATATGGTGCTACCAGGACGCTGATACAAACAGTTTCACTTGGAGCTGTGGGCCGTCGGCCTCGAGAATTTTCTCCCAGCAGCAAGGAAACCCAGAAAGAGAACATTTAACCACACCAGACCACCAACCTGTCGGAGCTCTCCACTGCGTTAAGTTTTCAGATTTGCTTTTCTTCACCCCTCTTTTCACTGTGGTGCTCTTGAATAACACAAGCATTTTATCTCTCCAGAATGCAAGCAATTGATGGGGTCAAAATGACTGGTTTCAAGCAGGGATGAAGTGACATAGGGTACAATAATATTGATGCTAAAAGGAACATCTTGGAAACTAAATTTCACCTTCTTGTCTGTGCCTCAAAACTGGAAAATCCAGGGGGTCATGTGTACATTGATGTCCTTTTCCCTGTGGCTAGCTCTGTGTATATGTACTCTTCATAGATACCTTATAGCCATACAACAATTAAATCAGTTTCTCCTTAGACAGACAGATAGACCTCTTTGTTCCTGTGTGTCTTGGTTGAAGGATAATTGGTGAATCCTGCAAAAGCTCATGCTCACAATGGGCCCATGGGATAGCCCTCGGAGCAGTGGAATGGAATGGGACTGTCACATACACAGACTTAAACACGGTCTTCACAGAGACCCTTTGGCAGGTCCTTGGGTGGAGGAACCTAAAGGTGTGTGATGGGGACCAGGACTGGGTGTCTGCAAAATACTGCATTGAAGCAGAGTAGGGAGTGAACAGAAGACAAGGAGACAAAGATCTTCAAGAGTAGTTGGGAGCTACCTCTGGAAGAAATAAGCTAGAAATGCCCAAATAATAAACTTACTGCAAAAATTTTGCACTTACGGCATTTTTCAGCTAAATGTCTCAAACGGTCTTAGAAGGATGTGGCAAATTCTCAGCTGTACTATCACAGATGAGTCGCTAGAGGACAGAGAGGTCACCCACAGTCTCCCATGTCATACTCAGTGCTGAAACTGAGGTTCCACATCAGATCTGATGTTCCTATTCTATTTCTCTATTACTCTAAGGGATTAGAAAAGCAGCCAGCAAAGTACAAATACAATTGACAAAAATAAACAAAAAAAACCCGGCAAATCCTTTAGAAAAGGATAGCCAGAAGGACAAATACTCAATGGAATGGAAAAACCAAAAAGGTAACAATGACAAAAATCTGAGGTATTGTTGACAAACAGCAAATGACTCATTTTTTGCTGGTGTAAATTAATAATAGGAAAATGAACTATTGGGATGCATACTGGGGATGACGTCCAGGAGATAACTGCTCTTTTGTGGTCAGTTCACACTGCACTACCCTTACCAGGAAAATATTGACTGATTTTGCAATATTTGAAGGAGTAACCAGGACAAAGAACAGTCAAAACCAAAGGAAAATTGAAAAGCTGAAAGCTAACCTATCCTAATTACCTCATTTTTGATAAAACACCAGGCTGGGATATTAACCTACAAATATTCATGAAAAAAAACCCACATTTTTTTTGGAGAAAGTCTCAATATGTCAAGTCCTTTCAGGAAGGTGGGATGTAAAGGGTGGTGGTGATGAGGTCCACAATGTGAAGGGACAGGATGCTGTTCTGAAAGGAGGAAGTCAGTCTAAATGTTAGAAACACTGGGACGTATCTTGGGTTGTGAATAATCTACTCAGATACTGGTAAGACGTCTCTCATTTAGGGCTTTTAAACCAGCCAGTGCCACAGGGGATTATCCTGAATTGGCAAAGAAATAACCTGGATGACCTAACCGATTTTCCATTTCTAGTTTCCATGAGTCTGTAATTCTGTGAATTTTTTTCTCTGTTGCTCTTCATATGAAAAACTTCTCCACGAGCCAGGTTGGGGTTTTTGTTTTGTTTTGTTTTGTTTTGTTTTTTCTCAGAAATGTCTGGTCATTGGAATTCCTGTTTAAAATTTTGGTGACACGTTTTGCTTTTGTCAGCCTTGGCAAGGAGGCAGGGACAGTGCATGTGATCCATTGAGGAGAACAAAATGTCAAAATGCAGTTGTGGCACGAGAAGAGGCGGCGAAGTTTGGAGTTGGGAGTCTATTTTTAGTGGCTAAAGATTGTTCCAAGGTTAAAGGAACATACAATTCTGGGGGAAGGTGGAGGGAATATTTGCCCTCCCTGGAGGGAATCCAAGAGGATTGCAGAATAAGAGGTCAGAGGAGCAAAGGGAGGGGAGGGCTATCTGTGACACAGCTGTTTTAGAAAACAGAAAGAAAAAAAAATTTGGATGGTAATCCCTTATGCCGTATCCCACTGAAGCATTTTTCAGAGTGGTGGAGTGGAACAAATGTACAGTCATATTTAAGGCATTGGACCACCTACATCTTAACAGATCCGCAAATTGACGTTAATGAAGCCATTTATGTTTAAAAAAAATTTAAATTCAGCTGGAAAAATAGAATGAATGCTGAAACACTGGCTTACTTGTTCAAACCAGCTTTCTAAAGCAGTATTTGATATGTTTGCTGGAGAAAAGAGCAGAAAGGACAAAGCTGTCTAAGGAAGATGTATCTCAGGCAATAATTTCCTTCAGCATGTTTCTGACCAACAGTGGAAGACCTTAGGTTGTATCAATGACAAATGCTTGCGCACAAAAAGGGAAACAGCAGTTTATTTTTTGGCAGAAAAATGAACATTTGTGCAGCGTAGGACCCTTTTGGAGGCATTTACTGGAGATGAAAATTGCTAATGCAGCAAGATCTATTCACCGTAAATTAGTGATGCCTAAACTGGGAAAATATTGTGTTTTTTTTTTCTTTTTAAGAGGCGAGTGCGAACTATGTAAGCCTTGTATGGTTTTCCTATTGTATTTATTTAGAAAATTAAAACTACAGTGATTTTTTCTTGTGAGAATACTTTATTTACTCACTTTTTTGAAAGGAAGGTAGCAACTCAAAATTTGAAGCAGGAAAAGGCACAGGAGCTGCCTAATTTTGCTCCATTTTACTTTGCCCTCAAGGACTGTAAGCTTTCTCCAAGGAAATGCGTAGCAAATGATTAAGCTACATATAAAAAACAAAACAGTATGTGTTATCCAGTGTGTGCACAAGTCAAACTGTTTTTTATGCGGGTTAAGAACGTGCTCAGAATTATTTCTTTTCACCTGCCAATCCACAGTTACCCACACAAGTTTTGGATGTGCGTACGAGTCTTTCAAAGGTTGTCCTCTGTATTGGAGGATAGAGCAGAAAGCCAATATTGTTCATTTGAGGGCTATTTTTAATGGCTGCATACAGAGAGCTCTCCAGAGTTGCCATAAATATCCTGTTTGCTTTCTTTGTTTCTCTTTCATTTAGCTGCCTTGGTATCAACCAGACTATTCTTTCTAAAATGTTTTACTATATCCCTGCTGCTCCCTTTGGAGGAGGAAATCAGGGAAGTACATTTGCAGGGGGAAAGGCATATTTATTCAGCAATGAGTAACTTTTAAAAATAGTTAAATCAATTTAGAACAAACTTTCAACAGCAAACGCTCACCTCTGGACAGAGATCAAGAATGGAAACTCTCAGACCAGAAGGAATTTGTGCAGGATGTAATGAGGAATAAAAAAATGTGAGTGGGTCCGGGGGGTGCCAGGACCGAAATAACGCCAGGTCACCCCAAACTGCCAGGCAACGCGCTGCCTTTTCTCCCTCTCACGCAGCACACAAATGTATAACATTTCGCTGAGAGCGTGAAGTGCAAATCCAAGTGCCCACAGGATTAATTTACATGTCCAAGTGGGGACATGTGCTTAAACAATGAGGCTCTACCCTGAAGTCCTTCAGTATATCACACGTATGCAGAAATTCATATGCAGGCATTTGAGTGCCTACAGAGCATTTTCTTGTTGTAAAAGGCGCGTGTGATATTGGGCTCATTACGATGAAACATGTGAAATCAGATCCTCCTTTCTTCCTGCTCTGTTCTGCTTTTCTTTCTGCTGAGTGTCAGAAAAGCAGATTACATTCGTTCAACCGCTGCCCGCAGCATCGGAGCTGAAGCTTATCTGCATCTTCTTTCTATTTGTTTTTTCTTTTGGAAACTTTTGGCTCCCTTATCCAGAAGCTCCTGAAAGAGAGAAATTCTCCTAGTGCAGAGAAGCATTTAGGTACTGGAGCAGAGGGCTATTTTATTGTTTTGCAAAGCAGATGTTATGTTTCTTACAAAAGCAGCGCTGACCTTTCTCCTGTGCCCATTCTCCAGGCTGGCATGTGCAGATTCCAGGAGCTCTGCTGACCACTGTCCCTTGCACCTGGGGCTGCAGAGCCTGCCCTCACCAGGGGGGCTTTACATGAGCCTCGCCGACAAGCTGGGGAAATGCCTTCCAGCAGCTCCTCTCACCTCGTAAAAGCCGGGGTGTGAATTACCAGCGCATGTGAGAGACCCCGCAGACTCTGGGGACGCCGAATCTCTCCTGTTCTCCCACCACCAAAGCCCCGAGTTCTCGGCAAATCCTTCCCATTGCCCTTTTAGCAGTGGCACCGTTCTCTCTTTGGATGCTCCTCTCCCTCTCATGATCCCAATGTGCTGCTGGGGACTTGCAGGTTGTGACACAAGACAAGCAGATCAGTCCCAGCTTCCTATGGCTGTGCATAATTTTTGGTGCATGCAGCCCAGCTGATCATTAAGCACAGGGCTTTTAGGGTCATCCTTGGCACAAGCGGCCAAGAACAGAGACAGAGGTTTGCAGACAGGAGGCGGACAGTGGAAATACCAACCCAAGCATCATAGGTGCTCTGGGTAATTGCTTCCAAAGATCACAGCATCTCTGCGAGAGAGCCAGCAATTGCCATAGTGCAGAAGCATGCAGCAGTGAAGGAAAGGCACAACACAAAGTCACGGCCATGTCAGATGTTTGTGCTCCTCAAGGATAGATAGCACCTGCCTCCCTGGAGAAAAATCGAGGGGAATTGTAGATGCCCTTGTAGCGTTGCCTGCCTTATTAGGTTAAAGAACTCCTGGCTTGGCGTTTGCTTGTGGGTATCCCATTCCCCTTGCCCAGCAGGAGCTGAAGTATGCTGAATTGAGATGATATATTCTCTGGACAGGTGGAGAAGGGAATCGTTTCTTCAGACAGGAGGAGAAAAAAAAATGTGGCTAGAAAGTTTATCCCATGTTACAGAATAACCATATCATTGAATACCAGGAATTTATAAGTTTATAATAAGTTTTTATAGGTTTCTAAGTTTGTTGTATAATTGCAAGCTTAGCTTGCATGGTGTGTTCGCAAATCGTAGATTTATGGATCTCAATGGCAATCACATATCTGCACACCCTCATTCATCCAGGATGGAGAGGCAATGAAAGGATGGCATTGCTTGAATATTCTCTGCATCCAAATGTGAGGAATGTCAAACCCCAGGTCTTGTAAAATGCAATGCCTTTGTTTCCTTTAACATGATGTCTGTTAAGAGAGGTGGCTCCTGGAGGTCTGGGTGTTACTGTCTTGCCTGGGAGAGGGTAAAAGAGGGAGGAAGGAAGGAGAGAAAAAGAGAAAAATTCTCAGGATAGTTTGACCTTGGTGTTTTATGGCTTCAGAGGCCAGTGGCTCAGGCAAAGATTTCAGACCTGGCCTACAACATCTCCATCAGATACCCTGGTCCCTGGTCTGGATGTCCCCAGCAAGGGTGGCGATGAAACAGCCGCTAATAGCTCTTGGCTGTGGATGGTGGGAGATGCTGGCTCTCCTTGTGGGTAAGGGCATTTGCTGTTTGGGAAACTTTTGACTTTTCTGAAGAGTGAAGATCCCCTGAGGGCTGGGGGACCTTGGTGGGGAAGGACCATGCTGCTGCAAGGGGGTCAGATGGCCAAACAGGAGCATTTCTGGCAGCTAACCACACTGGATGACTTGGTCCTTCTCAGTGGGACCTTCATCTTGGGTACCAGCAGGAGATGCCACCACGTCAGTGGCTCTACAATCTGCATTGCAACAGAAAATTTGCTCTCTATGAAGTCTCCACAAGGAAGCCTGGCAGATGCTCTCAGGCATCCATCCATTGCACATGCCAGGGAAAGTCTCTCACCTCAGATACTTTACCCCACCAGTGATAACCATCCCTGACAAAGCCGTGGGCATCCACAAGACAAAACATAAACCTTTTGAGTTGTCGTCGCTGCTGGTGGTGGCTCACAGCAAAATCTGGGCAGAGCGTGATGTATTTACACACTGTACGTGAGTAAAAATACCTCTCTGTGCCCCCCCCAAGCCATTAACGCTCTGAGGAGTCAGCAGATGAACTGGAGTGGTTAAACTCATTAACATCAGGTTAACTCCCATTGTGAAGCTCCTGGCTCAACATCAGAGGGCAATAAAACACCAAGCGCAACATGATGACTGTTATGATCAGGAAATTTGGGACATGTGTCATTAGAGGGAACAAACAGGGCAGCAGAGGTGTCTGGCAGTAACACTGCTGAGTGTTCATTGCCATGCACTCCCCCTCCATGTTCCTCTCATGCCCTTTATCAGCTTCCTCCGATGTTGGGTGCAAACAAAGTCTGGCCCTTACCTGAGGGTCAGAGAGATGAGAGACAGTGTTAGACAGGATATTCCCAGCATTTTCAATGCTTCCGCTTCGGTGCGTTATGAATGTCTGACTGACACGGCCAAGCGAAAGTGCTGCGGGTTCCCGCGGGACCTGTGTGGCCGTAAAACTCACAAACATAATAATAACAAAGTCATAAATTCTGACCTGTGGTACAGTCCGAGTCAAATAACAGCTCCCCAGCTGTGGAATATGTGCCCTTGTTGTGTGAAGGTGGCAGACCTGGGGGTAAAGTTCACCTCGTATTTGTCAGGTTGTGTAGAGCCAGGCCTGGTTAATGATCTCAAAGCAGCCAAAAGCCCCAGCAGCGGGACGGATGCCCAACCATGTTTTTAGCCTGTTATGATTTACCGATTATTTTGTGAGGAGGCAAAGCTTAAAAAAATAGCTGATGGGGGACAGATAACGGAGCCGGGGCAACAAGTGGTGGAGATGCCCTTCAAAACACCCAGGTGGTGGGTTTATCCCCTTCAAAACACCGAGGACCTTTTATCTTCAGAGCTTTACCCAGTGCCTCAATGTCTTCAGGGCATGAGGACTGGATGCAGCCCAAAAGGAGGGGTGCAATAACCCATGGCTCTTTCTGCTTCTTTCTGCAGTGATTTCTTTCCAGCCACATCATTGCAGCCCCAAAACCCTGAAAAAGACGTTAGGAAAGCCTCAGACCTTACAGAGAGGCAGGGAGCTGCACTGGGTGAATATTAGGGAAGCCTGGCAGAGCCGTGAGCTAATTCAGGTCCTTCCCAGCAGAGTAGCAACTGAGTTCAACACATGGAAACCCCTCAAGTAGCCCATGTCTGCCTTTGAGATGTGCTCAGATGGGCTGGTAACAGGGAGATGTGCATAGTAGAGGTTGAGGAGAAAGCTTGGTAGCATCAGCCATCCTCAGGGGTGGATTTTCCAGGGAAAAGGGACTTGGGAGACTTCTTCATCTCCCCCATCTCCTCTGTCAGACTGGGATCGCGTCCACCTCAAGCCCCACTGACAAGCGGGAGCGGGCTGCTCGCCATCCGGAGAAGGAAGGACGAGATGATTTGTTTTTGTGTGTGTTTTTCTTTCCATGTCTGCTACTTGGAAGGAAACATGTCTGCTTTTAGAGAACAATGCTGCCCAGGGCCGTGGGAGTGAGTTACTGATGTGTGCGAATCCTAACCCGGACCCCGTTCCCAGGCCAGCCCTCGGCGGTGCTCAGCTGTGCGCCGTCCCCTTGCAGCGGGTTAAATGCTAAATGAGGGGGGCTGGGGGCAATTGGGAAGTGCAGCCCCTTCCCCCCTATATGGAGATGCGGCACTCGCTCTCCCTGAGCTGCTGTAATCAGGGATGCTCCAGGGCTTCTTGAACACCCCCAAAATCCCCACTTTTCAACCCATGACCTACCCTACTGCCTCTAATTCTTCCTCTCCTTTTTACCCCAAATGCCTTCCTTTGACTTTTCTTACAGCTATTTCTTCTCTTCTTCCCCATTCATATGTTGATGGACTAACGAGGACAATAGAATGGGGATGGAACAGCTGCCAAACATCTTCCTCCTCTGAGGAAGTCAGATCTCCTCACCTTGAGACAACACAACACTCTTGAAGGTTGCGAAATTCCTACCACACTTCCCACATCTGTATTAATCCCATCAAGTATTGCACATCACCCTTCTCCAAAACCTGCCTTTGGAAGCAGGTAGGGCTCCACATGTTGTCACAGTGATGTTTAGCTGCTACCAGCCTCCAGTCAGGTCACATTTTGTGCCAGTGCTCTTCAGATGTCAAATTCTGAAGTGAAGCAATTTGGGCTGCAACCCGCTAACTCTGCATGCAATGACTGCTTTGCTGTAGCTCAGGGGTACAAAACAGCATTTTAAGGATTCCCAGCCCGCTCTACAAACAGCTCCTCTGGCTAAAAGCACTTGGCATAAATTAGGGAATGTTCAGATAGGCTGTAATTTCCATCTAAGTCTAAGCAATGCAGGACTGGGAGCAGGAGGTGTTTTAGAGGAGTCATGACCAAATACTATGAAATTGGAGGTATTGAAGTGAAGTGGATCGACAAGAACTGCAAAGATATCTTTGGCAGAGTTTAGGGCACTACCCATGATCTCCAGGCAAGTACTGAGTTGAGAAAATACATTCCAGCAACACAGACTAACCAGGCATTTTATGCATTTTACGACATTTATCATCACTTCGTAGCTCCCCAGTTCGTACATCGTGGTCCTTTGAGCCCAGCCATGTCCAGAGGTGGGGAAGGCTGTGAAGAGAGGCTGCCTCCTCTCCCAGCAAAATAAAACCCGTTTGGGATCCCTTATGGTGATCTTTAGGGTCTACTGATCACCTTTAATATAAACTGTGGCACTGGCACATCAGGGGAGTGCTTAAACAAGGCGCCTTAACATACCCCCCGTCTTCGCCCGGCACACTTCTCCTGCCATCCGCCTGCCCGAGCCTGCCTATCGCAGCCTTGAATGGGGGCTTAGTTTTAAGGATAAACACATCCATCACAAAGCTGTTTGGCGTACGCCGGCGCTGGCACTCTCATCCCCTCCATGAAACCCCTTTTGAGGACTTTCTGTCCGGAGACCGCATCTCTGCTCCGCTTTCCACTCCCCAACCTGCTTTTTCTAACTCTCCCCAAGCGTAATCCCGCAGTTTACCAGGAATGGGAAGAGACACGGGAAAACAAGGGGCACTTTAACCCCTATTTGAAAGCTATAATTCCCTCCTGGTTTAGTATATTTAGTTTGGGCACAGTTCTGAAACAAAAGGCATAAAGAAGCCAAGTTGTTGGGGCAGGGGGAGGGAAGAAAGTTGGTTTGATTTTGAGAGCCTTGGAAGATCATTAAAATTTCATAACGGCCAGAAAAAAAAGGTTGTTTGCTTATAAGGTCTCTAGTGTTTAAAGAGCTAGAGACAAAACTGCCGAGCAGTATACTCCAGTTTATCCTGTGGAATAGGAAGGAATGGCCCCAGACATAATTACAAGTAAGTAGTGCACTGAGAGAGGGGAAAAAGCTCAGGAAATCTGATGTCTAAGAACTTCTTTTCACTGGTGTTTAATCAGTTTGCCCGGTTGTTTGTTTGTGTTCTTTTGCCATCTGCCTCAGCCGTAATGTGTTGGATCCTTTGATGGTGAAAGTGCGGGACGGGAAGAATTTTTGCCTCTGAAATTCGGTGCGGTTTAAAGCAAAACCAGGGAACAAGGGTGAAATGTGAAGCTTGTTTTGTGAGTTTACTGAGCTGAAAGCCAGAGTGTGGGGTTTCAGCGGTGGTCTCGCTGCTTATTGACTTGTGAGTTTTTATCCACTGAACAAGCAACATGAGAGAGGTTTTTACAAAAGCAGGGAAATGATATCTCATTAATATTTCTACCTAGCAAAAAAAAAAAAAAAAAAAAAAGAAAGGAATAATAACCTTAGCGGTTATAAAGCAGCAGGGAGATGATGATGAATGTTAGGCTGTGTATGAAAACTGTACAAGGCTGTATAGTTTTCAAAAAATATGTGCTATTTCTGTTCTTTAGCTTCGCTCCTTAAAAATATGTTAGCATTGAAATGGAATTTAAAAACTGAAAAACAACATTGACAAAATATTTCTTTGAAACACAGAACTGTCTATCTGAAAAACAAAATCGGTCGTAAATCATAGAACACATTAGCAGCCACAATATAGAAGTTGAACATTGTAAAATATCCTTCTCAGTACAAAATAACATTAACAACCAGTGTGTTATAGTGATACAAACACTAGTAAAGGTATTATTTTACTGTCGAGATTGCAAATATCAGTTCTGTTTTAAAATCATGGTTTAGTACTTTAAAAGATCATTAATAGTGAAAACCTTTTTCTATGTTACATCATACTTATTTATGAAAAGTAGAAACTTATTGCATTATATTTTATTATGAGCCTACTTTTAGTTGTCTGTAATTTGTACATTACTATATTGGCATATTTCTTGCAGTAAAAGATACATATCTTAATTTTCTATTTTGTTTTACAAAAAAACCCAAAAAAGCCCAGAAAAAAAATCTTACTTATAATTTCCTGTACTGAAAATGATTGCTAGGTAACCTGCAAGCTGAACAGAAAGAAAACACACTGCATTATTTCTTTAAAGTGCACAATATTTTCTGCGTGTTTTAATGAGTAGAGCATTATGCTTCTGCTGTGTATACCTAATATGCACGCTTCATACCCACAAGAACAGCTTTATAATTAGGGGGAGCATTTTTAAAGGTATATATAGCTAAATTAAAAATGAAGTCCCATTATCTCTTGTGGGATTTGTGCTCCTAAAATCATTAAGTGCATTAAGTTGGTCATGTTCATCCCACAAGGAGAATTAATTGTTTTTTATTAGGATACAGATTTCTTCTTATTCTTCCATCTCTTGGGAACAGATCAGCTTCCTTACTTTTCAACTTTTACCTACACAATTGTGCAAATAAAACACTAAGGCTAACTCTGAAGATTTTACATATGTAAAAGCTCATCTTTTTTTTAAGGAGTTTCCCAGATAGGAGGCTGATCCAAGCCATGTTGAAGTTAATGAGTCATTTCTATCTGTTGTAAAGGGATTTGGATCTGAACACTGGACTCCGTACAAATTGGAGGCTGTACTGTCATAAGAACATGAATTTTATCATTTTGCAAAATCGGGAATAGTTACCATGGAATAGTTTAGACTATAGTTGAAGAGGATAGTTTGGTCTGATAATGATAATCTTCCCCATGTACTTTGGACTTATCACTGACTTCATGGCTAGCACAACACATGTCAGCTTATTTCTCACCCATGTGTTAATAAAACACTGTGCTTTGGCATAGTGTTTGCATAGAAAAACATTAAAAAAATTTAACCTGACTTTGATTTTACTATTTTTCGAAAACAGACGATGGTGTTACTCATATAAAAGTTCATTCCACATTCTGGTAATTAACAGAGTAGCCTGAAATCTCATTACCTTCACTAGAAAACGGAGAATTCTGAGGGCTTACAGGAATTCTGGAGTCAATAAAGGTTCAAGTGCTTTTTGCCTCCTTTTCTCTCTTGCTTTTATACTTATTATTCCTTGCTGTCGTGTTGTGTGTGCCTTTTCACAAAGCTTTCATTCGGAGCAGGGAGGAGGGTCTGAAAAGGGTTAGCTTAGACTAAACATAAGATGGAAACAAGGACTATGTTGTCACATCAGGTTTGCTCAACCCTTAAAATCTGCCTTGGGTCTCCATGTCCTGCCATAATGCAAATGAGAATGTTCTTGCTGGGAACATGTCATTCCCGTGAACGTTAAGCGCTGTCATGCAAGCCTCGTGGGAGCAGGCTGCAGCAAGTCCTCCTGATTTAAGAGCTATTACTGATGCTGCTATTATTACTTTACAGGGGTACAGCAGGGATTCACAACCTCAGTTCTCAACCTTTCCCTTATTTCTACATGGAAGGAAGTGAAGTGGCGAGGCTCCCAGCTAGACACATTTGTTGTCCCAGTGTGTAGGAATAATTGGAGGAAGGCTCCTGTTATGGAGTTTCACTCATATAAGGAACCTCCTTCAGATCATTTTTCAGACAGAAAGCTTTACAAACATGGCTGCTGTTGAAATGCCCCAGCACAGAATCAGCGGGTGCACCTATTTGCACATGCTATAGATAACACCATTTATGAGCCCAGAAAGCTTCTGGGCTTTGCTGACCTGGACAGCTCGGGGTACACAGAGGGTCTTATAGCTGCTTGTGCAAAGGGCAGCTGACACTGCGGCACTCCTCTCCCTGATCGCCTGATCTGTGGCCCATAACTTTCCAAGTGAGGTGGGCCACCCCAAAAAGTCATTTGAAGAGATGGCTGAGGATCCAGCTTGTATGGGATAAGTGAAAAGTTGGATTCTACTTCGTTTCTGTTCTTTCTGCGGGTTTATGCAGGCATAATTTGCAGACTCCCAGTGGCAACGAGTGAAAAAGAAGTGTCAGGGGCAAAGCGTGGTGGACCATTCCCAGTAGCATAACCAGTACCACTGGCTTCCCACTCAGCTCCCAGCCCAGCACAGAAATCTTTGCTGGCTCAGGGATGCAGTTTGCAACCTCTCTGCTCCAACACTTGTAAATAAAGACCTTTTTATCTATGGGTTTTCATATTCAGAAGAAAATGATCTCTGGCCATAAAAAACACATCTTTCAGTAGCTCTGCTGAGGGTGTACCAACCGAAGTCTTCAGCGTGGCATGGAAATGCATACTGCGGGCTTGGAGCCACAGGTATGTCCTTTTTCTTCCCTTTATCCATTACACTTGATCCTGACACAGCCGGTCATATGTTGTTCTTTCTGGAGGGCGGCAACTCAGAAAATGCCAAATATCTGATTTATTTGTGGTTAAGAAAACGGTCCCTGCATGAGCCGAAAGCTTCCCTCCTTTTTGTTACAGTACCTGCCAAAATCCTTATACTCTCGGAACCTTTCCTCAGCGCCGGTGTTGTTATTGCGGCTCCAGCACCCCTGGAGAGGCTGAAGCCCCTTATCCTTACATCTGCCTTCGCACAGCCGCTGCCTGCAGCAGAGGCAGGACAGGGGATGGGGATGAAGCAAGACAAATGAGGTTGTAATAGGTTGGGGAGCAGATGTAAAATCCAATCTGCCAAATTCGGCAGAGAGGCAGCCTGCCCTTTCCTACTCCCAGCGTAGCCTTTTCCTTTTGACAGTTTGCTGAAAGGACCTTCATTGTGTGTTACTTAACACATCTGCAAATTTATTGCGAGCTGATGCTTTCTGTTTTATATCTCAGTGGCACAAGAAGAAGATGCGGAAGAACAATTCATCCCAGATCTCTGACTCCACGCTGCATCCAAATGTGGTAAAACCCTGAAAAGCACTGACGTAGGAGAGCCCTGCTTGTCCCGGCCTGATCCTGAATGACACTGACACCCACTGACTTTTCCCTGTAACAGATGCTTAGGGAAAAAGGAGAGAAATTGAACAAACAGTAGAAAAAAAGCAGGCTTATTTCCAAATATGCCCTTTAAATACAGGACACTGTGCATGTGTGGCAGGGATTGAATACAACATCAGCCGGATTCCTCATGTGTGCATGTCCGCTTGTCCTGACTTTATTACCCTACTGTTTGCCCGACAGAGAATAAGGAGGAAGGGAAAGAATAAAGCCTCCCCAGACAGGAAAAAAAGCTCAGATCTCAGCATCTCAAACTCAGTAAAGGAGCAAGGAGGGAGGGTGCGCTGCAGAGAGATTTTCCCTGTACGGTTATCCCACCTGTGCTCTTTCGCTGCCCGCTGGACCCCCCTCTTGGTGCTGCCTGGCCAGGGGCAGTGCAGAAGGGGACAGCAAAGGCAGCCTGACCCTCCTGCCCTCCCCACCCAGCAGTTGCACTGGAAGACAGCTGATGGCTGTGTTGTGCTATAGCGGAGGCATTTTTCCGCCGGACAGCAGGCTGCCGACCATAGGGCGTCTGTATCCTAACGCCTTCCCCTGCCCTTTACCTTATTTAGCCCTTTGCAATCGGCCGTAATGAAATAATGTTCACAAGAGCAAGAACACAAAATAGCTCATGATGTGCCTCAAACTGTGAGAAAAGAGTATTCGATCCTCCCCAAACACAGACCTGCTCACTTCAAAGGGGGCAATATTTAGATAGTAATCAACATCGCGTTTTATTCCTCTTCGCAGCCCAACGTGCGTATTTGCTCAGCCACACTTTCTGCCCATCCAGAAAATCTGCCGTGACCGATGCGCAGAGTGGGTCAAGCAGACACGTGGGTCTGAGCCGTGCTGCCAGGCAATGCCTGGGTCCCGGGGACCATCCCAATGGCTCAGGTGCTATGGGGCTGCACGCCCCACCACCCCAGTGCCAGGGATTTGCTCCTGCCTCGCTTTATTTATAACCACCAAGCTTGGGCAGAGCTACTGTTCATCCAGGTTTCTGTTTTTTCCACTACTCTTTCTAACTTAGCGCTTTCTCCCATGTAAGTGAGCAAAGTAACATCCTCCCTGACTCAGGGATGGGGAAATAGGAGCAGACAATCAACTTGCAGTCTGAAAGTGAGATCTATAGCCCCCAGGAGGCACAAGATATCCCTCTTGCCATCCATTTGCTGACTGCAACATTTCAGAATGACCGACTGGGGAGAACCAAATTTCTTCAGTTCTCAGATACTGTGATAAATATTTGATAAAGAATCAGATGAAAACCGAATGTTGCTTGTATTTTATTTTTTTTTTCCTTAGGTTGGCATCTGTAGCTTCTCGTGCTGTTATTTATGAAACAGCTTTATTAACTTATTACGAAAGCGGGCATTTGTTATGCAGTAAATTTAAGTTTCATAGTCAATGGATGTTTTGTGGCCTGGGAAAAAGTAAACATAAACTGAAAAAGTCATTTATTCCTATTCTTGTTTTGGCCCAACAAGAATTAACATCAGATGTGTAAATGGTGAAATTCCTTGAAGGAAATGCATCTCCTTTGTTAGCGATTGTTAGCTAGAAACACCAGAGCCTCAGATGATGTAATAGCCAGACGTCTGCAGAATTTAAGAACAATTGTAATTTATTTCCAGGAAGAAGAGGAAATTTCTTTCTACTTCTCTTCCCACACCACTCATCCTAGCAGGGAAAGATGCTTTCCAAGGCACTAATGCTATAGATCTGTATGGGTCACTCCACTTGACATATAGATCGGGATCTAGCATCAATCCTAGGAAAAATTGAAAAGAAGTCATAATATGAGAATAGAGAGACTGATGAGAACAGGCTGCTGATAGTACTAAATTATTCAGGGGCTAAAAATGAAGGCTGACTGTGATGAGATGCCAAAAGTCCATCTGGAAGTACATGGCTGGGTGATAAAACATCAGGTAAAATTCAGGGTATATAAATGTCAAGTGATGTACATGAGGGAAGAGGGTCCTGGAAATCCTCTACACTGACTCTGTTATGCTCTAAACTAACTCTAATCATTGAGGAGAGTTAGAGCTGTAATACAGAATCCCATAAAAGTGATTATCCTGTGAAAGAGATTCTATCTGCAGGTCTCAGAAAGCAAAGTGAATGTTGGAAATTATTAAGAAAGAAATTCTGTATATAAAATAAAAGGTAGGTTTATTTTCTAAATCTTTGGTCCATCTTCACCTGAAATACCTAAAATCTTCCAGCTCCTGAAGGAACTAGTCAAACTGGAACAAGCTTAGAGGAGGGCGCCAAGGATAATTAAAGACTTAGAAAGGCTTCAGTGTGAGAACGATTAAATGGACTAGGTTTCTTCAGCCAGAAAAGAGATGACTGAGAGGATATGATGGAGTTCTCAGGAATTATGAGTGACAAGGAGAGAATCGCAAGCAGCTGTTCGCTGTTTTTTCTTCTAATACAAAAACTCAGAAGCATGAAATTAAGCTGGTAGCTGGCAGTTTAAACTGAGAAGGAGCAATCCTTCTTGACACCATGCTTAGTCATCTTGTGGAACTCCTTGCCACAGGATACTGGGAGTGCTAAAAGTTTACTGGATACATTCATGAGAGAAAAAGCCATTGGAGGTTTTTAAAATCCATCTGGGTTTTGCATTAAACAGAAAGACGCCATGTCTGGTTCAGAAAGTGTCTAAGCCAGAAACCACTGTAGGTTGGGCAAGTATTTTGGGGGAAGTATCTCTGTAGAATTGACCTACATTTGTACTCTTTCCTGGGCTTACACTACTGTTGCAGATAGGAGGTTATTTGGCAAGGACTTCCAGTCTGACCTGCTAAAGCTGTTCATATCTTCTTCTTGTGAGCCTAGACTTCGAAATGATAAGTAATTCCAGACAAATGTATTCCTTATGTTCTCTCTTAAATCTAATAATAATGTTAACTATTAAGTCAGGCGATGACAAGCCAACGCGTAGTGGCCTCAGGTCTTGGACTTCTCCTCTCCCAGTTCTTAGTTTCCTTTGCAATGGGTTAAGATGACCCAGAGCAACCAACAGGTGCTGTTAGAGCGTGTCGGGATGGGTAGACATCAACGGCCCTCTGCCATTCTTGACACCACATACCTGTGGCAGAGCAACCAGAAGACAAGGTGATTTAGCTAATGCACAGCAGGACATTAACAAAGTTGATGTAGGCTCACTTTGGTTTTGAATATCACAGGAGCAATGTTTGGCTCTGTCTGGTCAAGGAGGCATGCCCAGATTTTCTCCTACTCTCAACACTACTAAACAACTCTCATGTGCTGATACAGCAGTTGGAGCTCAGAGCCTTTTAGCGGGGAGGAAAGCTAGTTTAAAAACATTACTTTTGGCTCTAAACTAGCAGAAGACCTCCACAAGAGGTATTGACACCCTTGTGACCAGCTACTCCAACTTCAATTGCCTGGCCAGGAAGTTTAAAATAGCTACATTGGGTTCTGGGCAAATATATCTGTATTTTAGTGAAGCATTTGATAGTCTCATAAAATCTTATTTGAAAGATTGACTCAATCTGGCCTGGATATAAGTACTTGTCTGTGGTCTCTGCATTGGCTGAAATACCATAAACTAAGATAAATTTCAACATGTCAGGTTTGAGGAAAGGAAGGAGGTTCTGGTGGGAGAGGGAAAGGACTTAAGCATAACTTTATCTAATTTCTTCATTAATAAACTGGAAGACACAGCAAATAAAATGCTTATGGTGTTTGCAGGTGGATGGGAAACATTTGTGAAAAACACCGGAGCGGAACTACTGGCAAGCTGTCAATAACTCAGGCTAAGTCATCTCCAGCAGAAAGAGCCTACAGGCATGTAGGGGTAACTGTGTGACCATCAATGGGGCAGCACATTTGATCTGTGCCATCTGTACGATATGGCAGTGGAAAACTTGTCACTTACGGGAACTCCTTAAAGAGAGGTGAAGCTTAATCAACCAGAGAGATAATTTTCCAGAGTTTGGTAATGGTGATCGTCTAATTTCTTGAATGATATTCCTTTCAGGGAACCTCAGCAAGATATCAACAACAGAAAGTGAGCTCAGAGCGGGGAAAAAAAGGAAAAAGGAAAAAAAAATGTAATAATGATGAAGAGCCAAATGGGAATGGCTTATGAGAAAAGATTAAAAGATCTAAATATGTGTAAGTTGGCCAAATTATGACTAAGAGAGAAGTATGATAACTGCCTGCATGTATATGAGGGCTGTAAACCACTAGGAAAGGAAAGAAATTATTTGATTTGCATAAGAAGAAATTTAGGAGAATTCAGACTAAATTAAACAAAGGAAAATGTTGAATGAATAACAGGGATTGTTCCTAATGGTAAACTTGATCAGAATTTGCAAAACTTTTTATATAAATTGGTCTGAAAAAAACATCAAGGAGATGCGAGAAAGCTGCTTGGATGCCAGTTATTAAAGATACTGGCTTCTAATGTTTCCTGTAGCAAAGCAAGAAACAAGAATAATCAACAGTAAACTCAATGGAAAGTGTTTGGCTCTCTTTGTTTTCTGGTGCAGGAGAGCAACGATTTTAGAAAGTTCTGCCAATGGTCTCGTTATTAAAAATGTAGTGAGTGCATCCAAAAAGCTCTCAGTCACAAACGAACATGGGTTTCTGAGAGCTTATGGCTGCGTCCTCCCTCCTCCTGGGGTTTCAAAATATTTCTCAGCAAACCCTGCCAGAACACGCCACCGATGTGCTGTAGTTGGGAGAACACAAGAGGTGTGATAAAAGAGGGAAGGAGCATCATTTACATTCCCAGCACAAACATCAGGTGATACAGGACAAGCTGGTCCAGGTCCAGTTTACTTGAAGTGGTTTTTGACCAGAATTCCCAACAAGGTGCCCAAATGTGGGTACCAATTCCCATGTTGTCTTTGTGGTACACCCAAACCACAGGTGGAGTCTATATGTATTGGGGTATGTCCACACAACCATATGGCCTAGCTCTCTTACTGGAAGCCATTTAGAGCTGGCAGGAGGCAACATAACATAGACTTCCTACCTGGCACCGGGGCCTGTACTCCTGCCACAAAACCACTTCCATTACAGGAGTCACAGAGCAAGTACTTCTACGCTACAGCATGGGCCATGGTGTACTGTGTTTCTTGCAGGGCATAAGACCACTTAATTGAGGTGTCCTTGGGGCTTGTTCTTCCAACAGGAACCATGCAGCAGATTGAAGGAGAGGCCTTCAACAAACCTGTTGGGCTACTATTTGATTTTGGCCACGAATAAGTGAAAGAAGCTTCTTAGCACTGACTTGTTGGATAAAAAAAAAACCAACCAGATGGGCAGATGAGATCTTGGATCTCGTACAGGCACCAGGACCTTTTCTTGCTAATGTCAGCAAGAGGCCCTTAAGTTTCTAAGTCACTGCTGTCTTCTGAAAATCATCTCTTTGGTCTTAAGTGACCTGATTTTCTGAAGAAGCTGAAGCCTGAGCATTTCCATTGAAGCTTAAGCGGGGAAGGAGGATGCACTCAGCACCTTTTTGAATCACTGCACAATATGTGTCGTTTTATTACCACCTTACAAGGGCTATGCTCTTAAGATAGGTCTTTATCAAATCCCCGGATTGCTCAAAGCTAATCAAATACATATAGGTAGCTGGCATCAGTTCAATAATATGGATTGTATCAAGACTCAGGATTTTCATATTTCAAAGGATGTGATGATTTTTAAAATCACAAACAGGAACGTATTTATGCACAGACCCATGCTGTGTGCTGCATTATCCACTTAGACTCATATTACAAAAATAAGCTGTAAACACTTTTGATGAAAGGATTGGACACTTCGTTTACACCCTGAGAATGGACTTTTGTTTTAATGCCCAATTTCACTTTGGTATTTAACCTTTCCCCTCTGTTTTACATATATTCTGTCATTTCATTCCAGCTTGCTATTTATTTATCTTTGTGCAGGGCAAAAAAAAAAAGGAAATAACATTTTTTTAAAAAAGGATAAGTAAATACATTTACAAAAAAAGTGTTCACTCAGCTCTTAGCTAAATGTATGCAGCAAATCGGAGTCTGTTTACCCTAAGAGTGTTTTGGTTGGGGTCTTAGGTGATTTCCATTGGCGATGAATGAGCATTAGCTAAAAGCAAAATGAAAAACCTTTTACCTGTCAAGACATTAATTAAAGTTTAATTAGCTCCTGTTTGCATAGTGCTTTGAAGATGTGAAAGCGTTTTGGAAATCCTGTGCATATTAAGGCCTGCACTGGCTACTTCTGGAGTAGTTTTTGGCATTAGAAACATCCAGGATGGAATCAGGGCTTACTGCATTGCGTCGAGGACTTGCTGTCTAATGCCTATCCGGCGTTGTGATGGCAACGCAGAAGAAACACACATCTTGGCAGCTCCATAAAAGCAGTTTTTTCATATATTTTTTTTTAAAGGCTGGAATCCACCCTAGTTGGCTAGGGCTTTCCCACAAATTAAACCTTGCCTCAAGGCCACGCTGTGCTAGAAGAAGTGAGTGCAAGCACCATGTCTCTCACTGAAGGGCACAAACCATCCTAGCAAGGATGAGGTCTTCATCATGAGACCTGGCTTCTTGGACACCTTGTGCAACAGAACCCATCCTAAAGGCACCTAAAATAGAGCAAAGGATGAATTTTTGGCATACTTAGTGCCCTTTGCAACCACACTGAAGTTCTTCCTTCAAAGACGGCTTGCACAGAGAAAGAGGCAAGTTGGTATTGGTCAGAAATATTGGCAAAATTACTTCCTCACTCCAGGAGGCCGAACTTTTTATGGATTTTATTGTTCTTTGTAGGCACTGTGGCAGAAGAAAATGTTAAAGGAGAGCTTTGAAGCAAGGAAATAAGCTAACTGGATGGATATTTATGGTAGGATCTCCTCCCAGCTCTGAGGAACAGGGTGTGAGAAAGAAAATGTAAGAAGTGGGGTGATGGATGGTTCTGTTAAGAGTGGGTGGCTGTAGGGGTGGGTGCTTGACCATGGGAGAGCGAGACATGAGAGTTCCAGGCTGTCAACTGCATGGAAAGGGAGAACCAGCACCTTGGGCTGAACAGGATAGAGAAGTGTCATCCAATAAATGGATTCCAAAAATGGGGTGACGTGTTCAGATCAGGATCTTTTCAGAAGCCTTTGCAGAAAACAGAGTATGAGGGCCTCCTTTCATTGTCTTTCAGACTGATTTCTAGAGTTTCCATAGATTTCTGATAATCATCTGATCTCTTCTGACATTTTTCTGAACCACCAAATTCTTCCCTCTTTTTTTTTTTTTTTTTTTTGATGTTTAGCCATCACTAATTGTAAATGAGCACTTTGGCTTCCTTTTCTCCCAGACCTTTAAACTGCCCAGGCACGATTAAACAGTAAAAAATGTCACAGAATTCACAGAGAGAGAGAATAATAGTGAAATCTGTTCCTCATTTTTTTTATATTTCATATGGGATGCGAACCGTTTACTCCATAGTAATTGCAGATGTTAGACTGAGACTGTAATAATGTAGCTGGCAATAACTCTATTGCTTTACCACAAAAAGCTTCCCAGTAGCATTAAAAAGACAACAGAAACAATAGTTTCAACACATTCATATGTACTAGTATTCTGGAAGCACTCAAGCTACTGATTTATCATGTAAACTTTTGCTGGTGTACGTATGAACACCAAATATTTTCTCATACTGTTGTTTAAGAGATGACAATCCATATTCTCTTCAATCATGCAATCTCTTAAATTTGCAGACAAGTTTTGCCTTCCCATGGATTACAAAGCTCTTTAATTTGTATTTTCTCTCTCTCTCTCTCTCTTTATTTTTTCCTCTTTTTTAACATTTGTGCTTTCTGGTTTCTTTGCCCATGTCAGTCTGGTGTGCTGGATTGCAATTTTGAATTCAAACCTAAAATTTACTGCAGTTCTTGAAAAGGCTCTTATAGGCTGCCTGGGGTCTGAGCTACCCTGTGCAACATGAATATAGGTGGTATATAAAGCAAATACACCCTGAAATCAACCCTTCCAAGCTACGTGGATGCTCTTATCACACGTTTTCATGTGCAAGACAAGACCAGGCGCATATCAGTGTGCCTTCAAAGTACCACATTTTTGTGACAGATGTTTTGCATAAATAAATGGTGTCATACAGGCTGATTAAATCAATACATCTGTATCAACTTGCAGTTCCTGACAGCGTGTTCCAGAGGATATCTTCTGCTCCCACTGTACCCTTTGAAATTTTAGATATAAACAAATAATAATAATAAAAACGCCTTGTTTTTCCCAGGTTAACTTTTCATCTTTATCTAACGATAACAGTAGCTGCTCTGATTATGGCAGAGAAAAACAACACACAGATAATGCGGATGAAGCCGTTTCAGCGCACGGTTATGCAGTCTGGTGGTACTGTAAACCGCAGGAGCAGAGCTCAGCTCCAGTGTCATCAGATCCCCAAGCTGGAATGTTCTTGTACTACAATTTAGGTTTTCCATCCATTCCTTTCTAATCCAACGCTCATACAGAGAAGCCTTATTTTCTTTCCATCCATTGTTGCATATTTGTGTGTTTGGTACAGTAGTGTGAGATTAGGAAATTTCAGTTTGAAAAAGGGCCTGGGGGCTGTGGTTTCTGGTTATGTTCGCATTGCAAGGAGGTCACTTCTCCATTGATACTTGCTGAAAGTAATAAGATTCGTAGCGTGCCAGTAATAATATCACGTTGTGTATCTACTTTGTGTGTCTGGATATCTTCAGAGCCTCTATCTATCATGTGTGTGTGCTTAGTAATGGTATTAACAGTGTGAGATCGGCACTGGAAACTGGGATTTTAGGGAATTTACAGCTACCAGGGGAAAAAAAAAGTCCCATAGATAATGTTCACAGTTTTCTATTTAAATTAATAGCAAGTAAACAAATGAGAAACGTATGGTAAAAATAACAACTTTTTGCCCAGAGGACAGACACACATTAGGGTTTAAAGATCACATTCTCCTCTAGCTGCCCACTTCTGCCTTACTTTCTGGGGTTACAACAATTATGGAGCACTTAATGAGCTGGTGTCTGTATGTCAATGTGTGTCTGTGCCATCCTCAGGTGCAGCAGGTCAACTGATCCACCTGAAGTCAACACGAGGTGATAGCGGGCTGAATTTTGAACCCTTGCTGCCAATTATACTGATTTGACTTATTTTTATATGTGATTCTACTTGGTCTGGTTTTGAGAATAGCCCTACGCCCCAACCCTGTATCCGCAATTATGTTGGTGAATATTAGAGGTAAGCACAAATAAACCCAGGACATAGCACAGCAAGGCATAAGCACTCTTGAAAAAAGCAATATTAACATTACCTCTGGCTCTTACACATCTTTGGTGTCAGGTATTGCCAGGACTCCATTTTACAAAATGAGAAAAAATCTTCTTGGAATCAGACTAGACAGTTTAAAAGTAATAATAGTCAGAATTTCTTAGCATTATCCTCTCACAGCTCTTTTTAGGTGGTTTACAGGGTCATCATCAGAGACAGCATCTGATCACCTTTCGTATAAAACCAATAGCAAGATAATGCTATAAATGAGCAAACAATTGAGGAAAGAATGAGGGAGAAAGTGTGTCTTCCCTCTCTCCAAAGATACGATGTTTTATGAGTAGTTGGAATATTTCTGCATTCATTATCTGAATCTTGGCTTGGCTTATCTTCAACCCCCAAGTTTTACAGAAATGTATCTCTGTATCGCTATGACCTTCCAAAGACATCAGTCTGGCTAGGAAATCCAGAGAATTTCTGGCATTGAGGGTACTGACTCACTCATTGTTCCTGTTCATTGTCAGTTCAGGAATTTCCTCTGGTTTGGTTGGAAGGAAAAAATCCAGCCAATGGTAGTTGTTGGTATTTTGCTGTTGTTTGCCAGGAGTCTAAACCCCAAAATATTTTCTCTTCTGAACAGCATCGTGTTTCTGATTAATCAGGGTCAACTCTTCTTTTTCTCACCTGACCTCTAGTAGTGACCCCAATGTTCCTTTTAATTTCCTTGATCTATTTGCTACATTCCCAGCCAGGTCTCTGGAGTGTTGAAGATTGAAAGTAATTTCCAAACACCTTCAGCTGTACTCTGGTTCCAGTTAAACTGGTCCGAATCAAGACTCACTCTGCAGTAATCACTGGGCAAAATTGACGTGGGAGCCAAACCACAGTTTATAACATTAGGGATTATGTGTTTCAAGAGGAAAAAGAAAGCTCTCACATAATTTCTATAGTATTTGCCTTGCCTTACTAATCCAGATCTCTCCCTGTCTTCCTCATCAGCAGAATGTCCTTTCTGTGAAGGTGCTTTCCCAGCTCCCTTGGTTAGAAGATACCAAGACAAGAGAATGGCAGTGTCGGACGGAGCGCAGTCATAGGATGGTGGATCAGCTCCTGCATCTCTGGATGGCTCCATCCAGCCTCTACCCCAGACTGACAACAACGACTTCTGGGGGAAGAGATGGAGCTTGTCTTATTTTCAACAAGAGAAGAAAGACAGCAAGGGAATGGCTCACATCCTCACTTATTAAATAACATATTTCAGGCTGGATAGCACCCTATCTCCAATTAACCATGCCTTCTCCTAAGGATCACTTCTGATAGATGTCTGCTGTTTCAGTCGGCTTGCATCTGGGAGGTATAAACAGTATCAGAGAGGAGCTCAAGCTGTGAAGTTTGAAGAGAATGTCTGGGTCTGAGCTTTCGGGGCTGTGCTCAGGACCTCAGGAGTCAGATACTGCTCAGCAGGGCATGGGGGAGCTAGCTTTGACACAGAGGGTTTCTGCACAGGGAGGTCCAGATGATGGATTTGGACTTGAAAATGTAACCATAATATATTTACACCATAATGTATATAATGGGTGTGTGTGCGTGTGTGTGTTCGTGAAGGAACGCTGGAAGGGGGTTCATGCAATAAGACATTATTTATGTCGGATGCGTAGAGGATCTAGCCTCCTTTTATCCCATCTGAAGACCCGTCTGGGAATTCCATCATAGTAGGAAAACAGCGAGGTGAAACGACATCCTCGCTTTAGGTGATCTAACCCCGATCCAGCTCAGTAGCATCTGAGAGCAGGTTACCACAAGCACAGTCCTGCTGCCAGGACTTAAACAGTTTCCATTTCCCCATAAAGACCGGCTCACATTATCCAGCGGAGATGAACAAAATTTCCATTTTGCCATGGTGGGCTCATTAGTTACAGGTAAAAGTTTCTTCTCCTCGCTGGCTAAATCCCCTAAGGGTACTTTGGGCCCATTCCTAGTCCCATTAAAGTCAATGGGAGCAGGATTGGGCTCCAGAAGGTATTATTCTTAATTTAAACATTAATAGTTTAACTCTCTGTTGTTAATAATAATAACCCCTTGGAAAATACAGACTGAAACCCGTTTCCTTGCTGAATTTCTTTGCTCCCATCAGGCATGCAAACTGGTTTGTTATTGTTGGGTTGCTCTTGAGTGCTTTGGGTTGCACACACTGGTTTGTTATTGTTGGGTTGTCCTTCAGCGCTGGGCCGCGCACACTAACTAATTTGTTATTGGAGTATTGCTCTAAGCTACACACTCCAGTTTATTACTGATGGGTTGTTCACTGTGTGTTGGGCTGCTGTCCTTGTTTTACGATTATTATTACTGAGGTCTTTTGTGAAACTCCTACCCACACAAATAGAAGGGCAGGAACTGTGGCAAATTTAATGCAATGTTTTGGGATTAATCCATTTTCCTTAACTTTTAAAAGGGGACTAATTAAGGCTTTCAGAATTAGGAAACCTGCTCCTTACTTTAATATGGTTTAAAATACCATTTCCTTCCCTACTTCCCTTTCTTCCCACATCCTTCTTTTGAAACATAACTTTTTATAGGTATCCTATCTTCCATCTTAATGCTCCTGCTAGCTTCCCACTGGCCTTTCAGGAAAAACTTCTTTATGGAAGATTTCCTTTCAGGTTCAGTGCAAGAGCAAGTACTCGTGACCCTTGATCTTAATACTTACTTTCTTCTATAGTATCTTCATTTCATCTTAGTTCATATGTTGATGATCATCAGGAAAATGGAAAGAAAAACGATTGGAAAATATTAGTTGGACAAGAATCTGGCATATTTATATGATGTAAAACAGGATTCATCATTACCATTGTTACTGAACAGCATAAAATTCAATAAAATTTTTATTTTCCCAGTTCCACAAGCAGTGCCACTGGTGATCTGGTAATGCTAATTTGGTGAAACTGCGCTGTTTTACCAGGACGGAAGCAACTGTAAAAGAAGACATTATGATATAAAAAAACTAAGACCTTTGAAATTACCACTGATTACCTCTTCTTTTCCTTTGCCAAACTGATTTCTTTTTTTTTTGTACTGTTAAGCTTCTGGATTTTTAAAAATCTTTTGAGTGGAGTAGGAATATCATTCTTTGGAAAAGGTGAAATAAAAGAGTTTGGAAGTGAATAGGACTGTTCTTCACAGCAGTAATTATTTCACTGTTATATTAATGTATTTAAATAAGGAAGGAGAGGAAATCTTGGGTAATTCATGAAATATCACCTGCAAAACCCATCACACTGTTTCTCTTCCACGTACGTAACTGGGTTTGTGTGTGTGTGTGTGTTTTCAATTCAAATAAATCAGCGTAAAAGCCCAAATGTGAGCAGAAGACACAAGGCTGAGCAGAAGACACAAGGCTGAACAGACGTCCTCATTGCTAAATCTAACTGCCTACTAGCAAAGCTTACCACATCAGTCTTGTTGAGCTCCATCTTGAAACCAGTTAGGGTTTGATTCTCCACTCCCTGCTCCTCTGGGCGCATCTGGACAGCGGTCATGGCCCGGATGCTCACCGCAGACACGAATGTGGAAATGCCCTTGCATTTTTTCTGCATATTGTCCACCAAACCCCAGAGAATAGATATTTGCAGTTTAGAAAGAGAAGTGATTATTGTTTTTGTTTTAAGGAGCGGCCAACTAAGGCAGAGCAATTCAACCCTCAAAGTCATGGGCAGACTGGGAGGAGAGCAACCAGGACTAAGCGGTAGGTCTCTGTCTCAGACCAGCTTTTCTGCTCCAGGCAAAATCTGACTGGAGACTGAAGAAGCATTTTCACCATCGTGCAACAGAAAGGTTGTGCTATTGGCATGAAAGCACAGTCACATCACTTCACGGCTTCATTCTGGGAAGGGAAATACATTTTAAACACAAATTTCCAAATAGCAACATCCCATGCTCCCTGCAGATGCTGCTGGCTCCTCAAAATAAAAATAGTATCTTTTGATTTTCCTAACCCAAACACCACTTGCTTCAAGTCTTTATTTTCCTTTCGATAGAATTCATTTTCTGAGGGACGCTCGGGCATGGCTGGGGCCGGTTGCCTTCAGCAGCATGCTCCATGCCTGAATAAATGGAGCAAGGGGGCTTGGTGCCAAATCCTGCCCTCAGATAAATACTCCCGATGCTCATTGACTTCTCCACAAGCTGCCGGCGCATATCTGAGGGCAGCGCTTGGCCTACAGATGTGTTGTTTTAGTTATTTTGCAATTTCAGTGGAGAAATGGATTTTTTCCTCTCTGAAGGAAAGGAGTTCAGTGCCACATCCCAGCCTGATGGTAAACCAAGCCCAGCGGGTTTATCGGTGATGACTTTTAACTACTGGGCTGTGTTGGGATTCTCATGTTTTACAGCCGGGATATAGGATCTCTGATATGAACACCCAAGGATTTATTGGTCCCACAAGGACTCGGGGTTTTGCTGGCAGTGCAGTTCAGAGAGTCAAGAGAAGTCAAAGGTTATCTTTTGTAGGGTAGTATGGGATTTACCAGCTGACCCTCCCCCCCTCCTCTGGTTCATCTGCTAAAATCATTAACGAGCTTTCCTTTACCCTCAAGCACTGTTAGTGTCTTTTTAGCGCTGTGATCAAGTTACTGACCTCTGCATTACCAATATACCTTGAGGATTTCAAGAGCTCGGGGATATTTTCAGTGTTAAAAGGAAAAGCGCGAAGAAAGATGAATAGGTGGGTGCCTTGCCCAAAATGAAGCTTAATGTTTTTCTCGCTTGTTAAAGAGAGGCCTCACTTGTTTATACATTGCTGTCTCAAGAGATCTTTTTGTTTGAGAAAAAGTTTCGCTCTTGCAATGCAATGAAAAAAAAATCAAGATGAAAGCGGGATATAAAAATGAACGAATAGTATTACAAATGCTGAACTCGGGATGGTGTTCCCCATCCCAGGGAAGTGGGAAGATGCTGTTGTTCCTGATCAGGAATGATGGGGAAATCATTTTGGGGCTCAACCACATCTTTACATCTCTCTCAAACTTTCTGCAGATGACCCCCAGGGTCTGCCAAAGTCCTTCCCTCACCCTGCCATGCCTAGAGGTAGACAGCGGGATTTTAGGGAAAATCAACAGACGAGAGTTGCTGCCCCACTCTCCTGAGGGGCTTTTCACCCCTCCAGGCCCTCCATCAGGTCTCCTTGCACAGGCTTCAGCAAGTTTGTTTCCTGTTAAACTCATTTTGGAGTGAGGCCACCACAAAATTAACGATGAAATAATGAGGATCCTGCACCATCTAGCTGGGCTTTTCTCACCGTATCAAAGAGCAGCTAGCAGAGGTCATTTAAGGCCTCCCAGTGACGTCCCTTCCTCCCTTCTCCCATCCCCTGCCCCATACATCAGTGATCTAATCACTTGTGAAACCCAAAGCTGGGGGCTCCAGTGTTATCCCATTACAAAATCAAGATTTATCTGAACATGAGAAGCCGAGCAGGGTTTTATGATATGCACGGCACCATTCCTTTCTCTTAACCTATTTGTTACATTTATACCCAGGAACTTTTTATCATTCTTGACACCCCTCCATCTGTTCCTCACCATTCAGTAGCTGGGAGTCTTGTTTCACGGGACAGCAAGGATGAAATCACTTCATCTCAATAATGGGTTACAGTAATTAAGTTACTGTTTGAACACTTGGATTTTGATCTGCTTTTGGGATAAAGTCTCTGGGCTTCCTTTGCTTCCCATCCTTTGCAGAATTTGACACCCTTAGAGCTACTGCTCCACCAATTATTGACTTTAAAATTTAATATATTTTCTTTTTCATTCTAATAACAGAAAGAATCTGAATATCACACTTCCTTCTTGTAAATGTGAGGCAGGGGACAAATGTTCTCAGGCATTAATATACCCAGATTATCTGATATCAGGATCCAGAAAGTAGATTTTTAATGTGCAGTATAAAGTGCGAAAAGAAGATGGGGGGGGGGGGGGAATCTCTGTTTTCACTTCAGCATGAAGCCATTTGGAACCTGTTAGCTGAGCAAAACAGCTCCAAGATGCTATTGATTAATAGCAATTACAGTGATGCAGCAACCAGCTCAGTGACATGACCAACACCTTCTTGCCAACACTTTTAATGATCTAGTTAAAAAGTTAAACTCTGTTTGCATTACATGGAACCCATCAGGAAATTGGAAAATATTGTACATGCTTCGAGCTCTACCGATTCCAGAGCCAGATCCTCTGTGCATGCTGCTTTGTTGCAAGACTGTATTGGCAAAATGCAAGGAAGAAGTTTCTTCATGTCATTCCTTATAGATGACAATATCCAGATACACGAAGAAAGGCTTGTGGATAGAGTTCTGGACACAAGGCATCTGCTACATTAAATCTGGGTTGTTGCGCTCAGCTCCAGCCCAGTGGATCCTGAACTTTTTGTGGATACCACCACCACAGAGCACATCTCAACTGCACAGCAATTGTCCTGCAAACATCACCCACCACTTGGCAGGATCTGGCTGGAGCTGACGCTCTTTACAGACCAAGTTTCCTTCTCAATGAAGGTCTCAGAGGAATGGCAGAGACTGGGTGTTTTCACCCCACAAACCAAGCTCCACCCAGAGCTGCTGGGGCAGGTCTTTGACCAGCAAATGTTATACTAATTAGAGTCAGGTATGTGCATGTCAGGTGTTGAGCTGTAAAAAGGATTATAAACTGTGTCTCTGCAATATGTGAGCATAAATACAGCTAAGTACCTGCCAGGTCCTCAGCTGAGTGGGCTTCTCTCATGGGCAGCAAGTCAGCTCCCAAAGAATGTTCTCCTGCCTTCAGAGGGAATATTTGTAACACAAAGACTGGCTCCACCTGACCGTGGATGTAAATGTGCTGCAAACACTGGTGCTGAGAGAAAACATGAGAAGTTAAAAAAAGAAGTTTAGTATCTTGGTACGACTGAATTGAAAATTTTCACTCTAGGTCTTACTAACGTGGCGCTCTGCTGGCTTTAAAGTTCATTTTTAAACGTGATCATCTTCTGCCTTATTTAGACTCGGTGCCCCAGCCTTGCCGAGCAAGTGAGCTGGGAGGCACGACCATTTAGAGAAGTTCAAATAACTAAACTGGCCGTGACCTGAACTAAAACTAATAGTTTGTGTTTGTGATGGCTATGAGAACAGCATCTGGCTTACATTTAAATAGAAGGCTATTCAATAAAGCCACTGCTTCTCAAAACTGCACAGAAGCAAAGATTAATTATTGCAACTAATGACGTTTCAGCCATTCATACACCCAAGGGAGAAAAGCAACCCCCTACCCCAAGAAACCAACAACAACAACAACAAAATCTTGCAGAAAGCCCAACAAGGGAGAAACACCAAGAATATATTACTGTTCCTGATATTCTGCCCAGGCATCCTAAACATAGAATTAAATATAATCTTTACCAGCAAGCTCTTTTTGCTTGTTATCCTCCCAAAGGAGAACCCAGAGTTTCAAATGGGCTTTTAATAGCAACACTCTGAGAATCCAGCCTCTATGTCTTCCAGCGTCTTAGGGAGATCATGTTTCACATTTCACTCATTCCTCAGTGTGTTGGCACAGCCTAACACTGGCTTCAGACATTTGGTATTTGAAACAGAAAATCTTGGTGTTTCATTCCTTGCCTCACTTCTCCCTGTGTTTCTCCAGCATCATATAATATTGACAGCCCCTGCCTGTAAAGAAAGGCCAGGTTCTCTCGTTTATTCAGCTGCAGGCTTTAAAAATGTAGAATAGGGGTTTTGTTCATAGGAGAGAGCAACTGCCAGTGAACTTTTTCCTTCTTTACATAAAAGTAGGATAGCACAATAAACAATGGTAAAAGAAGTGGGACCCAAGGTATGTATGCACATATGTAATGTTTTAGTTTTTTAGTTTTTTAGTGCCCCAGTTTCAGGGTACAAATCTGCTCCCATTTGCGTGACAAGTTGTATACTTTAATAATCTCAAAACTTGCGCCTTCATACATCAAAATCTATAGTGAAAAATCTGGTCCTACGTATGTCTCATGGTTTTGTGAATCACATATCAAAGCACACCAGTGACCACAGTTGTGTCTTAGAATCATAGAATCATAGAACTGTCTAGGTTGAAAGGGACCTTTAAGATCATGAAGTCCAACCATCAACCTAACACTGCCAAAGCCACCACTAAACTATGTCCCTCAGCACCACATCTACCCATCTTTTAAATACCTCCAGGGATGGTGACTACACCACTTCCCTGGGCAGCCTGTTCCAATGCTTAACAACCCTTTCGGTGAAGAACTTTTTCCTTAGATGCAATCTAAACCTCCCCTGGCGTAATGAGGCCATTTCCTCTTGTCCTATCATTCTTCAGAGCTTTCAGGAAAAAGAGCATGCCCACATTTGAGGAGAAAAGGAAATGAGAAAGAGAAGATACAGAAACAAGTCCTCTTCATAACAAGTGGAAAAATTTCAGTGATAATGCCTATCTGAAGATTTCAGCTCTGTGGCCATCATTACTTGCGGGATATTATTCCTAGGACCAGGAGCCATTGAGATTTTTTGGCTTTTCCTTCATGTAGATCAATTTGTAAGGAAAGTAGGTACAGAACTGGCTCCCTCTCAAACCACGGCACTTTCTCTGGGGCAACCACAGTGAACCTTTAGGCAGGGGAGTAATATTAGGCAAATGTCTTGCATACCTATGCTTTTCAATAGAGCATTTCTTGAAGCAGCGCTTCGGCATCAAGAGGTTGACACCTATTCCATCATCATGATGGGGAAAAAAATGAATCGCGCTGTTTCTCTGTGGGTATAAAATTGAAATCAATGATGATCTATTGCTTTCCTTCATAGAGGGGCCAGTCCCATCTTCTCCAATTCCCCTGTTTGATCTCCCCGTCCCAGCTGTCCCCCTCACCTCTAAACTCTGGCCAAGCCAGAATTGGATGACCAAGTCACCTGAAAAGGCCACCTGTTTTGGACAGACCTTGTTAACCCCTGCTGTTCAAAGTCATTTTGATGGGCGTACGAGCAGATTGAGAGGATGCACCCCTGTAACTAAGGTCCCCATGGCCAGGCGTGACATCCCCCATCCAAAGAAGAGTCCAAAGGAGGGAGGAAGGGTCCATATGGAGGAAAGGAGAGATGACGCAGTGTTGCTCTGGGAAGTCACGAGATGCCAGCACTGAGACAGCAAAAATAGGAAATAAATCGCTGCTCAGCCATGACGATTGCTACAACAGCACTGAAGAGTTTGATTTGTGTATCCCCATCCTCATCAAGTGGCGGGGAGCAAGGAGGAGGGAGCACGCTGACATCATCTCCCAGGCGTCATTACACATGATTAATGCTGTTTCCCTCTGCTTCTGATCTTCCTTTGGGGAATTTTCGTACTCCTCTTGGCCATAAGCACAAAAGGGATGTGAAAGCGAAAGTGGATTTTGGATCGTTGCTGTGTCTGTTGTGACGAACATATAGCGAAGCTGAGCTTTAATGTGAACTGTTTGCTTGTTAGAGTGTAATAGCTCTGGAGCTGTCATCGGGTGTAGTATTGTGTAAATATATATTCAGGCACTTCTTATGGAAGTGGATATGTGACCCAATAGGCTTTATTTAGCTCCTTCTGGCGACTGCAGGAATGCATCATTTTTGGCATATCCAAGAGTAATCAGATTAGATTCAGCCCCATAGAAGTAAGGACCTATGAGGGATATAGAGACAATAAGTGCCGCATTTGGAGGCTGGGATTTTGCCCAAGAGAGGGGTAAAATCCTGAGCAACCGCAGAAAAAAGGGGCTCATTTTCTTTGAAGTGGGTCAGGTCTTTCCTTTGATGCACAATGCAGCAAAATGACAGGATAGCGCATCCTTCAAAACTCTCTCTACACTGTGAGTTAGTACGGAGGGACCTGAATTTGCTTTACATGGTGGCTTCAAAAAGGGAAATATCCTGTGGAGGTCCACATTTCTGCTTAACAGCTCCTTTATAACTGCAGCAGGGTCCAGATGAGACACTGAGATGCTCCTCTGAGGTCCAGGGAAGCTGCAGGTGCCCAAGGGCTCAGGGCACCAGCACCCAGGGGGGATGTGAGAGCTCATCTGTTGTGCCTGTGGGGAGGAACAGTTTTGAAAATGCACCTCAATCTGCAAGTGAATAACTAAATTTTCAAATGCCCAAAGAAGCATTTAATTTATAAAATGCTATGGGGAGGCGGTGGAATTTTTTTAAGAGGTTACTTTCAATTAAAAAATGCCTTTCCCTCAAAAAATTTCTGATGATTGCTTTCCACTGCGTTTGTGAATTTTTTGACATAAAGTTTTATACCCAAAATATGACACTTTGGGGCTGCAAAAAAAGTCCAGGTTTGAAAACTTTAGGTAAAATGGTATTTTTAAAAAATAGAATGCTTTGCCAAAAAGCAGAAGGTTTGTTTTCAAGGAACTGAAAATAACTTGAACTGAACAATGTTCTTTAGAAGAACAGTTGAAAGATTAATTTGATATTAGAATAATTATATCAGTCAATAATTATATTCATTTAATGTGTCGATATTTATTTAAAACTTGTTTAATATTATTTAAAGAACTCATCACAACTCGTTTTAAATTTCAGATTGCTCCTTTTCCCTTTTACTCAAATCACAGGTTAATTTACAATTCTCCTTTTCTGATACCAAAAAATAAAGTATTTAACAGGTCCCAATTAATTAACTACTTTCAGAAAAAGAAAAAATAATCCAAAAGCTCTTACTGAGCTTTGTACAAAAAAATCTGACTCTGGTGCACTTCCTTTTTTCTGTCTGATAACTCGAACCTAGAATGGAATAAAACCGACGATAAGCACATCCAAAAGCCAGGGACAAGCAGTAGGGTTCGATAGCCTGCTTTCTGGAGGTCTCTGTCTCAGATATGGATCAGATTTCCTCCTGTTTACATGTAAGAAGGTTGTGAAGATCTGCAATTTCAAGATACATCTGGTTCTCGCATCAAATTAAACAGCAACTAAAGCCTGAGCACTGGGGCAGATTTTAAAATGTAGGAATGAATGTGTGTTTATATAGTATTTGCATTAATGCTTCCTACGGTTTATTTTGAAAGTGAAGAAAGAACATTGCATGGTAGGCAACTTAACCCAAACAATATCGGTTTAAAGTTAGGGGCATGCTCCTTGGAATATTTTCCTAGTGTTTTGAAGTGTCCACTTGAAGAGGGAGCAGGGAGGAGGAGGAGGTGGGGGGAAGAAAAGGATTGTTCTGTCTTCTGCTCTGTGTTTGGCCTGGCTCAGTAGGGCTATTGCTGTTGCTCATCTGGTATGGATTAGTCCTTCTCTCTCACACTCTGTCAACTTGGGTGTTCTGCATGCAGGCTGTTTCTGCAGGGGTCTTGGTTTTGCTTTTTTTAACGGCAGGAAGTGCCCCACTCAGACCACATGTGAAATTGTGTGGGAACAGTGGGGGGGGATGAAAGAGCCCCATCAAACATACCAAAAGTGTGGGTGGAGAGACAGGGAGCGTAAGAGGAGAGATACCAGCTGAGTAATTTAACCTCTTGGGCTGGCCGGGCTGGGGACACGGTGGAAGTTTGCTGCCTTAAAAGTGTCTGCTGCTCGTGACATCCATTTCTAATATTTTATAATATCGGGGGCTCTTGGAAGTGTGAGGGATTACAGCTGCTGCTTAATTTGTTCTAAATTTCCTGCTAGCCTCACCAGACATGTACAGGAAATAGGCAGTAAATGTTTAATAGGTAATACCTAACTGGACAATTAACAGGTGCTGTCACACTGAAAATCCAAGCCTGCATGTGCGGGTGCACCTCGGGGATGTGGAGCATCGTCAGCAGCGCTCCCTGGGTTGCATCCGCACAGAGCAGCATCGCGTGAGTCACATCCCGGCTCCGTGGTACCCAGCCTGAGGTCGCTCACATACCAAAATTCACCCCTGTTTCCATGTCCGTGCTTGGATGCAAGATTATTTTTTTTTCTAAACCATTCACTGTTGATTTTGCTGTTTGTATGAATAAATTCCATCACAGAAACTTGTGCAGCCTGTAGTGCGGGATGCTGGGAAGCCTTCTTGCGACTAAATAATGTACAAACTCCAGCCTGGAAGAGCCAAGTCCAATGCTCATCAGCTGGTACAAAATTTTAACCTGTTTTTCCATGTCAGAATAAATGTCTGTCTGTCCTACCACCCCAGTACTACCAGGGACCAGCAGATACCTTCAGAAAAAAATGGCATGGGCACAATATATTAAATGATCTCTCCCTTCTGGACTTTGTCAAGTTCTGGCAGTCAGCAGGTATGGGGTTTCCTGCTCTGGAGTCTGTATCTGGACTTTAATAGCCATTGATGGATGGTTTTTCTTAGTTTTAAATTAATTTTTTTTCTTCTGGTCTCCATAAAATCCTGTGGCAATGAGTTCTACAAGTTAATAACGTGTTCTGTGAAAAGTACTTAAGCTTGTTTTAAATCTCAACAGTAAATGTGACTTTAATTCTATGAGGGTTTTTTCTCTGTAGAAGGTAATTGTAAAAAAAGTTTTCCACGGGTTTCCCAACACTATGGAAATCAGGTAGTGTCAATCAGACACAGTTCCTGGGATTAGCTCTTTCTCTGCCTTAAGATGCCAATTAAATATAAAAAATATTTTTATTATTACACAATTTCTATTTTTATATTATTTCTATCATATTCTATTAAATTATAAATACTATTACACTGCAATTACTTTGCTGCAATAGCAGCAATCCTTTGCAATTTTTCATTTATCAGCAGATAAAATATTAGCGAATAACCCTTTTTCAACCTTCAACCTTCTTTGAGAGTTATAACCTTGCAATTAAGTTCTGATTGTTCACAATAATTGCATTTCCAATGAAGGTAGAATTAGGTTAATTGAATTGCTATTATTACCTTCAGAGCAATATTGTTTTAATATGTTTGGTGAACATAAAGCAAACCTCTCCTTTGGAATTTGCTTTTATTAAGTTCAAGTCCAATTGAGTTCAAAAGATCCTTCTGTAAAACGTAGCTGTCCCCTAATAGTGCATGACTAATGTCTTACACTTGGCTTTCCTATAAATTGCTCTCTTTACTGAGCAATTTCTGTGTCAATACTCAGACATCCTTATCAGCACTTGATGTTCATGTAAACCAACTCTTGTTAATGACTACACGGACGGGGAGGGGAAAAAAAAGTAACATTGCACAGACCTCAAGACTCCTGCTCCATCTGAACTTTGAAGTCCAGCTGTTAATAGCAGCGTTGACTACTTACATAAAAATGTGTAGTAAACTGAACTGACATTGTCTGATTTCAAGTGATTGGTTTAAACCATCACAAATGGCTAAAGCTTCCACCCTTTTTTCATCTCTCTGTCTCAGTGCCGTCACTCAGGATGATTAACGTTGTTTTGCGATACGAAGGCTATTGTCCTAGCCTGAAAAAAGTAAACATTTTTACAGTTGGGAGCAAGAAAAATTTCAAACAAGTTCCCTTTTGCATGAAAAAGGGATCCCCAGCTGCTGTTTATTATCTCTCTGTTTACATCACACATGTGCATGTGGAGGACAAAGTAGTTCAATAAATTACTTCTCTACTATCGAGTTGGCCATTATGGGCTGCCAGGAACAAAAGCATTTAATGGTTTGTTGAATGCCTCTGAATGTTCCTACAGTCATTTTTAACTCTCACCAAGTAGTTGATCTGCTCTTGTCTGCTTTACTACTTCATTTAGGGCCCAGAACATTTTTTGCATTGCATGCAGTAAAAGGAAAGTGAGATAAATTATATCCATGCTCTACTGTTAAAGCAGTTAATACGTATCAGCATGGGCTCACGTATCACACTGGGCTACCTGACATTAGGGATGTGAATTCTCGTCCTGGAATTGCCTACGGTTCCATCAGATTTGATAAAGTTACCAACACCTCACTTTCATACTCAGGAATTTACCTAATATCTTTGATTCTATGTTTCTTGTATTGGAGAAGTTTACCTCTAAGGGAAGAAAGTTATAACATTGACAATAACGTGATAATGGATTTTTCCCCATAACAACAATTAACGCGGCCTGTGTGGTTGTGCAAACACACAGTCACATGCAGCTGACCATCTTTGCAACCTTGAAAATAGTTGGAAATTACTTACATTTCTTAATGGTTTAAGTCCATGTTCAGACTTGATTTTGGCTCCTTTTGCAGCACAGCCCCCTTAGAGCTGTGTAAATGAAGATTCGGGTGGGAACTCCTCAAATCAGCTTCACCATCACAGGAGATGCTCCACAGCCTGGTCTGTGCAAGGTGAAGGTGCTACAGCAGCACCAGCGGCTCTCCCAGTTGTCCCAGGAGATACCCTTCCATCTGAGAGCCACATCCTCAGCTGTCACAACTTGGGGTAGAGCAGTGGGGCTCTGCGCCAAGGGCTTCAGGGCTTCGTGTCCCCTTTGTTTCTTCTACAAGGAGATGGGTAGGACCCCATGATCTGCCTTCCTTTCACATCCCAGCAGCCTCTCCTGACCCACAGCAGCTTGGTGGAAAAGGATGAGCACTCTGCATATGGCTCCTCAGCTCATGAGCCCCCACAGCACTTAGCAATGATACTGCTCCTTTTTTCCACCTCTCTCAGCTCTTAATGAGGAGCAGACATTAATGCACTTCTCAGGTGGGTGAAGTCATTCGCCTTCGCACCTGCAGCGTGCATTAAAAGCCAGTTAAATGACATTAAAATGCCATGTCTTATTGCTTATGGGTAAGGGATGACCAAGAGAGAGGGGCTGCTGGTTCAACTGAGCACAAAGCAAATAGAAGCAAAGCCCTTCCCAGCGACTTGCTTCCTTGCTTTGCCCATCAAACGCTGAAGCTCTTTCGTTATAGTCCAAGCTGTCATCAAACAAATGTTGTCCAGGGTGTAACCAAGCATGCACTAACTGAAATCTCAGCTGGGCTGAGCACACATGAAAATTCAGATATTTCTGTTTTTATGTTATACTCATGTCAATTTGCACTGAACAAAAACATCTAGATTTTTAAGTTTAGCCAAATCAAAAAGGCAAAGCGCTGCCAGGAGAGTAGGTAGTGCAGCGATATTGGGCTGACATGTAAGCTTCCCTTCTCCTAGCCGTTTTTACAGACCTCTGGGGGTGAGATGTATTAAATTTGCTGGACGTACTGGACCCAATTCAAGCTCTGGGATCAGTTACCATAAATCTGCATCCAAGCCCTACATCTTATCACAGAGCAAGTCCATGCAGACAGCGGGTGTGATATTAATGTGAACAACCCACTTCCCCTCCGCTTGCTGTCATCCCAGCAAAAAGCTGGAAAGCTCTCCTAATGGTCTTTCAGCAATAGAGGTTTCCAGGTCTGGGATACATTTGTAAATACACTGTAAAACACCACCACAAAAAATGCCCTTTAGGAAATTAAAACTTGCAATATCACTGCAGAAAGCGGCTCAGGTTAGCTTGAATCTGTACTATTTGCAAGCACTCTCGTTTACTGCTGCTGGGAGTGTTTCATAAATATGCATACATGTATGTCCTGTCAGGCAGCATCTTCAGAAGGCTTTGAATAAGAATGGGAGAAAAAGCTGCAGTTTGGAGCCTGCCTCAACAACATCATCTCAGAGCAAAGCTGCCATGAAAAGATGTCCAGCCCGTCATTCTGATACAGGCAGAGGATGAAGAGTTGAGGGGGAGGAACGACCCAACAAGAACTGCCTGCAGGTTTATTTAAGTTTTCAGAAGAGAAGCAGCAGTTGATCTTTCTGTCATTCTAAAACACTTGAATACCTTTCTTTGGCATGTGTTTGGACTCAAGTAGACGTCGCACCACAATGAAGGAAGCAGTTATCTTTGTAGCATCAGGAATGGAAGCAATAAGGAGCAGGAATTTCCCACAGACAGCTTGTTCTGGTGCAATTTTCCAGCCCAGGTTTCTTAACTTAAGAAATGTGAGTATTTACAAGCCTCGGGAACCAGATGAACTCTGGGAGGATCCTCTGACTGAAACCCAACATTTTTTAGACTTGCCGGTGACCGCGTTACACTGAAGTTGCACCAAGTCTGAAGTTACACAGTAGTTGTAGTCATTCAAATAAAGACACTGACTTTCTTGATTCATTCTTGGCTAAGAGCAATCTCTTGTACATTCCTACCTTTCACCCCTTCTTCATTAAGTGGAAAATCCAAAGTTTCCTTTAATCAGATTTGAGCTTGGACTGATGTGATGTTTACTGACTGAGACAGTGGTTTTCAAACGACGTCAGGAACATCTGGCCTCGTGGCTTGGCAGAGAGCCCAGCAAATTGCCAATCCAAAGGCCCAAGTTCACAAGCAGCTTTGGGGCTTTCATCCTGTAACAAGAAAACCCTGAGGGCAGTGGAGGTGGTACTGCTCCTCCCTGTTAAATCCTGCTGCTTTACTACCTGTGTGCTCCATGGCTGATCTCTGTGCACGGTCAGAGTCCTCAGATTAAAGTCCTGCAGATGTCCAGCCAGGCTATGCCATGCTCTCTATGTTCCTCTTGTGTCCCACCACTTTCACCAGTTCCCACTCCCGCAGGTGATGGAGCCATGGGGCAGATGGGGCAAAGGAAGACTGTGCTCCCTCCAAGCAGGAACAATACACCATGCAATCCCTTGTATCCCCCAGCAGGTCCCACCCTACCATACTTCCTGTATTTCCATCTCCCTGTCTCCTTTACAGGCTCCTGTTCCCTAAGGCACCCAAAAAGTCTGTGCCATGCGAAGGGTTGAACCCAGATCTCCAGCCTCCCTGTGGAGCAGCCTGACCAGAAGACCAAGCTGACATTTTGTCAGCAAAGACCGCCTGGAAAGCCCAGCAGCAGCAGATGTTCTGCATACGGAAAGCATTTGCATCTAGTGCAGTTTACAGCTCCACACATGTTTTAAAAGCAAATTCTGTAATACTTTGCTTGTGTGAGTCGCTTCTACTCCAACAAGTAGATCCATTGACTCCAGCAAATGGATAAGTAAGACTTCAGATGCAACCTAGGATGGGATCTCCTCATGAGGGACCTTAGCTATTATGATCTGAGCCTGTCTGGTTCAGATTGCGTCTTCTGTAGTGGGCTGTTGGCTGGACCATGAAAGTTTAACCGGTACTATGCTGCTGAAGCATGCACTGTTGTTAAACAATGAGCAGGAGGTCTTGGTGTTCTGTATATATGTCATTGCAACATACCTCATCTAGGGAAACAGCGGTGCTTGTTTACACACAAGCGAAAATCTCTGCAGGTAGAAGGTTAAGTGGCTTTCACTGCATGGAAAATGGATGTGGAGAAGGTCATGGTCAAATTAAAAGTTTGTTTGTCAGAAAACAAAACAAAACATAGTTCTTTAGGGATTAGCACCAGTTGCCTTGAAATTGTTAGTGAGGTGAGGGGGACAAGCAGCCAAGGGAAAAAAATGTTTCCAAAAATCAGTGACCAATCACCAAGAGAACAGCACGTCTCTGTCCTGACCTCCCGGGAGCTCTGAACTCTGCTGGCACTGTCCAGCCTCCTTCCTTGAGAAATGCAAAGCTTATGGAGAAAGTCTTCTTTGTTTCATGAAATATTTACATTAGAGAAGGGAAGGTCTTTTGTATATTGTCACTGACCTTTGGAAGGAGGGGGGGGAATTGTAATCAGGTTTCACGATCACAATTTTCACAGCTGCACATAATAATTTGATTCAGGTATTTGATTCACGCATTGAAGCTGAAACCTTGTCTAGAACTAACAATTGCTCTGCTTTCCCACAGACTGCTCTGCAGAGAGATACCCTCCGCCTGCCTATCAGCGTCTATCAACCTGGCCACTGACCATGGGTGGAAACATTTTGTGCTGAACACTATAAGAAAGGGAAAAGGAATAAAGAAGTTCCATGAAAATGCCCGTGCCTGGCACTCTTTTGTGTCTGATGATGTTTTTTTTTCTTCCAAATGCTCGCAAATGAAAAGGAAGAGCTAATAGGAGTTTGGCTCCATCTCCTCTTCCTGAGACAGAGTGGGGTCTACAGAACTTCCTGCTCCTGTGCAGCTATCTTAGAAAGGCTTAAAAACACAGCCGGGTCCAAGAAAAATCAAAGGGCCATCTCTGAAAAGGGATACAGAATTTCCAGATCCTAGGGTGGGAGCTGCATTGATGTGGCAAATTACATGGAGGTGGAAAAAGGAAGCAGGTTCAGTGTAAGATTTCATGTGTATGGCCTTTAATGCCTCAACAGCGTAATGGGGAGACAGGGTGGGGGTGCCTGGATATGGGAGAGAAAAGATTCAGACTCTTTATTTCCTCTCTAACAAAACACAGTTTTGAACTGAACAAAACTATTTTGAATACTGCCTTACATGACAATAACATGTAATTTTATTAAAGTCCGTGGTTGGAAGATTTGTCCCTCCAATGATGAAGCTAAAAAGACATGAATACGTCAGTCTGCTTCGGCTGTGGGATCTCCCGCTCATGCCATGCTGTCAAGGTACGGTGGGTCAAAATAAGGTAGTGTGGATGGGAGGAAAACTTTTATTCCCAAAAAGAACTACAGCTGCCAGTCCTAGCTGGAAAACTATTTATTCATCATTTCTGCATTTGTGCATGTGTATTTACCTTATTTTCACAGTTGAGTTAGGTATGTTCAGCTGGGCAGCTGCAATTGCTCAGGCTGAATTTTCAAAACGAGATTAAACTGGAAGTAGAAATCTACTCTTGCTGCAACCATCTCTCACGCCCTACTAACACTGTGTTGGGTGATCTGATTCACATCACTCAGAAAAAAAGAGCTGAGCAGAAGTGAATGAAGTGGAAAAAAAGATCCATGATCACAGAAACCTCTCAAGAACTTCAATGTACTTGGATATAGGTTGTCACAATGGGGCAGAGACACCAAATCCCCGAGCAATGCTGAATCCTTCCACATCACCCACCCCTAGCCCTCTCTCCTGTGATAACATAAAGATGAGTTTTTACCAGAGCTGGGTCCGAAGTAGCATCCCCTCATTTTTAAAGAAACCTCATGGAAATGCTACCAAATTGGGAGTGGGTGGGAGGCAGAGAGTTTAGGCGGCCAGCGGAGACATGCGGAAAAGCCCATGACCTCCGAGCAGAGAATTTGCCATTTGTGTTATTGTCTTTCTGCATTTTAAGCATCAGGGATAATCTGGAATGCACTCCTCCTGCTTTGGAGACAGATGGCAGCGAGGAAGCAGGTTGGAAGAAAGGAATAATAAATATCTGAAGGCGAGTAAATGTCTTGGCTTTAGGCAGCTGTGTCTGTGGTTTTTTTCAGGGTGCACAAATGTCCCCACGTTTACTGTGCTGAGCGGCTCTAGTAACGTTTTTATTACGTGTTTCCTGTACTGTCTGGCCAAGGGTCAGAGATGTTAAGACCTGGGGGAAATCTGGAGTTGAGAGTGCTGCATGATCAGGCTGTGATAAGGCAGACTGACGGGCCGGCTTGTGGCAGGGAAGTCTTGGCAGAGCAAAAGGGGGTCTGAAAGTTTCTCTGTTACCAAGAGGTGGTATTTATTCCAATTTTTGGACTACTCAGAAAACAGCTTACCTCCTTTGCCACATTGCTGTAGATGGCTGTGGGCAGTAGCTGAACGGCAGCTGGAAATAAAGCACATAACCTATTTGAGATGTCCTCTTGTACCCTTCCTCCCAGCAACTCGGTGAGGATCACAAACGCTGTGCTTCACCATTGGGTAGGGGAGAGATTTTATCTTGTGTGAGTTATCTAGTGGCAGAAGGCTGATTGCAGGTCCCTGATTTGGAGGCAGCTATGTGCTGTAATGTACTCTTGGGAGGGCTCTGAATGATGGCTTTTGCTAAGAGCGTCACAGAGCCATCCGTCAACTGAAAATAGTTGGAACAGGGCAGCCAACTTCCCAGTCCCATCCATCCTCTGTCAGGAGGCAGAGACCTAGTGGAGAAGTCATGTCTCCACTGTCTGAAAACCATTATATACTGTGAGAATCTGAGGACACTTATTTATGCTTTGTTTCTTTGTGGAGCAGAGTTTGCACCACAAACTGGACAGCCATCACAGGTGGAGGAAGGGTAATTCCACAAAGCAGTGCTATGCAACTGTTTAGGACAGAAAAATTGAGAAAAAAAGGTCACAGCCAAAGTACACTCTATGTAGTTGACATAGGAGGCTGAAATAAGATAGGCAGTTTGCAATTACTTACATTGGAATTTGGCCAGGACATTGAGGTTAACATCACAACTTCACAAGGACTTCAGAAGCAGCTGAGGATCTCTCTGAGTTGAGAAGACATGCAGGGAACTTCCCTGAAACCTCCTGGCTTGAGCCATCACGTGCAATGCATGCAAGCTCTCGCCCGGGCCAAGGCCAGGGAGGAACACAATGGGTAGGAGCAAGATCTGATATGTCTTCATTGACATGCCAGAACCAAATAAACAAACAGCAAGGCTGTTGCTCCTCAGCCCAGGGCTGTTGGTCTTCTGCCACAGAGTTGTCATTCTTCTTGACAGTGTGCATCTGCTTGGGATAGTCCACCTTCTGAGATGAGAAAGCGTAAGAGGGCCACGAGAGTACAAAAGGCGCAAACAGCTGCAGCCCAGGAGCATCCTACACCACAGCAAAGAGAAGGGGGAGTTTAAAGAAACTCCACACAGCCAAGCGATAACTCAGATTTCTTTTTAAAACAAAGTGGATTTCAATAAGCATAAGGGACATCTCTGGGCTCATGCCATCTGCAAGACATGCTAGAAGCAAAAGCTGCTGGATGTCTCTCCACCAACACAAACGTATTTCATGGCAGCTCTTAATTTGACCCTAACCAGACTTAGAGGTAATAATTTTTGAACATTTCTCTCCAGAAAGACCACACCTCAAGTTTTTCTTGGAACTCAGCAACATTGAGAGCAATGCTGTTCCTTAGGAGCTGGGTTTTGTTTTTTTTTTCTACTGAGAACTCAGGTGTTTGAACCATGAACTAAGATGCCAATGGTCCACCTTCTTGCTTAAATTTAAGCAGGCTACAGCTTCACAAGAGAAAGACACAAAATGCTGAAAAAAGCAAAGACGGCATATGGACCGTGACATGGGAGCAAGGACATTTCTTCTGCCCATTAAACCTTGTGAAGGGAGGGTGAGAAAACAAGGCTTTGGCAAAAGACCTTTTGCGCACGTTAATAGATGTATAGATGAGCTCTGTACCAGTCAAAATAGGAAATACCACCCATTAAAGCTGGATGTTGGAATGACTGAAAAGCTTTGTGAAACTGTGCTGTGGAGCACTAAGTAGAATGGAAAAACCATCATTCCTAAAGCTAGTCTATGGACATTTCTGGGAAAATTGGCTTAACCCACTAATTTTTACTCAAGTCTTGATGTGACTAGTCTTAACCCTGGCAAGGACTCTAATCTACTCACTTAATCTGGCTGCAAAACAATGCCATATTGCAAGGAGCTGAGATGCTGTTTAGGTAATTTAGCTTCGTTTTTTCTTTCCCCTGTTGCAAGCTGAGCCAGACCTTTTTGCTCACTTGAATAGCTTCTTCTTCAAAGGGACTGTGGAAAAGTCTTATTTCTTCCCCCAAGTGACAGATTTTTAAGCAATCTCAAAGATATCTTGTCCAACAGAATTACCCTCCACAAATCTGACCCTGACAGAGCTGAGGTAAAGTGTGATTTTTAACCTCAAGCACTAAAACATGTCAGGAAAGTTGTAGTTGTGGCGGAAAGACCTTGAGGTGGCTAAAATTTATGGAGAAGAGACATTAAAAGTTTTAAATTCCAGATGTTTGAAGCTCCAGCCGTTTGGTGGAATCGTGGAATTTTGGACCATTTCTCAAGCACCGATTTCAGCATTGGAAATCTATTCAGGATGTGATCCAGCTATTTAATTGTCTGTTTGTTTTTAATTTATGCAAATAGTTTATTCATATCCTAGGACATAAGGTATTTGCTGTTTCTTAGAGTCACAGAAGGAGGCATATCAAGTGTCACATTTTCAAAGGAGCATCCATGTACTGTTACCAAAGAATCCCCTATAAAATGTCACTCAGCTTTTTTAATTTGTTGAGAAAACCTGTGAGATGGCATGTTGCAGAGCTATTAGAAAATGCATGTTACAGTTAGAGTCACTTTAACCTCGGCGCTTGTCTTAGGCTACGTATGAGGGATAAAGACTGCCATTGAGACTATATTGATTTCTGCTTCAATTCTTGCCTCAAATACTTACTTGAAACTCAAGTTCCCATGAGTGTTTGTAGGATGAGAGTCTGTAACAGCAGGCGCATGTGTTGTAAAGTCAAATTATTCACCTCCCGTCCCGAGCTGTGGGAAAAGGAAACCGGGGAATCTAATAAGATGGGAACAATCTGTATCTAGATGGGGTATATTAATAGACTTTAAAGAGTAAAAGAGAATTAGGTAGACAAAAGAAAAAATAATTCGAGGAATGATTTTTTTATCTTTTAATCTTGGTAGCAGAAACATCATTCTGCTGGGACTTGGGCCCTTTCCCAGGCCAGTGACCCGATGCTGTACATCATGGAAGCAAACTCTGGGGCCGCAAAGGCAGCCAGACTTTCTCTTCTCAACTATATCTGGCTGTCTCTGTTACAGCAAAGTAGTTTGCTTCTAGGTGATGCTTTCTCACAGCTGGTTGACCAGAGCAGCATGAGCCAGCGCAGCCAGATCCGCCTTTGTTTGCCGCACTGAAACGAGCGCGGTGGGATTTTTCAGAGGAAGCAGTGATGGCAGAAATGCTTTGGGGTGAAAATAGATGGGCCCAATCAAAAAGTAAGTCCCCACTCTTTAGTGTTCTCAGCCTGTTTGGGAATGACAAATTAGAGGCATGAAAACAAGCGGGGACGTGACAGCAAGAGAGGAGGAGCGGTGTGCAATGGATGACTTAATAACAGGTTGCACTGATGGACAAATTGCACCTCTGGACTGTTTGCCTCCTTGCATCTGCAGAAGGATGCTAGGATCCCTGTCAGGGGAAACTGAAAGATGGCTCCCAGTTGGACCATGCAAATAATGAGTTGGCCCCAGCTACCAGCACCGGGGCATGGACCTGGCAGAGCCCTAAGCCCCTCACTCCCAGGGGCCCCGTCAGTGGAAAACCAAAAGGATGCAAGGGAGAGGGTCGGGCTTCAAAGGAGACATGGACTTGGTTTTAAATTTAACCCCTTTGTAGTTTAAATTTCATTCAGACATCCATGTGGCCAAGTGGCCCTGTTTGCCTCTGAGCAGCCAGTGGGACCATCTGACATCAGCAGCAAACACCTGAATATTGGTTATAGGGGATCCTGGATTTTTCTCCTGATGGTCCTCAGTAAGGTAATTTTACCTGACCCAAAGGCTGCTCCCAGGGAATATTGCTCGGCAGACACATGAATGCAGTGATATGGTGCCTGTGGGGAGGCTGCCCATCATGCTGTGAGTTTTCTGTGCATGCAGTTTTTACCCCAGTAATTCATTTATATTCTGCATAAAACAAGTTGTCACCATTAAACATCCTGTCACTTTTTTAAATAAGGCTTCCTAAAGTAACCTGTAAGATTTTTACATCACAAACTGTCTTTCCTCTGTGCTGGGTGTGATATACAGCACTGACCGTGATCTAGTGTAATTCCTCCTGACAGCTCTTGCTGAAGGTCTGCGAGTCTTTTTTGGTCCTGTTTCCTTACTGCAACAGTTGGGGCTGCTCTGTCCCCACTTTCTACTTCTCCAGCTTGTCCCAGGACATTTTGTCCCCTTTGCCTTCCCAGCTTCCTCAGTGTCTCGCGGTAAATGTTACAGCCTTCCCACCAGTGCTGGAGAGAAACAAATTAGTGGGGAAAAAGGAAACGCTAAAGGCAGATGGGTCCTCCTGGGGCTGCTGGTGTTCCCTTCCCTGGGAGACGTTCACACCGCGAGCCCCCGGTGCGAGAAAGTTGGCTCTCAGCCCTTATGCAACACAAATACCAAATAACGATCATAAATTTGAAGAATGGGCTTGTGGAATGACCCCAAATGGCTCATGGGCTGGGGAGAAAATGCGCTGCATAAATTTCGGGGGAAATGAAAGCACCCCCTTTTCACTGAGACCTTTTGCTGGATTTTGAGGCACATTCTTTAGCCTTCAGCTGGGTATTTGGGGCTAGCACAGATGGCATCTTCCAGTGACAGTGTTTTCCACTGGACATGCAGACCAAAGAAAAAGAGAAAAAAATAATTTTTCTTGAAATTTCCCCAGAGGAGTTTCCTCCCAAACCAGCTCTCGTTAAAAAATTATCTTTCAAAATAAAATTATTCAGCAAAATGTTTTCCATCCTTTTAAAATCTAGGCATCCTGGTGCTTTTTTGCATCGTTTCTTCCCCTGCACCCTGTAGGAATGTGTGCTGTACCAAGAGCAGTAAAACTTCATGCCCCAAAAAAGCTGTTATGCAGCCGCTCCTCTTGGTCAGTTCTTGACTTTCCTACCTACTCCAGTAATTGTGTACTCAAGATGCATAATAGGTAGTGACTCTGCCATCTTAGTTAAACAAAAAATTATAAGTTATTTGTCTTCTATTACTCTAAAAATTTAGTTAGGCTCATGATTCTTTCTGCCTTTACCATTAATGCATCATTGCATTATTATTTTTAATATTTAACTGTTCACTGTATTCATCATTAGAGGTCGTTCATTATGAATACGGGCATCTGCGCTCTTTATGGAAAATCTGAGGAAATTTGGTAGAAATTTGAAAGCCATCGCACCCACCCACAAAAAACTGGAGGATTAGGGTTTAGGGGTGCAATCACTAGCACCAGGGCAGACAGAGTGGCTGGAACGGACAGGGCGGGACTAGCAGCAACAGCATCGTGCTTTAGGAAGGTGAATTCCATGTAAAACGGCTGTGCTCCCACAACAAAAAAAACACATTAGATGCACTATAGTCATGTCATTAGGCTGAAAAGTCAAGCATTTGAAAATCATGAAGTGGAAAAAAAGCGTGGTTGCTCAGCCCATTACTGTGGTGTTAATTAAGACCCTTGGGCTGGGCGTCTTGAAGACATGTGGGAGGGAGTTCTTCTAATCTGGGATGACTGCTAATGACAAACCTCCAGTGTGCTGGCGGCATGTTATAGTGCATCTATAGAGACTCGGGGATGGGAAACCAACCAAAACTTTAATCTCTGATTAAAAAAGAAAATAAAAACAAAGAAAGAAAATAAGTGGGTTTTCTTAAATGTGTTTACACACACACACGCTATTGCTCATTTTTAGGTGCTAATGAAAACAGGATACATAGGCAGGGCTGGTACTTTCAGTAATAAAACCATGTACAGTAGCCCTATAATCCACGATTTCATGCTCAGGGTAAAGGTAGTCCGGCACAACTATGAGTCATGCACAATTTAAAATAATGGGAGAGGCTCTATGGGGAAGAAGTTTATTTTAAAAAATACACAAGGAGTCTGACAAGCAGCAAACCAAAAAAAAAGTATTTAATTCTGATTTTCTTCTCGTGTTTCAAGCAGCCAAATTTCTCACCCTTTATTAATCAGGCACATAAATTGGTGGCTGTAGAAAATGGAGTCACCCTGACACTGACAGAACTGTCCAGACAGGAGTTTTCCCTTTCCTCATCCTCAAGAGTGTGACACCAAACTAGTTTGGTTCAGAAATGGAGGGAGACTGCATTTTAAAAATGGCTTTTTGGCAAAGCTAGTTTTGAGTTTGTAGTCCAATCTGAAGACCCAGTAGATTAAAATTTTCTGCCTTCTTTCAACGGAGAACGTGTCCCCAACTGTGAAGATGAGGAGTTTAACGTAAGGCTCTATATTTGAATACTTGCTGAATGTACAGCACAGTGAAACACCCAACTTCTTCCGCTGAGATCAGTCTGAACTGTCAGACCCGTCCATGATTTAAATCCCTTCCAGCCTCACCCATTTTGGATGAGTTTCCTTTGATCAAAACAAGTAAGTAATCGCCGGTGTGTCGGTGCTACAATTAACCCACTGTGTCCAATTCACAGATGACGCAAATCTATCACAGCGCCGCTTCAGGGACTTTAATTCAAGCTATTTCAACTGTCTACTTAAAGCCTTGATGCAATTGTGCAGCCAAGGAAGAAACGCAGAGAAATGATGTTATTCCCTACTGTAGCATTTGCCATGTTTTATACTTACTAAATAAGCAAATGTACACTTAATTTTATTTACCACTAGTTTATTGTTGAGGAGCTTTGGACAAAACCAGTACAGAACCCAGCTAAACACTGGGGAGCAAGATTTATTTGATGTCCAGCAGATGACGGATATTTCCTCCCGGGTTGGGTTATTTATTTGTCTGGAGCTGTTGGCACGCAGGACTTTCTGACTCTTACAGGTAATTTTGAAAAACGCGGTTTGCGAGGATATGAAAGAAAGCAGCACAGCTTGGTGAACACGCACGGCCGAGAGCAAAAGGTTTACCTACGGCTTTTAAAATGCTCGTTGTGTCTTTGGTGGAGGAGCTTGAATGAAATCATTTATATTAGCTGCAATATCTGGCTGACTCCACTGATCTCCGTAATCAAACGCAAGAGATTTGGAGGGGAGAAGGGGAAGGGGGGGTAGGGGGAAGCGTGTATAATTAAAACCTTGTTCTAATCCTGCTTTGATGCTTTTGCCAGGACAGGTTGGACTAGTCAAAAGCCCCAAACATTTTAGGTAGGTTTTTGTTTTGTTTTTTGTTGGTCTTTTTTTTTTATTCTGTCAGTGGTTGCAAAGCAGCAAAGTGGTTATTAGCCTTATAAGGTATCAAGGTAAATATTTCAGATCCCCTGTGAATTTCAGTCTCTCCCGACTCGGTTTATTTGTTCTTGTCAGTGGACAGTGAAGTTTTGTTTGTCGAAACCAGTTGGGGCAGAGAGTGACAGCACCAAGGCGCTGTGATTTATTTTCTGCTAGCCCACCACTTCCCCCACGCTTCTTCCCCAGCCTGCCCCCGCGGCCCCCGCAGCCCTCCCGCCCCCGCACCCGGGACGGGGGACACCGCCAGCATCTTGGGCACGCAGCTGCGGGGTGACCCTGCTCAAACCCCAGCGGCGCCAGGGCTTTTCCTTCTCTTTCTTTTTTTTACAGCTGTCTCAGGGCCCTGCTGTTGACCGGTGCGAGGGAGCGGCACTGCTTTTGGGGCCACGGGGTCCTTGCTGTGTCAGTTTTGTCTGCAGGGGGAGGTCTTCCTTCCTTGCGGGACAGTGGATGCTGGTGGCCCCTAGGATGGAGATGCACAGGGTGTTGACCTCCAGTGGCACATCCAGTGGGGCAGCTAGGTAAGCAGTGGCCACCACGGGCATTGGGGCTGATGCAAACTCAAAGCGTGCACACAATTACAGTTGATCTCAGCCCACAAACAGCTCCCAAAAGGGTGTGCAAAACTACATGACTTCGTTGCCCAAAACTGCATTGCCAGATGGCTCCTCTTCATCTTGAAGAAGGGATGGAGACCAGTTGAGGCAGTCAAGCCTCAAAATGCCTCTTTGGGGTGTTATATTGGAGAGGATGTATTGAGAGTCTTGAATGGGTGTTGAAAGTAGAGCAGGCTGCTTTGCAAAAAAACAGCTTTCCTTCGCAAAAGCATTTGTTTAAAGGAGGGGTCTGATAGGAATAGACTTAAGGAAATTGGTCTGTTTAGCTTATTAAAAAGATCAAACAGAGACTTGATTACAGCACATAAGTATTTTCACCGAGGAAAAATAACATATATTAAAGGTCTCTTTAATCTAGCCAAGAGAGGACAGCTGAATTCCAATGGCTGGAAGAAAAAGCCAAAGAAATTTAAATTGGAAATGAAGCATTTCATTTAATTCTGTTCCCTTTGTGGGGAAGAACAAGGTTGGATAACAATGACAACAAACAATTGCCACAACCAAGGGTGTGTAATGGAAGTGATCAGGAACGAAAGCCTTTCTGGGTGATGGGTTTGTCAGGGTCAGGGATTGTCAGGAAAATACGAAACGACAGAGTGGATGTGAAGAAACAATTGGAGCAGGCAGCCAAAAAAAGTGAGGTAGCACTGATATCAGAGTCCATCTCAATTGGTGGCACTGTACCGTTGATGGGGAAGAGCCTTAGCCAACTCAATGGCCAAGAGGGTCCCAGGTGGTCACGTCCCAGGACCAGGTATCACACCCAGCTCCCGCCACTTGCAATTCCCCCCCAGGGTTGGCATGGTTTGTTCGACATCCCAGGCATATGTCCCTTCCCTTAACAGGGAGTGTAGTGATAGGATGAGGGGTAACTTTGTAACTGAAAGAGGGTAGATTTAGATTAGATATTAGGAAGAAATTTTTCACTCTGAGGGTGGTAAGGCACTGGAACAGTTGCCCAGAGAAGTTGGGGATGCCCCATCCCTGGAGGTGTTCAAGGCCAGGTTAGACGGGGCTTTGAGCAACCTGGGCTGGTGGGAGGTGTCCCTGCCCATGGCAGGGGTGTGGAAATAGATGATCTTCCAACCCAAACCATTCTATGATTCCCTCTGATGCAGAGGTATTTTGCAAGACCCTCTTTGCTCTCTCCTGGACTTCACTGGACTTCACTTTAGGTTACTGCAACAGTGAGGGGAGTTTCTTCTGCTGAGTACAAGTTCAGCCTGTAGCAATTAGGTCTGCAGAGCAGAAAGAGGAATTCTGGGCATATAAAACAGAGCTGAATTTATGCAAACCAAGCAGAGATAGGATGGGAGTCACCCTGTCATTAGGCACCCCTGCAGAAGCCAGCAACTACACCAACTCTGCTCTCCTGTGAGAACATTTATCCTTACAGAGATTAGACTAAGGTGGAGAGGACCCTCAACAGTGTTGTGGAAATTATGTTGTTAGAAAACTATTTACAGTTTAGGCTCTTCCTCTGGAAGATAAACCACTTCAGCAGACAATGCCAGGCACACCAGCATTTGACCATAGTCGGACTCTGCCCTCTCCTTCTCTCCAGGAGAAATAATCATAGCAATTACATTTTAATCAGAGCTGTTGTGTGTCACAGCCTAACACGTCTTTCCTCACCCCGTGATCAGTGCACAGAGACCCGTGGCTGTTTCCTAACCAGCTGCAGATGTGAAGCCGGCAGGGGGAGTACATCATCGTGCCTTTGCAGAATGAGCAATAATTAATAAGTTGTATATTGGAAAAAAACCCTTCTTGATAGCCATCTTGTGTGTGTTAAACAGAAAACTAGCATTTGGCAGACCTTCCTGGTCGCTGTAGTACTGGCCAACAAGAGAGTTTGCTTTCTTTGTAATTCAGGTAGTAACACAGACTGGATTGTAGCGGTGGAGGAAGCAGAGGGTGCCACATGGAGGGGACCTCAGATGGAGATGTGTGTGTCCCAGCTGTGCTGGGTGCTGCAGGACAAGAGGAGGGGTGCATATTCCTTCTGGCAGAAACTGGAAGAAATCGGAATAAAGGCTGGAGCAAGTGAGGTGGTCAGCAAAAGAAGGGCGGTACCAATCTCCATCCACAGGAGGTACTGAAAAATGGTACCAAAAAATGTCACTGTGCAGCTCTGAGCATAAATATGATGGTGTATTATCAATATTTTCCCCCACCACACCCAAGTAACAGCTCACTTATTACACATCCTTAGTGCTGTGGGCAGAACTTGGCCTTTCTTTCTTCATATTTCCTTCTCCTTCCTTCAGATTTGCTGATTTCCAGAAAATGCATCGTCCCTTTGTGTTCTCCTCTGTTTTGCCTGTTATTCATTTATTTATTTATTTTCGTACTTCCTTGGCGTAAATAACAAAAACCTCTCAAGTAATACAGAAAGAAGCTTAGGGTTCAAAGTTTTTTCAGCTGAAAAACACAAATGAATGATTCTTAACAGCACATTCTGAAGGTTGAAATCTATAATTTAGCCTGACATTTTAAGTGTACATCACTTGAATTGCTGCCAGCTTTCTAGAGTGATTAGGTGACTTGAAAAAGGCAAATATTTTTTCATATGCTTCCACTGAATTGGAGGCTCTGCTGCTGAAAAGACTTCAATAATCCTGGCTGTATTTATTTCCTAAAGCCTCACTCATCATTGTCAAAACGTTATCAGCCATCCCCAGCTTTCTCCTCAGCCCAGAATCTAATTCCAATTATTTAAAAAAAAGTCCCTTTCTGGAAATGAATCTTCTGCAGTACTCTCTATTTTTCATGTAAGACTTAATCAATTATTAAATAGAATGTATTTGCCACATAACTGTTGCACTTAAGTGAAACTGCTCTTGTGTGTTGGAGGAAGCCATGGCACAGGGCTTCAGCACGCTTACTGGGGAGATGGAAGCACATGGATCATGGAAACCTGCAGCAACACTTCGGGATTTTGGGCACAGGACACAAATTCACCACCGAGGATTGTATTGGAAGGAGTACGGATGGGAAATCGCCCATTCCTGACTTCTGCCCTCAATTGCGACTAGAAATGAAGAATTTGGTTCCGCAAACATATCACGTCCCTCTGAAAAGCACCAGGGAGAGGAACCGATCTCACTTGCTTGACCCTGTCAGCAGCACAGGAAGCTCAGGGCCTGCAAAAGTTGCAATAGGTTCATCATCTGCTCTATGCTTCCAGGATCTCGGCCTCGGTTATTTGTCATACCCACAGCTGGGAACAGTCTGTGCTCCCTTGAGAAAAACACCTAGAAAGACGGTTTTGTGCCTCAGGAGAAGGCAAGGGAAGAGGAGCCAGCAAGGGAATCTCATCTTCAAGGCTGAAAGTTCAGGGCACTGCCTTAGGCAGAGCCAAAACTCTCTTATTCTGGAAGGAGTGTCGACTCAGTGATTTATACAGGATAACTGTAGGGACATAAATCCACACCTTCCCCTGTTTTTCTGGGGCTTCCTTGAAAGTAAAAGTTTTGTCCTTAACTCCAATGGGACGGGAGTTTCCCCTAAAAATACCCAAAGGAAAAGAAAAATCTCAAGGCATCATTGAATGTGTTTCATTTATTTCTGCTTGGTATCTCGTGATGGCTACTTTCTGAAGCTGTGGTAATTGTTCTAGGGTATATTTAGGTGCAAAGCCCCCATGTCTTTAGGACCGGGTGAGGGTTTGTACCTGTTAGTTTCGTTGTCACTGTAAAGTAGATGGACGGTGCTTTTTAGTGCCTTGAATCCTGAAGGTCTAACAGAGTTAAGATGTCTCTGAGACACCCTGGGAAATCCCAGGTTTGCTCATAGCTGGGTGGCATCAAGATCAGGTTTTCCGTATCTTACATGGTGAACTTTTAGCGACTTTCTGGATGGTGTGCTCCTGCAGGCTGAACCTTCCCCACCTGCAACGGGGAAATGGTAGCAAAGGAGCAAAAGGCACTGAGGCACTGAGTTAGCGTGTTTATACCTTAGAGAGGTTTAAGGAGTTCGTGCCTGTTTTTACAGGGAGTTTTTCAGCCTACTTTGAATTACCTTAAAACAATAAATTTCCCTTTTCAGCAGCTTGGTTTAATGGAAAGATTTACTGTATTTTCATTCTCCTGCTGAAAAGTGATAACGAAGCCAAGTTCAGAATCCAGTGTCAAAGGGAAGGTCTATTTAGAAGAAATAAAGGGTCTAATAACATTCATGCCACCTGCATTGCTTTACAGGTAGGAGATGTGGATAGTCCATCATGGACTACAATTCAGTACAAGTAGGGCACATTTTAATTAAAAGAAAGCACAAATGCTTCACCAATCACAAAAATAACTTCTTGAAGTTAAAATTTCATAACGTACCAAGGAGTCAAAACAAAACTTTGGAAGTTTAACACTTTAGCATTGATATATCAAAGATTCTTCTCCTGCCTGTGAGGAGCAACACAGACCTGCCAATATTGCTTGCATGCCTGGTCCCAGTGAGGATCATGATGAACTGACACCAGAAACTGACACCAGAGACTCAACCAGGGCTTCAACCACTCCTGTTAAACGATGAAAATTAACAAACAGTTATGCATGCGCTTATTTTTAAGCATGCGAGCAATCTTACTGGCTTGAGCGCAACTGCTTAAATGCCTGACATAAAGTGTGTGTGTAAGGGATTTCAGGAGAGAAGATACGGTGGCAAAGAATAACTTTACAAACGTGCTCCCAGATTCTCTCATTGAGGAATCCATTAAGTTACCATTTGCTTTTTGTACTTTCCCTCCCAAAAGTTTGTACTAGAAATGACCCATTTTATGAACTGCCGTTTTCAGGTTTGAACCCTTTAATACCACACATAACGCTGGATAAGGAGTTTTAGCTTGCAGAAACCTCTGCAACAGCAACAAGGACAGTGTATGCTTTCAAAATTACCCTTGCCTGCTCGGCGCTGAAGGAAATAAGCAAAACAAGCCTGAAATTGGGTTCGTTAATTTTTTGACAAGTTTTAACTAAGCACAGTGACAGGGAGCTTTGCAAGAGAAATTTTAGAAGCCCAGGAACCAAGGCATAATAAGCTGTCAGAGAAAAGATCAAGTAGCATTCTCTAATTCATCTAACCAACATCAATGTTCCAGCTAACAGTAGACAGTGTTAGCCAGATTCTTGCCCTTTTTATCTATGAAAAGCTACATTTATCAAAATAAGCAAAAAATGTGAGGTATGGAATGCAGTTCATTGGAGGGCAGGGCTTTATTGGTTGATTGGTAAATTGAAACACATGGAAAAGTGCTACATGTAGGAACACACTGCTGACTGTATTACTCATTTTTTATTGGTTAATCTCTAATAAGAACCAGCTGGTAATAAAGGACGGAGTTCATGGGAACCCACCCTTTGTTGAAAGCGAAGTTGGTGTCAATACTAGAAACACATGAGCACAAAGAAAACAGATGTAATTGGCTTCTGGAGGTCAGGTTATGTAAAGACCCCGGCGAACAGAGGTGAAGTTTTGGCTGCAGAGAATGACAGGCTAAAATAGCCATTATTTCTGTGTCTGCAAGTGTGTGTGTCTCGGGAGGGGGTGGCAGTCTCAGAGACCTCCGTCTTGGGTAGGAACTGGGGCTTTATGGTCCCCAGAAAATAGGATGCCTCACCTGAAACTCACACTGACCAAATCAGGGAACAACTGTTCTTTGGGGAAGGAAATCCACAGCTTTGTCTTCAATTAAAGGCTAAAACCTGCTCTGAGAATTAATAGAATTAATTGATTTTGGGTAGGAAAAACGGTGACGAAACCCACATTCACCCCTAGATATCCATGGTGTCTACAGCCCTGTAGAGAACAGGCTGGAGCTTCAGCACAGGTTTTAAGTTAAACAGATGCTTCAATAGTTTCTTGCGCAATATTGTCTATTTCTTCAATCAGAACATAAAACCATCTTGTTAAAGCTTAAACTAATTTGTTAAAAGGGCAGAGAGGAGGGTTTTTTCCTTTTTTTCTCTGAGGATAGCAGTATACATTACATAAAAAATGTTAATATAACAGGTTAGAAATGTAAAGAATCAAAATGGCAATATCCTGAGTTTTAGCAACACAGACTTTGATGGGACATTTAAACCAAGCTCTAGGTCTCTTGCACAGAAGGGATCCTTTAAGAAAAACCTCAAGGTAGGGATCTGCTCCTTAATTTGTATTTCTCCGCTTTTTCTCTAACAAGATGCCGAGCAAAAAATTCGCATGAGTAATGTGGACAACAAGTGAATTTTCAGATACAGCCTCTGTTCAGAATTATTTGCCAAAAATACATCGGCTTGAGGATTGCCTGGGAGGAGTTCGGCAGCGACGATTCGAAATCCAAATGTTGTAGGTGACATTTGAGCAGTCATGTGGTGGCAGCTCTGCCCTGCGGTTGGCTCGGTGTAATCCTCCGAATCAGGATTCCGTTGTGAATACTTGTGGTTTGGAGTTCAAACTTCATTTTCTTCAAACATTCTCCAACTCTCAAGTCAAATACACTCTTTCCTGCCTACAGGCTTCTTTACTGGAATACCTCTTGCAAGAAAATTCAAGAGATACCCAAATACATCCCAAGCTAAATCCAGATCTGATCAGCAATACTGTTATACATTTACACCAGTGTAACTGCAATTAGACCCTTATTCTTGGTTTAATTCTCATGTGCTCTGCAGCAATGTCTAAAAACCCCCAAGTCTCCACAAAGCAGGCTTTCACGGTGCAAAGAACCATGTCAGAATGGAAGATACCATCTCATCGCTCCTGAGATCTTCCCAATCTGCAGAAGAAAGAAGAGTTGAGTTGCTCCATGCACTGCAAGATGACATCTAGCCGAGGTGCACTGGGTAAGGGCAGGTATAAAGGACACACCTGGGCAAAGCTTGCTTGAGAAACCCATTGCAGAAACATGCCCAGAAAATGGAAAGGAGTCTTCAGGTGATTGGCTCTGGGCCTGTATGCATATGTATTTTTGATACACCTGAAATGAGATACAGATACACTATAATCTGTATTTGAAAGGTTTTCATTCCTGCAGGAAGAACACAAAGGAAGTTCTTTTGGAAAAGTGTTTGCTGCTGTTATTTTAAAGTCAGCTTAATGCCTTAATGCTTTTCAAGAAGCAGTGGTTACCAAAAAAAAAAAAAAAAAAAAAGGCTGGGAAAGAATTATTAACACAAAATTCAATAACATCCCCCTGCTTTCTCTGAGGTATTGCCTGAGCGACTGCAGCATTTACAAAAGGGATTCTAATCTGAAATGAATTTGCAGCTAATTCAACCTGTAGGCTAGTGACTCTGGGATTTCCTAGATAATACAATCCAGACAGTAATGTTGATGGATGTTAAAGACTTGCCTGTGTAACTGTTGTAAAGCTCTGTCATAAGAACAAATGAGGCATTATTGCTTTAACAAAAGTAATCCCACTGCACCAGTAAATTCTGCTCTCTTTCAATATCACACGATTATTAGTTACAGTGACTTAGTGATGTATCTTCCTTCAAAGAGGCAACAAACACTTCACTCCGGGATTTTCCATGCAAAAAGCTCCACTCAAACCATTCTTTTTTTTTCTTCTTTTTTTTTTTTTTTTTTAACACAGAGTGAATTCAATGTCATAGGCTTTCTTACCTAGGTGGACAAGATGGAAGAAATGTGGCCAGTGCCTAACAACTGGTACCGGGGTCACAGGGGCTAGAAAAGCAGACGACAATCTTCATTACTCTCTATTCTGCTCCTGACTCAGCCCTGTAAGGCAGGTCAGGAGGGGTGGGAGTAAAAAACTAGCCTTAAACAGCTAAAAGAGTATTTTATGTTTGGAGGACACTGAATAAAAATGGTTTAGTGGCTGCATATTTTCCTAAAGGCTTCTATTGAAGCCACAGATATTTGGCTAACCTGGACTAGACTCTTTTCTACGTTCACCCTAGAGCTAATGTGTTTTATGGATTTTGATTCCTGGACCAAGCCTCACTTACAGCATCCAGATTTCCATCCTTCTCTTTGCTCTTGAGTAAAATGGCCAGCCTGTCTTTTTCTTTCCTAGGCATCCGTACTCTCCAGCAGTACCAGATATTACACCATGTGCCCATAATCTTTTCTTTCATCCAATGCTTCAGTTATCCTCTCACATATTTTATCATCTACTCATCTTTCTCAGAGGAGTCCTTCAAAAACAAATTGAAGTAAAGCCAAAATAACTCTTGACTTTGGTGGGAGGGAAATATTGACCAATGGCAGGGAAAAAAAATATGTTAAATTGACACACATTTAACTTATCAAGTCCTGCTGTGATGGTACTGTTAAAACTCTCCGTGTAAACTTTGAGGACTTCTTCTGCTGATAACTTCAGCATTAAAAATACCATTTTTCATGTCTGGTGGTCTTTCTGTTCCTAATGCTTTCCAGGCTTCCTTCTTTTCTTCCTGGTAAATAGCTGATGGACTCGAGCTTTCTGATCAAACACCTACTCATTAAATCCCAGAGGCTTTTTGTTCACTTCTGCTTCTCCCAATGCAACCACTCTAGATACAGTCCTATTCAAAGAGCATAAAAAAGGAATAATCTAACCCAATTTTCCAGCAGAGAATTCTCTTGGCATAAGACATTTACCAAGCAGTTGCAATTGCTTGTAGGACTTTCCAGCTGAAATTTCTTGTAGGGCTTTCCAGCTCTAATCAAGGCCTGGGACAGATTTGGTTCATGATGTTAAGAGCCACCCTGATGCTCTGCTGGTCCTCAGCGTGGTCCATCTGGGGGCAGAACCGAACCTTTAGCAATTTTGCATGTGTTATAGCAAGAGCCAGAAGAGTCAGTGGTGTAACCAGTCCCCCCAGCTCCCCTCCCCGTATCAGAGAGAACTTGGCTGAGCAAAGAGAACATGGCCCTCACTGTAACACTGTGGTTTAGAAAAAAATAATAATAATGTTGGACTATCTAGGAAAAATCACACTTACTAGGAGTCTGTCTCGAACCTGCCTTCGTGCCAAAGGTTAATGAGGAGAGGGCGGGGAGGGGGACGGGCACCTGATCTTCCATGATTAATTTGACAAATGTCTTTCTGGCTTCCATCCAGTTCCTTGTGGAGATACGGCTGTTGGATGCGTTCAAAATGACCTACTTTTCACTGCTGGCCAGGATTTTGCTGCTTTGTTGTTATTGTTGGACTTTGCTGCTGCTTTTGATATTGTTGCACATGAGATTTTTGTCCTGTGGCAGATGACTGGCCTTGTTGTGCTTGAGTACAGGACTTCTCTGAGCACTCACGTGCTGGTGGTGACCATAAAGCATTGCATCTTTAGGTATCTATCCTCTGAAGCTCTCAGAAGGGTTTAAAAACTCTTTTTTTTTTATTTTCCCTGTGCTGTGCCCAGTAAGTAAGCCCTATGCAGAGCTCCCAGGGCTTTCTCTTACACCTATTTGCTCCCAGTGCAGGATGGGCAGATGCTTTGCTGTACACTACCACCAGCGTAAGGCAGGAAGTGAAAGTTCATCATAACGCAACGGAAGCCACCAAGGAACCTGGCTCGGGCACGTGATTTAATGAATGACCCATGTACTGCGCAGGAACGTGGCCTCCTCCTCCCATCCTCTCCCCAGACTGGGGCCAGGGCTACCCTGAGTCAGCTCTGGTTTCCCACGCCCCGGGAAGGACAGAGCAGGCATCTCCGTGTTCAGACCAGCTCAGGTCACCTTCAGCCACCATGCCAAACTACATCGCCGTCTCACATATTTAAAAACATAGTTTTGGAGAGGATAAGATCCCTGGTTCACTCCCACCTGCTGTTGCTCTCCAGGACAGGTTAGCTGAACCCCATGTATCTCCTGCACCTTTGCCATGTGCAAAGGATGCTGCTGTTTCTGTAAAAAATTTTAGTTCAGCCAAGAGGTAACAGGGACCCTTTCTGCAGCCAGCACTACTCTGAGGTTTGGGCAGCCAATGTTTTTTGTCCTGCTTTCAGCAATGGGGCTTTTGATGTGTACTGAAAATATTTTCAGGGCTTGACTCCACGGGTTTCCATGCTGCTAAACATGACCACAAACACTTATGAAATATGCAGTTATCTCATCAATAAGATAACTTAGAGAGTTAGCAAGCAGCAGAGAGCATAGGCTCATTTAAGATGTTACAGACAAGTGTACAAATCCATTAAGCCAGGAGAAGCCTCAGGTAACAAGTGCATTAGAGGACCATGGAGAAATTGTAAAATGTAACCCAGAACTGATAGATAGATAGACATGAGAATATATTTAATGCTGATTTTTCTGTTGGACATGTAATTTCTGATTTACTAGGGAAATAGATCATTAATTATTGCCTGTTAAATGCAACCATGAAGGAAAGGCAAAGGTCTGTAGATGCCTTTTCATTAGCCCAGAGATGTTGATGGCTATTTAGTCACGTTTGAAGCTAAAATAATATTTTCTTCAAATGCTGCCTTTGCCAAATGCAGAGTGAGCTGACATGTGCTTGGCTAGCGCTGGGGTCACATATGAAGCAGTGCCTAAACTGAACAAATATTTCCAATTGAAAAAAAAAAAAGAAAAAGAAAAGAAAATCATTAACCTTTTGTCATTAGCATTAGCTGTTCTTTGAGCCGCTCAGCAGTTTGAATTAGTGCACCTGCCAAAATAAGCACCAAGTGTTGTTACCCTCTTAGGGACAGCCCTGTTCCATAAATCACAGCATTTCAATGACAGCTAAATGTGTTTTATATCATATAGAGAGCCTGTGTTTATGAATGTGAGATAAAAGGGGTTTAACCAGTGCAAACACTAAGACTACTGTATGCAGTCTGGCTCTCTTTCGTGATATTTTCCCCCTTTTTCTTAAATGTGATTTCTATTGCCCATGCGCTTGCCTGTCTCCTATTTTTCTGCCAGTTTTGTCTGTAGTTGATTTTCCTTGCAATTCTTTCTGTCCTGAAGTGCAGCACTGACTACGTAATCCCAGTAAGTGTCCAGCTGGAAGGAAAGGGGATTTGGAGAGATTAATTCTTTGCATGTACTTTATATCTTCAGCTGAAGACATAAAGATACTGCCTCATTTGTTTGTAAACATGTATTTTGCAGAGTTAACTCCTGTGCTATGCACATCTTGCAAAAATCCAATGATAAGATAGATCCTCCCCCTGTTTTCAGTGCTTGAGGGCCTAATTCTTCACTCTTTGTCCATAGAGAACGTTTCTGTGACACTTCAATGTGAGAAGGGAGACAGCAAAAGAGACATGCATGTCTGTGTGTAGGCAATTAGGTGACTTATTACAGAGAACAAATTTTACGCAGTCTGTTACCAAGTTTCCCAATTGCACAAAAAACCTGTTGCCTCCCAGCGTGATGAAATGTAGATTACTGATGAACATCATGAAAGTGCCCAAAGACCCTGGGATGTCTCAGGTGTCTGTTTTTTTTTTTACAAAGCATCTTCTAAGAACATGGTATAGTATACATGCAACCTGAGTTTGCTTTGCTGTTTTCTCCTGTGATAGCAAATTCACCTGCATAGCCCTGACATCAGTTACCGCTTGGCCAAGGACTAACTAGTGTAAAATGAAACAATTAATAAAAGTTTACATCAGGTTTTGTTTTTTTTTTTTCAAAATGCCCACTTTTTCTAACCAGCTCAGTTTCTGTTTATCACTGGGACCTTCACCCTGTGAAATTATGGTTTAAGCCACCCCTAGCCACTCTCAGCTAAGGTAGTGACAACAAATCCAAAAAAACAAAACGAAGGGTTTGTGGGTAGCCCAGGCAATTCATGATAGAGCAACCACTGACTCATTATTTATAAAGAGTCTCCATGTAAATAGATGAGAACACTGTAATTTTCACTTGTATTCCAGTTCTATATTCAAAGGCCTGTAATTTATTCTAACTGAATTTAAATCCCTTGGAAAAGCATCACGAGAGCGTGCACATAGAAACCACTTGCTGTCTACGGCAGGAAACAATCTTCATGGATGTCTCCCTGAATTCGTTCCAGAACAATATATTGAGCTGAAACGATTGAATGATTCATTTTCATTGCAGTAAAGGTAGATGAGTAAAAAAGGTCAGATAGGAGGCAGAGATTAAGTTAACATTGAAGCCTAGGAAAAGAATGGGACTAAAATGTAGAAGAGACACATTTCTCTGTAAGAGGTTGCGTGTGTGAATTTGGTTAAATCACGTTGCAGGAAATCCTATCCCCATGGAGTTTTGCCATTGAAGTCAGTGAAATTCAGCTGCATCTCTCATCAGCGCAACCCATGCTTTGGAAATGATTTGGTAGTAAGGATCTCAGATGGGTTCCACACCTGGACTGAAAGGACACCATCCTCCAGAAGGGGTAGGAACTTGAAACCAACAGTGACAGCCAGCAGCTATGCTTTAATTTGCTCATTTCAGATGGAGTAAATAATTCTGTGAGCTGGTATAAAAATTCACAGGCATGTCATACGGATGGATGGTTTCATCTTCCAAGAAGAGCATTGCTGGGAATCACAGCCACTCCTATATGTCATTCTTCTCTTGAGTAACACTGTTGTGTCGGGACCATGGCCCCTCCAGGAAGGTGGGCACAACTGCCAATCCCTACAAGAAATTTACCACCCAGCTGCACTCTCTCGTAACAGTAGTGGCTTTTCTACGCCCTATATTTGTCAAGAATTCCTGCTTATAAGCTCGGTCATTTCTTTGTGGCTAGGGAAAGTTGTAGCCCTTTATCAAATGCAGCTCTCGGCCCTGCCAGATGAGGTCTGCTTTTCATTTGAAAGGCTTGCAGAAAGCAAGGAAGTGTCTGAGCCATGCCCAGTCCTCCTAGGCAAATTCTTTGCCACCTCAGATGTTAATTCCTAGAAACTCTATTGTCAAGAGCGATAGTCCTGAGAGCTCTGCTGAGCTGCGGATCTTGGAGAGGGTTAGAGACATTTTCTGCTGCAGTCATTTGGAACAGCTCTGTGTTACTGCAATCTCCATTACAACACAATAACAGGAAACATTTCAGTGGCCTCTGCAGTACTTGGCATATTATTTCACTTTAATGCTCATATTGTTTGAGCATTAATAAAACTGGAAACTGTGATATAATTAAATCCATTCTTCCTACAGAGAAGATGACTGTCTAAGATAGTGGCAAGAGCAGCAGACTCACATGTCGCCTGGAGAAGAGAGCGTGTTCCCCTTGCCAAGGCACAGCATACACGTGCTTGGTTTTATATCCTTCTGCATAAAAAGAGCTCCAGTTGAGAGCTGGAGACCTCTTGTACCTCTGGATCCAGAGCTGCAAGACTTTATTGCTTGAGCTATAAGATTATCCTGTTAGACCAAAGGATAAACTGTTCTCACTATGCGCAACCTGAGCCTCTCATGGGATAAAAATTTAGACACAGAGACCAAATAACTGATAGTGCCATGGCTCATTTGAACTGGCTGAACTAAATGTCTTTATATTTGAGGGGCAGGATCGGGAAGATAGCAGCCTGGAAATCTCTGTGCATCTTTCAGGCACTGCAACACCGACTGAGGCACTGCTATGGCTTGTTGCCTCCACCTGCACCGGGATGCTCATACAACCAGCTGCTCTGCTTGTGCGCACGCTACAACTGACCACAGTGTGATGTTCACCCTCATATCTCCAGCCAGGACTCCAGGTCCAATCCAGCTTCCCATTAAATTCATGTATATCAGCAGATGATGTAATATCTCTCCAGTCTGAGCCAAAAAAAGTCCCTTATGTATCCAGTCCCCTTTCCTGTACCCTCAGTAATTTGCAGAAGTGTTGCAGCGACCAAGCAAATGTGTTTCCTGTAGCGAAGGTTTCCCTTTGGCCATGCCTGGCATTCACTCCTTTGCAATAGTCCAGCTGTAATAAAATTTCTGCTAAACTTTTAATGCGCCCTCTGGACTCTTGGTTGGGTCAATACTATGAAAAAGATAAACATCTTCTCTAGTGTTGCAATCTACAAATCATCTCAGGAAATTCCTACTTCAAGGAATACCACAGGTCGTGAAGTGTTAAACTGATATTTTAAAAATGTTGATGAAATTAAAACCATAAAGAAGGTCGTGTGTTCAGTAAGCTGTATTGGATATACTCATGGAAAGTTCCTAGAAACACTTTTTTTCCGGTTCAAGAAGTTATTAGTGAACTGCTACACCATCAAGATTCAAAACAGAAATTGCGAAATATTGCTAGGAAATAACATTATAATACAAGTTTTCACATTTAGTCCCATACAGTAAGCGTCTGTGTGTGACCTTACCATACAGATTTAAACACTAAAATAATCTTTCTGTAGCCATCAACTTATACAAAGCTTTCAGAAGAGTAATTTTCCTCTTTCTACGCTATCACTTTTAAAAATGGGTCTGCATAATGCACTTTGCAATTTAATTGCTCTTAGGGAAGGGCAAGAAAAGAGAGATTATAAGAGCTATTAAAATTCTTCTGCTAATGAAATTTAACCAACAAAAAAAAAAAAGGTGGAAATTGATTTGTATATGATATACATATTTAACTCCAGCTGCATATTTTGTAGTGCAGATCCAATCTTCCTCATTTCGCTGGAAAAGTTCAGAGCTCAGGTGAGGACAGTAGGCAAGAAGGTGAAGGGCTGACTGAGCTGCTCAAGGTAATTTTAAAGCGAAATATTTGTTAGATATGTTTTCAGTTCACATGCCTAGTTTTCCTATTTCTTAATCTACCGCATACTAGCAGAGACATAGAGGGAAAGAAGGAACACTCAGAGCTTCAGAAATAGTGAGTAATTTGGGGACAAGTGAGAGACAGCTAAACCGGGCTGCTCTTTCTGCTTCTGCAAATGACCTTCCCAACATCAGCCAACTGGAAGCGTTTTCCTCCCTTTCTGCACCTATCACAGGGAGAAAAGGTGGACCCCGCTCATTTCTTCCTCCTCTTACACACATGGGGAATGGAAACTCGCAATCCAGTATTAGGTTCAAATCATTTTACACCAAGAGGTGTAACACTGATCACAACTTCCTTCATTGATTTTGGTTGATGTGGGATTTCATGCTGAAGTTCTGGTCAAAAAAAACTCCAGTTTAATTCAAGTTTACTGTTGATTTCTGCTCCCCTCTGTGGCTTTCAAGATGTAGCCATTTTACAATATCTTATCCCAAACCTTTGCTTAAATGTCAACAGCTGCCTTTGCTGGCTACTGGTCTAGTTAGAAGTTAAATTCTCTTCTAACCATAGTTTTAGGCATGGCAGATATTTTAGACAGCTGTCATCAAAGTGTCTGAAGAGTTTGAAGAAGATTTACTTTGGTGGAAGCCAGCTACAAACCTGTAATGCAGCACAATGTGGATTTTCAAAAAGGTAGGATTTTCTAAGAGGTAGCAAAATGTAAGTTTGTCCTGTTCTTGATGGGAAAGCCAAGAGGAATCCAGGCGTTTCTCCTGACTTCGCTGTGAACTACATGCAGCGAAAGGCTACAAAGTTGGAAGTGGGGGGAAAGATCAGAGGTTAAGGAGCTCATATTTCTACATAACATGACCTTATCTCAGTGGCAACTCAATTCTCATGATCTGCTGCTGTGTTCTCACAAAGATAAGTCTGCTAAAGACACAGAAGAGTGTTTTAGCAAGGAAAACAGGAGACTGCGCTCACAGCAGTTTCTTTGAAAGGTTCCCCTGCCTGTGAGTTACAAGATACTGTACTTAAAATGTCAAATCAAGCAATCTGTTCTGAAAGGAAAATTACCAAAGCAATCACAGACCTTGATTTCCTCTAGACTCATGGAGTACAGACAAAATTATGAAAATCGCTTGGCCACCCAGAGCCTTAATGTTGAAGTCCCAGGTCAAGGAAAGCTCAAGCAATTAGCCTGCTGCGCTAATGACATGCCTGTTTGATATAGTAGCTGAATAGCACCCTGATTGCCTATAATATGATTATGCACATTTTGGGTTGCTTTAAAAAAATTTGATGCCTTGGAAAAATAGAAACTCATTTCTCTGGCATTTCTGAAAGACCTCTGTTTCCTGAAAAGCCAAAGGCATATTTGAGCTCCTTATGTTTCCACAAATATGCTATTAGATTCACTCATTGACCTGCCTTTAATGAGTAGAAGATGTCGTTGTTGAGGAGGATATTAAAATACAGTAGCATGAAAATGTTGTCCCATCACAAAGCCATCATAATTCAAGAGGCCAGTTTCTCTTCACATCCCATTAAAAACACCATAGGGAGGTAAAAGAAGATTGCTCCAGATTGGATATCCTTAACAATCCAGTTACTGAATACACTAGATAAATATCAGTAATCAGAAAAACTCCCCTTTTCTCCCCCTTTGAAAAGAAGTCAAATTTGAGCTGATCTGTCATTTCTGAAAAGTTCAAACACATTTTAATTTTCTTTTATCTCCCTGTCTGATACAATTCTTCCTTCTGGTTGGTACTAAAAGAGGTGGCATTGGGTAGGGCATGAGCAGGATTAGACTCAAACTTTCTGGATGTTCAACATCCTAATGAAAATCTTTGCAGGGTCACCCATAGCTGTACGACTCTGCCACGCGGGAAACTGGTTTGCAGCCATATGCAAAAAGAAGCAAGGAAAAGACATTCTATTCTCATTGAGTCATACAGCCAAAACATACCAAGCAAGCACACAGCAAAAAAAATGTTACTGCGAGGATATGTTCAAAAGACACCTAAGCACTCATTGGTCTATGGTCAGAAGCTTATTTGTTGGTGATATGTTGAATTAATGTCACAGCTAAAGCAGACCAGAAATCGGAGCACAAACAACAGCTTGAGATATTCAGTATTTTTGCAGGACGTGGGGACAAAGAAGCCAGTGACACAGCCGAGACCAGAGCAGCACAAATGTGAGATGAAAAAGGGGATGGAAAAAAAAAAAAATAAATCCCAAACCTAATTCAATATTTGGTTTGGGAGGTGATCTGGCTTCTTTTAATCTAGAGCTGTTTGCATATTCCGAGCAGTGGGACCATCACTCTCTTCAGCTGTGCCATAAAGCAGGGCTTGTAGCGTTTGGGGCAAAACCACAGCGGTTACCTGCACCTACTGAGCGCTGACTCTGGAAACAGGTCAGGGTCCTCCAGTTTGGGGCATTTCAGCTTTTTTCCTGGCATTATGTCCCTGACAGCCTAATCTCAGGCAGGACTATTTATTGACATTAAAAAAAAAAAAGAAAATCCCCTCTTTAGAAAGAGGAAAGGGAAATCTAGAGGTGATTAATACCGTGGGTCTCGTGTACAATGACTGCCTGTGTCTCACAAATGCACCAATGAGATTTAAAGCTGATACTTTTTGGTTTCCCAAGGAGAGGAGTGGGAGCTTGGGAAAGCTCCTGACCATCTTCATACATATTCAGGGTTTCTCTTTGTTTTCTGATGAAGGGATAGGCTCTGTCCTTCGACTTCTGAATGGTCCCTTGACACCAGCCCTGAAGATTTTTTTTTAATTAGGCCAGCCTGGAATGATTTGAACTTGGATCCAGTACTGACAGCGTAGTTCCTTGCTTTAAAAGGGGTTTTAACCTAAAAGGAAGTGGAAATCTTATATAAATTCGCTTATGCGATTTGCAATTTTTTTCAGTCCACAGAACTTTCTTTCCTTCCATTTCTCCCTTCATTTCTGCTGCTTCTGGAGATTATCAACAGAGTTTGTCAGAGAGGAAGGAGGAGAAAACCACCAGCAAAAAAAAAGTGTATGAAAACTGTTATAGCATTTTGCACTAGACTTTCAGCTGATATTAATAGATGTTTATGTTAACATTTATACCCTTTGCTCCACTTTTCAGATGTGACACTAGCAAATAATACACCTCTGGCTTCCCCGGACTGCTGTGCCAGCTCTGAAGTGGCGGGGCAAGAGTTTGTGTGTGTGTGTGTGTCCCATGTCAGTGTGAGACGTAATCCCTCGTCCCCACTGCCAGCCGAGCTACGTCCACCCCAGGAAAGGTCCCGCCACTCCATCAGTAAGGGCTCCTGAGAAAAGGCTCCCCAAACCACCCGAATTTTGAGGGAGGACCAAAACAGCAGAGGCAAAAGGAAAATCAGTCAAACCTCAAAATGAACTTTAATAAGAAGAATGAGCCAGAAAAGTTAATCAAAAACATATGAAATCCCAGGCATTGCTGTTTTTCTCTGTGCCTAGGTGCAGAAATGACCAAAGCTTCTTTCTATATTTTTGTAAGACTTTGTACTAAAACGTGGTTGCTCTTAATCAGAAGAAATGACATTGCTGCTCTCTAATTTTACAACCACAGTTTTTCAAATGTTGTTTTCCCACTTCTAGTATTGTGAGGGGAGAAGAAAACAAAGCCAAAGACACGAAGATGTGTTTTATGCAGACTTGCATCAGTCTACTGTGCTCACTACCTGGAGGAGCATTGCGTCAGTAAATATTTACTGAACTTTAACATTTTGAACTTATATAATATATTCACACAAATGGACTATATATCTGTTACTTGGGAAGATTTTACATGTTCTTGTTTCCCTCCTTTAGACTTGGAGTCCATCATTAGTGTGTTACAGAAGGATTATTTGAAATTCAATCTAGCAAAAAGTGAACTAGAGAGGTTCAGCTGTGATTTGTCTAATGCAGCATGTCTTATAATTATTTTGTCCTTCTCTGCTTATGACTTTCTGACTCTTTTCATCTACTTGGTACCCAAGGGATGTACAGCATTATCTGTGCACATCAATATTTTTTGTGGGACATATGTTTTTACTTCATAGCACTTTCTTCATTGCTTAAAAGTAGCAAATAAAGCTCTAATAAAAATGGATGCTTGTTTCCCTTCAACACCAGGTATAGGTTTTCGAGCCAGCAAGTAGGATTTCATGTTGGAATCCATATTGCTGGTGTTCCTGCTTCTTCACACAGCCAGGAAAATAAAATCAGGCTGTTGAGGCTTTGGAAGGGAAAAGCAAATCAACCAACAAATATTTGGAGAGGAATAATTTGGGGGATATTAGATAAACTTTCTTTCCTTACTTTAGTACAGGCAAATTATCTCTATTTCCAGTGTCTTTGAATCCCTAATATTATTTCTTCATCTTCTTGGTCCCTGTTTTTTGCTGAATCATCTGCCATTTGAGACTTTTCTATGCCTCTAACTCATACATCCTTTATTCTACTTGAATCCATTTTAGAGCCCTAAACTTGCCCTGTGGGATTCATTCAGACTTTTTAAAAACACTCAAACTCACATGAAACCTCTTAGTCAATATTTAAGTTAGACTCTCGTACGTGAAGACCCTCAAGTCATTCTGATTTCAAAAGCAAGAGGGAAATATTGACATGGAAAAGAGTTTGCTGCTGCAAGAAGCCAAATGCCTCTGGCTTGCAGAAAAGGTGCACCCACGTGTAAGCAAGAGGCCAGCGCATCTCTGGAGCTGCCACCATCAGCTGTAGCTTTCACTGTCCCTCTCTTATCAGTCCCAGTGTCTACAAAGTCTGTCTCCCAGTGCTCCCCTTGTTGCACAAATAAAGTTGGAACACCTCAGACATCCAGGATGCAGCTTGCAGGTTGTCCTACCACCTTATTCTTTCTGAAGCCATAAATCCCCAAAGGCTCCCAAACTCAAAGACATTTCTATGCTGGAACAAAAATTTAAGTCACTCCCATACTAGGATTGATTTGGCAGAATGAATGGTATTGAACAGCAGAAGACACTCCAGTTTCTATGAAGTACCTGCAGGAGGTAAGAGAAGCTGAATTAGGAGGCTGAGGTTCTGCATGATGTTTGAGGGATATCATCTGCCCTCTCAGGGCAAAAGTCTTCTACTGGAAGTCCTTCTGTTCTCTGAAGGCTCTTATATTGCTCACAGCCCCCATAAAGGGGTCTTCACACCGCTCTGCTAATAGAAGTGATGTCTGCAGACAGCTCTGGTGCACACTTGGCCTCTTTCTCCTCCTTTTCTTCATAGGCAGGTTTCCAGGGTGCTTTGCAGCTGCTGACCACTGCATTACTCTCCACATGTCTGACAACTTTTGGTTTTCTTGAAACTCTTCCATTTTAGGTTGTTTGGGTTCATCTCTCTTCTCTTGTCCCCCACGCATATGTTGAAGGGAAATGAAATGCTGTTGAATGTGAAGGACACAAACCTCGTAAAGGTCTGGTTGCTGCCCAGCAGATACTCCCCAGGGAGCTTTGATCCTGCTCCGCAGCATGCTCTGTCACTCCAGTTCTCTCACCTCTTAATGCTATTCATCTCCATAAACCCACCAGCCCAACCTGCTGCTCCAGCCAAGGGCCCTCTCCAGCCTGTGAACAGAGCTGAGTGTTGTAATGGAGACACAGATCAACACCTCACGTTTGCTCTTGATCTACTCTTGATCTACTCTGGGGTTTCTGGCACGGACACGGGGAGGCTGAAGGTCCACGAAGGACATTTCATTACAGCAATACCTGCCTGCCCTCCGGGAAGGGCAGTCAGACTCCTCGCCTTGCAGTAGTCTGGAGTTTACCCTAAAGGACTGTAGTAAACTCATTACCGCTGTGGCTCTCCTTCATCGCAACTTAACAGCTTTTTATAGATTTTTGTTGGATCTGAGTTAAAGTGCTCAAAAAGCAGTGATGTCCTGCCAGTGATTTAACTCGAACCTCAGACAAAAATGTTCCTTTTGCTCTCTGCTCCAGCCTGTGGACCAGGGATGTGGTTCTTTTTAACAGAAACACTTTTTTCCCCAAGTCCCTGGAGAAAAAGCAGACAAACTTGCTTCAAATATTTCACCTTTAATGCACCAAATTTTGTTGTAAGCCTGGGACAGCGAGATGGGCAGGATTCACTCTGAGCAAACTCAGGCTCTTGGCTGATTTGCAGCCTTTTAAAATGGGACCAAGAAATTTACACCAAAGGCTACACTTACTGGAAACCAGTCCCTGAGGGGCAAAATGCTGGTGTTCCTGCTGTATTTTTACAAGCCAGGTGTGCTGGCAAGAAAGCTGCAATGGTCCTGGGGGGCAGGTAGCTTGACAGCTTCTCTCCAACACATCTTTGCAGGTTCATGGAGCCTCTCCAGACCCGAAGTATTTTGCTCCAGGCACCCTGGTTGTCTCTGGTGGCTGTAGACTTTGGGGTTGTATAGGATACAGGACATGGAGCATCCTGCCTGTCCTTCATTCCCTGCCGCTCTGAATTTGGGACGGCCCAAAGAGGATCAGTGCCTCGAGTGCTATGGGTGGCAAAGAGTCAGGAGGGGGATTTGAGTGGTCAGATCCGAGCCAGGGGACAGGTTTCCCAGTAATTACAAGAGACATCACTCGTTGGGAAATACAGATGCCAAGAGTGCAACGAGGCAAAGGCCAAAGCAAAAGCATGAGCTGAAAGCCATGAAATCCCCGTTGGGGCTGGGATAAAGAGCAGGAGGTAGGAAGGAGCAGGACCACCCTGCGCACCCCCCTGCTCATCAGCGCAGCCCCCAGCCCAGCTCCTGGAGCCCCTCGTGTCCTGCAGCGGCAGGTGCTGAGCCCCGGCTGCCCGCGGCGGTGCCCAACACACCCAGTCACCCCGCAGTTAACACAGCCCTGCACACCGCGCTGTAAAACATGCCCAGATTTTTTTTCCTACTGCCTAAGCATAAAAATGCACTTAAAAAATAAAAATTCATTCGGGGTTTATGCTCTTTCCACTCGCTCCTAACAAAGAACCGTTTCTTTCCTTTTTTTCTGGGAGAAGTCGGGCAAATCTAGGAGTTTGCAGGGTCCGAGCGAGGGCGAGCATCTCTGCTTTTCCTGCCGGTGACAAGGGCAGCAGTGATATAATGAAATGTACATGTTCTAAGTGGGGCTTCTTCATTTTTAAACAGTTGCCAAAGCTACATAAATGGGACTCCTTCTTTTCTGACCCTTTGCCCTACTTCAAATGAGCTTTTAAACCCTTTGGAAAACATGCGGTTTTACTTTCAACTGCATTAACGCTCATAATGTGTTATTTTGGCTCTCCTTGTATATTCAGGTTGAAGGCATAGATTTCATAGATTTCGCCTGGTAATGTTGACAAGCAAGCCTTACGCAGGGGCTATCCAGCACCCAAGTCAGCGTCTTTTAAAGCTCTGTTAGCTCAGCTGTATTTTTCTTTGTACACCCAAATACTTCTGGACATTACAGGAGTCTCCGCACTCAACATGCTCCAAACAGTTCATATATAATGCAGTGAGTGTCCGCCAAGGGTACGGATGGTGTCAAAACTCACCTGGGGTTTACAACGCACTAAAGAAAATACTGGTGGCATCTCGCCCCGCTGGCAGCCCTCCAAAAACCCCGAGCTCGCTACTCGTGCCAGCGCACGGAAGGACAAAGCCAGCGTGTACCGAAGTACAGCAGACCTGTCCACCTTCGCCGTCACTATTTATTCAGCTTTGTGCAATGAGAATTTGCATTTTCAAAGAGCGATCCTGCAGCTGGAGTGAACACAAGCTGCGAATGAGAGGGGAGAGGGCAAGAGGGCAGATTTCTGCCCTTTTCAGGGGTGATGCGGTGTCTTTCTCCTGCAAATCCCCTGCACAGGGGACTTTGCAAGTGGCCTGTTCACAGATGTCCTCTGCTGTACAGACTTTTTTAGTTGTTGGTGTATAGTGGCTTCCACAGTCTGTGCTTTGCTGATGGTTTTCAAAGCTTTAGGCAGCTAAGTTGGTTTACTGTAAACCACCAGAAAGTCATCACATAGTAAACAGGTTTTGGCCTGATACATTGAAATAGTGTCTTAGAGAGGGGTTACTGAGTCTGTTCACACCACACATAAGGAACGCAGCTCCAGTGGTAAAATTAGAGCCTCGTCTCCCTTTGGCTCCCTCTCTAAAGAGCAGAGGGAGTTTGGTTCCTCCAAAAAGTGGCTCCGAGCAGCCCAGCTCTCACCCACGATTTCTGGGTGGGGTTTTTCTGTTCAAATATTTCATCAGCTCTGGTGAAGGATCTCCCATTTTCTTTCCCACCCTCTACTTCCACTGAAGGGGTGGATCCCAAGGAGGCCACTTAAGCATCAATAATTACAAGAGAAGCAACCAAAGAGCAAGCTGGGTGACAATTGTATGGGAACTTGAATAAATTTAAGGCTGCAGATGATCTGACTCAATGGTCAGGCACATAAGGTAGCCACTTCCCTCAAAAAATCCCAACATTTTATCCACAAAGGGTTTTGATTTAAAGAAATGGAAAGGGAGTGGGGGCGAAACCTTGCTGAAGTACATTTATGGAGAAGCATCCCAGTGTGCAAATGCTTTTGGGTATATGACCAACTATTTTAAAAGTTATGGTGGATTTTGCTGTAGGAAAGCTTTTCGTTAAAGTCATATTTATTTCTTTGGGCTTAAGTAATAACTTGAAACACTCCTACTTCTTCTAACACACTATTAACAGTATAATTAATTCCCAGCAACAGGAAACAGAAACCTTTCTTTTTCACTTCATCATCTCAGAGTCAGACTTTCAGTCTTATTCCAGGATCCCTATCAAACAGATGGCTTTTATACTCATAAACATGTTGAGCTCAATTTTCCTCCTGCTGAGCAAGAGATTCAAACAAACCAAACTTCCATACTACTGCTAGGAAATTCCAAACATCTAGAAATACTTTTACAGACATTTCTTGGCAAGTGATTCTTAGAAACGTGTGTGGTTCGAAAAAAACGACCCCAAAGCAATGAATTTCACTTATGAAAATCGCTGATTTGAAAAAACTGGGGGGAAAAAAAAGGAAGAATAGAAAATAAGAGAAGAGGCAGACTTCTATCTGGATAACCAAGTTTGGGAGCCCTGGGACGAAGTATTTTTTAGTTCATGCTCATTTGTATGATGGAACCTTTCAAGCTAAACTGGATTGACTTTTTAATGAACAGTGTCCAATTTTGAGACAGCCTTGGCAAATTTATCGGTTCAGGGATGGAAGTTGGTGGTTCAACCACACTTGGAGCCTAAGCCAGGCAAATTTTTGGTGGTTAAGACTAATTTTAGAGGGTGAAATTTAAGGGATGCAAATCCATGCAAGATAAAATCCTCGCAGATTCAAACAGTCGCAATTCGGTGTTGCTTTTTAGCAGAGCTCTCTTTTATTTAAGGTCTACTTGTTTTCACAAAGACTGTTCTCACTCCTGTTTATGAGACATTTATCCTGTTAACTGATTTTTGGGTACAGCTTTACATGAATGGATACCTCTGTTGAATGCTGTGACAATAATTCAGATATTTCACCTAGTAAATACATGAGATATTTTCCTGTCTGCCAAGGGTTGCGTTGGGAGACAGAAAACCTATTCTCTCACTGATGAATGCAGGGGAATTTCCAGAGGGGCTTAGCCATCAGCAGTGTAGGGAATGGATGAGAAATGGGGAAAATTAAAGAAAGTCAGACTGATATAATAACCGCATAGTCCGGCATTGGTTGGAAACTCAACAAAAAGTGCAGGATACATTTTTAGAGGCAACGTTTCTGAAGGCAAAATGGCATGCACGAGCATGACTCTGGCATGATGAAATAACACAGCGCTAAACCCAATATCTGAGCTTTGGGCTACTGGCTGGATGAGTAAGATATATTTAATGAGGTTTGGGAACCTGTGATGCCACCACTTCTCCCCTCTCGTTTTCCAAGCATTAACCCTCCCTGCAATTTTTTTCTTATAATCGCTCTCTGGTTTGGTGGGTTTCTCAGTATTCTGCATTTTCCTCTCTCCAAGCTCGTGTTTGTTACATACAAAACCATCTCCAGACCCCTGGGAAAGGCCTCATAAAAATTCAGGAATTAAATCATCTCCATGCTGTTTTTAAGGAAAAAACAATCTGTTTTTTTGGAAAGACTCTACCGAGCATTAGCAGCGTTCTCTCATCCACGTTCTATGTGTGTGTCTGGTTACCTTGCCCTGAGCCAAACAGCTTCATTAAATCTCGTTTAAGTGCTGGCTGCGGTCAACTGTTGTGACTCCAGCCCAAGTTGGAGCAGAAAATCGACAACCTTTAAACACAAAGCACATCTCATTGGGCCAATATTATTTTCATCTTCCTGAACATCATTGTCTGATCTGTACAACCAATTAGACCTGCTGTTAGTCTTGGCCCTGTTTCAACAGAGAATGTGTGGATCAGACAAATACGGGACTTCAAATACGCAGGCATATTTTTTGGCTAATACTGTCAGATAAGGCAGCGTTATCTGCACCTTTTCTCTGAGCTGGCTCTAACCCTATTGAAATTGTTCTATTTTACAAGCCGTATGTCAACAGTACCTGTTTATGGAAGGTGACACCGTCTCCCCCCTGCTGCTGGTGTTATCGATGAGGAAGCACTAAGTGGGCGTGTGAGTATTTTTAAAGTACACTGCAAAAATAAAATAACAAGGGAGTCCTTGATTTATCCGTCTGTTAACAAAATAATGAGCCTGCCACCTACAAATGTATTGTTCTGTGCAGCATTCCCAGGTCTTCTGTACTCATTTTTAGAAGAAATCCTTGTTTCTTCTCGCAAAAGAAAATATTGACTGCATCTTGGAAATCAAATGATTTATTTTCCTGATGTTTGGTGGTTAGCCTTCAGCTACAAGCTTTTTTTTTTTTTTTTTTACCTCTTATGACAAGTGACAGTGGTCCTAAGTGTAGAGTGGGAGATTGAAAATGCTGTCTTCATCTAATTCTGCTTCCCTGAAGCCGGTCAATGAATGTCTCAATGAATGTCAGAACCAGCTAGAAACCACGAACTTCTTGATATCCTACCTGCAGTGCCTGCACAGGAACCAGAGACACTTCTGTTATTTTCCATATTAAGAGCCTTAATTGAGTACTTTATACTACTATATCTCATGCACACACATATAGGACCATGCGTATGCAGGAATTAATCAATTCCAGTTTTTAAAGGGTTGTGTTTCTGGGTTGATAATCAACATAAGCACAGTGTCTTTCAAAGTAAGTTTTAGAGTTGCATTAACTATTTCTGTCTCTGCCTAAAGCAAACAAACACACAAAAATCTCAGAGATGTATGTGTCGCTCACAGGTGTGATGGCATGTGCTGGTAGCAGTGCTACCATGCCCTGTTTTGGTTCCCCAAGGCTTTTATGGAGAAAAGGCTTTCATTTATAACTGTGACAAAAGCTGTAAACAATTCTCAAAAGGGTGGAGCTGCGCTTGGAAAATTCAGAGCTTCAGTTTTCCTATTAGATGTAAATGTGGGTGGGTGGGTGTGTATATGCCTCTGGGTGTGTATGTGTGTACTGTTTGACCATTGCACATACTGGCAGCGAGCAATAAGATAACACAGTTATAGATGACATCAATTTTGCATTTTGGGGGTCAAACTCTAGGAAGAAAAGCTGTAGATATTATTAAAGCAACAGAAGGATAAATAGGTATCCATGTATATTTGTAAGATACATATACTTACATGTATGAATACTCAAAATATATTTTCATATGGAGGTCACACAGGTTAGACTATGTTAATTTATCACACCAATGCCTCCTTATCTATCTACACTTTTTTCCGAATAACATAGTAAAATGTATAGTGGAACTTCTGCATTACTAACCTCTCTGTTTATGTAAGCCAAGGAAAAAAACAGCTTCAGCATATGATTTCATATTCCAGTTCCACTTACTCGGTACATATTTTCCCTACTCACACTCAGGTAGTCTTCCAAGCCTCCATATTAAGACAGATTAATTACTATTGGGAAAATTATGATCTTGGAGGTAGGGGCTTGCCCAAATCCAGGGTCAATAAGCCAGATGTTCCTTGGTACGTCAGTGATGCATTAATATTAGTCCCAAAGAAGAAGAAAGTCAATTTGGCCATATGTTTGCCAAAACAAAAAATGAACTTACTTCCATTTGTTTGCTTCATGCAAGACTGTTGATGCCAAACACTCTTTGCATTTGGTATATTTGATGTTCAAACACACTGAATTTCCAATGCCCTTAGGTTTCTGTTTGAATTGAGTGAGGAGCTAAGAGCATGGAAGTATTATTCTTATTTTTTAATCAAAATCAGTTACTTTTGTTGCATCTTTAGAAAAAGATTTTCACCCACAATGTGTGCTGAAGCCCTAAAGGACATTCACAGCAACCAAGCTTTCCTTGTGACAGCTGAGGACAGTGCATATATGGGCGGAGAACGGTTTCATCAGAGCGTTCTGATCATTTTACTAACAGAGTGTCCAAATGTGTTTTTATAGATAAAACAATGTGTATGTGAGGTTTTCTATGGTCAGACAGCAGTAGCCTCTTGTTACATGCTTAACGAGCTAATAAAGAGGAGCAATGAAGAGACGTGGTACCAGACATAGTCCAGCTGTCCCAAAATTATTCCTCCTCCATTTCCCTTTTACCGCAAGGCTGGGTTACAACCGGGCTAATGCTCACCATAGCCCAAATGAGGTTTCCCATGGACCGCAATGGGATTTGGGTCAGGCTCACAGTAGCTGAAACCGAGCAATTGCATTAGCGGGAGGAAAGGAAGGAAAAACAGTTCAATAGCGTGTGCTGGGCCAAATTCAAGAGATGCACTAGGGAAAAATCGTCCCGTCGTTGCTTTTCTAAGGAAATGAGCATCTAGCACAGAGACATTGAATTCATTTCAGAATGATTTAAAATCAGGTTTCTGAGGGGGTGTGTGCACGTGGAAAAGCCGGTTTGAGACATAAATATATTCCTTTTGTTGATAGTGGAAGAAACACTGTTTCCTTTGGTCATAGCAAAGAGCAAACAGTTACTTTGATAGTCTTGGCAAATGAAAAATTTTATTTTTATCAAACAGCGAAGGAAATACCGTGTAACCCTTGCCAATACGCTATACGCTACGTGACATGTCCCATTTAGCCCCACTGCTCCCGATACAAAATTCTCATTGCATGTCTGTTTCTCCAGGGGGTATTCTCATCGGTCATCTCATCTGGAGGGTATGTGCAGAGCAGTCTCCCCTGGCTCGTGGCAGGAGAAAAGGGTTCTTACAAAAAGGAAGATTTTTTGAAAGCAGTCACTAAGGTCAGGGAGAGCACGTTGGCATCTGTTTCATGTGCTGCACTAGATGGCACAGCATCGATACTGAGTATATTTTTTTGACATCTTTTCTGCAGGTTGCAGCCAACATGCTGAAGATGAGGATGGTCAGTCAACCGGTTGTGTGCAGGCAAGCCTGCCTTTCACCACTCCCTGGAGAAAAGGACTGCCCATCTCCTGACTCATTCGGACCAGAGCAAGGACTCTAGAAAAGACAATCTGTAAAAGGCAGCATTGGAAATATAAAGATGCTCCCATTTCTGAGCCTTTCGGCACTATAGATAGCCCTTCCCTTCAGGTGAGCACACACAGGCTCACCTCTCCAAGGAGATATAAATCACTGCGTGTGGTGGAGTGAGCTGCTATTAACTAAATAATCCCAGCTGGGCTGAAGATAGGGTTGTCACTCCCAGCTTGCTCCACCAAGGGTTTGGGAGGGAGTGACGTCTGTCCCGCATGTGTTTTTGGTGTTTTTCCTCCTCCCGCTGCTGTGTGGAGGGCAGCGGTGGAGGCTGCGATGCTCTCTGGAGATGAGCTCAGTTGTAAACACAGGACACTGCCCATGGGCTCGCTGCTGCACAGTTCCCGGCCTCTACTCTTCTCTGGTTTTCCAGGCAAAGAAAATTTTGGCTTCCTGCTTCTTTCTACATTTTCCTAATTTAATATTGATGCAGGGACCGGTGTTTTAAAACACCCGCATTCACCATTTTGCAATGAAACCTAATGAAAACTGTAGAGATAGCAGCAGCAACTTGCCACTGAGAGATTTCTGAAAGCCTGGGCTTTTTGGGGGGGAATTTCTCTCTTTCTTTCTCTCTTTCCTTCTTTCTTTCTTTCTTTTCCTTCCTTTCTTTCCTTCTCTCTTTCTTTCTTTCTCTTTCTTTCTTTATTTCTTTCTTTCCTTGTTCTTTTCACTCCACAACAGCTGGCTCTTAGCAAGCAGACTGGTGCTTAAACCGTCTGATATGATGTGAGAAAGCAAAATAATCACCTGCCAAGGATTTCATCTTCATAAAAGGCAAGGTGTAAGATCAAGTTTCAAAACGTGTAGGAGTTCGGCACACGCTGTGACACCGGCATGAACTCTGAGGAACCAACTTCTGTTAACTTTAAAAACACAACATTCATCTCCTTGCCCTGTCGGACCCTGATTTTGGCAACGCTGGGCTCTTCTGCAAGGATAACTCAACAGAGAATGGAAAAGAGAAGATAGAAAAAGGGGGGAGGGAGGACAAAGGCTTCAGAAACCCATGCAAGCCCCAACCAGCACTGCCAGAGCTGTGTGCTCCTCTCCCATAATAATGTATGAGAGCACTTCTCGTTTGCAACTCCGTCCAAAGTGCTAGCTTCACACTCGGTTACCCAGGGAGAATTTGACCATGTACACGGATGATGGAAAATGGAGAATAAGGGCTTTCTTCTCAGTAGACACATGAAGGGAGTGGGTTCCTCCTGTGAAGAAAATGGTTTGGATGCAGTTTAAGCCTTAATAAAAAGTTGACAGGGTAGCTGTCATGATAAAACTCCCCTGTTAAGCAAGACGTACTTGTGTTACCATTCCAGCTTCGGCGAATTTAAGAAGCTGGTTTACTTTTCATCTTTAATTAGATTTTTTGCCTCATTTGGCATGGAAAGATAAAAAAGATTTAAGGGTCTCATTTGCTAAGACAGTGATTTTTCTGGCTGAATAAATATTTACATTGTCACATAATATTTTTATTGGTTTAATGATGGATGGATGGATGGATGGATGGATGGATGGATGGATGAAAATAACGTTTATGGTTTTGGTGAAAAACTGTGAGCCTCTTCCTTCATTGATTCTCATCTTCATTTCCACTTCAGCAAGGGAAAAGCCAAAAGAGGTAGCAAAGGATGCAATTCTGATTTAGTGGCCACTGAGCATTTTTTTTCACCCCTGGATCCAAAGGATTTTCCAAAAGAGAAATCCACCCCCTTAGCAGATGGGGAAACAGATGCCTGCTGCTGTAAAAGGACTTTGGAGGGATCACCCCACAGACACACGCAGAGCTGCTGGCCACGCTCCCCGCTGCCAGTACTTGTGGGGTCTGTCCTGCTGGCTGCAGCTTGGTTTGGGCCATGTGCACCACCAGCCCATGCAGATAAATTTTCCACCACTTAACTGCATGTTTCCTGTGGATCTTCAGCATCTGCACGCTTGGCAAGCCGAAACACAGTGCTTTCTCCATCGGCTACAGATGATGTATTGTCAGCGGGAGCAACGCTGTGGGCCAGTTGCATGCGTAGTTGCGAGGAAGAAGTCTTGGTCCATCGGTTTTATTTGCTTTGGGCATGCTGCGTGCTGGGTGCCGAGGCAGGCAGCAATGATGCTGGGTCCTTGCATGCAAGCTGAGTTCCCTCTCCCTCCAAAACTGCACGCAGATGAACTGCCCCAGGTAAATTAAAACGCTGCTCTCAAAACTCTGTAAGTGCTGATCGAGCACAGTGTACTTGATCAAGTACATCAGTACAGGATTTTCCCTCTCTGCTCCGAATTGTCTCGGTCATAATTTCCAAAAATTTTCTTGGCTACATTAATTTATGTATTTCTGAAGACCTTTTTTTCAAAAAGCATCATTCCTGACAGCTCACCGAGACCTTATTTCGGTAGGTCTCATAAGAATATGCTCCTGGTGGCATTTTGCTATAGCTGTGATGGTCTTGGGTAAAAGACAAGAAATTTGCTGCTTCTATTTCAGATTTGTGTGCCTGGGAGCTTCTCTAATTTTCCATCTTAGACTAATAACAGATGTTAAGAAATTTCCTCCTCCTATAAACTTTACCTGGCCCTTTACCCAGCAGATACCGACATATTACAGTACACACTCAGCTACAAAAGTCATCATACTAATTAGGGGGTAATTACATGTATATGTGTGCATGCATAAAGTGTATAGAAAAATCTGATTTGGGAAAATTTTAGCATGACCTTTGTAGGGTGTTAGAGCAGTAAAAGATCCACGGGGAGGCAGTGATCAGCTAATTAGTCTGCTCCCCCCTCCCTGTGAATTTTTTTGTCTTGTCTTCTATTTTCTATGTTTCCAAATGAGTACATTGTAATTACTTCATTAGGAAACTATTAGAAGGGAACAAGAGAAGATGAGTCACTCACTTTTTGTCCACGCTTTTATCTGATTGTGAGAACTGAAGGAATTTTAAAAATCTTTTCTAGGTCACCGATCCTTCCAAGCACTCATGCCCATCTTCCCTCCTCCCTTCCCCCCTACTCCAAACGATTCTGCAGAGCCTGGTGTGGATGCAGGAATCTACCCACAAGGAGTAATTTCCAGGGCCTGCTTTTCAACAAAAACCCCATTTATTTCCTTTTCATATTTCGCTCTCTCTAGATAAGGAAAAACAGCTTGTCAGTGCCCTTTTTTTTCTGTTGTAATAATAATTTCTTCTGAATTACATTTTACGGCTCCCAGGCTTTGGCTCAGTTCAGAAGTTCTCTCGGATTGAAAGTACTGGATGGAAGTATTTAAAGACGAGGAGAAACATTTCAAATCAAATAAAAACCTTTTAAAACCTGTGTGTTGCAAAATGCTATTCAACCCACATCTAGGTCCTAACCAACAATATATAAAAACATTGCTTAAGGTATTTTGGTTACTTTCTTTTTTCATGAACGCCTGAGGGTCTTCGTTCTTTCATTTCAACCTCCATGTCAAGAATATGAAAGAGAGGAGCCCCCAAATCCACATTTAAGCTGTAAAACAAGTGATCTGGTTTTCAGAAAAGCTGTGCTCTGCATTCACAACCAGGGAGGAAGTTTTCAGCCTTATTTCAAATGGAAACCTTAATATTTTTGCATCAGAAATGTATTTATCATCTTCCGGAAAGGAGGTCTGGCACGTTTTGGAGAAAGTTCCCTCAAAGAATGGGAACCGAGTCCCTTCCTGGCTATTTAATCACAGTATCATCTTGCCTTGGTGTTTTCCAAGTCACTTTACCATTGACTTGCCAAAACATGTGAGGTCTGCTTGCCCTAACTGCCACTTGGCTTAAAAGTGATTGACAAGGGATACAATTAAGGTCTAATTCAGAATTCAACAGGCTTAAATTCCTTTGGTAAGAAAATACTTTGATACCAGAAAAAAAAATGCTAAAAATACTCCTTGGGATAATCATCACAAGCTAATATTTGAATATTGAAGTTATATTACAGCAAAAATCAAAAAGAAAATGAAAAGTAATGCTGCGTGGTGGCTGGTTACAGTTCCTTGAGACAACAACAACAAAAACATGAGGCATTTAGATCAAAATCTCTTTGTGTGTTTCCTTCTGTGCCGAACTGATTTACATATTGATATATACCAGATGTTTCAGAAACAAATGCTGTTACATCCGCTGATGGATTGGCTTCAGCTGCTTGCAAACGGCCACTGGAAAGAGTTCAGTGGGGGTATAATGTCACATTAGTCATTCTCATTTACTTTATAAGTCCTATGTTGACCCAACAGTACCTGAATAATTTTTTCACCGCAGTAAATTACAGATGGAAGGCTACAGGGGCAGATGTGGGAATGGGGGTGTTTTTCCCAGACGACGGTATAGGTTGGCTGAGCCTGGAGGGATGAATTTTTCTGTTTATTTTCACACTGTTTTGCTCAGCTTTCTTCCCTGCGTTGGTTAAAAGGCAGAAAATGAAAAGAAGCGGTCAAAATATTGCCCTCTCGTTCTGTAGCTGTTATTTTCTTTTCACATCAGGTTGTCCTGATGTGGCCACTACCAGCGCTGCTGGAGGAGACACCCGAACACATCCTTAGGAGCTTTGATGTTTCAGCTGATGTGTATTAAACAGTAAGCCTGGGCCTCAGGAGTGTGTCTTGCTCCAGAGTAAAAACTGGGTAGTGAAAAGTTAGCGGTGATGGTTTAAATGACAAACTTTTCATGGGCTTCGTGGGGACAGAATTTCAGAAGCAAAGGCCAAGGGCATGGATGTGGACTGGCTGAACTTTCTTCTAAACAGCAACAACAAACAAACTGAAGTCTCCCAGAGAAAGAGGTGAGGGCAGGTGGGCGCATGTGCATTTGCAGCTCCTCTAATGTATTGCAGTGTGGTTAAAAGCCAAATGACTATTGTCTGTGCACAAAAAAGGGTAGAAATGCAGGGGCATAAAACCTTCCAGCTCCCCTCCTTAGAAGAAAGAATTTGCTTAGAGGTGCAGCACCATAAATGTGCTGTACAAACAACGGTCAGAATCCCGCATTAGAGAAAACCAAATAATCGGTGCCTAAGGAAACAGCCAGGATTTAGAGAGCTTAAATCCAGGCCCTGCTGTGATACAATAGCCTTATTAAGCGTGATATTTTATATACGATTTTGAGAGTTTGAAGGTTTTGTGCGGTGTTTGGGTAAGGATCAGTGGGATTTCAGAAGCTGTGACCTCATCCCGCATGTGATGCTATCGGAGTTCAGCTGCCGCTACGCGGCGAAGGGCTGGGAGGTTTGGCCAACTCGAAGGCAGAGCCGAGAGCAGCACTGCAAACCTCAGTGTTTACCAGCCCGGAGACTATAATTGTTTTTTCGTGGGGGAATTTCAAGCCCACCCAAAGAGCGTTTCATAGTGCTCACCAAACCAATAAATGTTATAGTTATGAAAGGCCACATACCGTAGCTGCTGGCCAAGGCTTAGCTGCGTGGCTCCCTTTGACTTTAAAGCAAATTGTGCAGCTAAAACCTCATACACCTCTTGGAAAGCTTTGGGCTTGACCTACCCGCCGAAGCCAAAGCATCTGGAAGAGAGGAAAAGGTCCCCTGTGACCAAGCATGGCAATTTTCCCCAAAAGGATGAGGGCTTTGCAAGCTCAGGACAGTTCTTGCACTATGGCACCTCTTTGGACTCATGTTGACTTCCTCTACAAGAAGGGGCGGTTGGAGCAGCATGAAGCAGGGAGGTCATCGGGGAAGCCCTGTTGCAAGTCTGACTTGTTTATTTGTATCTAACTACATGAACTTGCTTCCAAAATACAAGTTTCGGCACATGGTAGGAAGTGGGAAGGCAATATGGAAGCACTTACAACAGTGAACCACCAACAGGGATTTTTATAAAGCTCTAATTTTGCATTACAGCAAAAGGAAAAAGACCCAAAGCCTGGGGAGCACCACAAAATGGGTAGCCTTCAACTGTCTGCCTTTGGGTCCAACTAAATCAGATGGCAAAGGATGTTTTCAGTGTGCATTTGGGATTTACAACTGATGGGAGATTATGTGTGGAAGATTATGTCCAGCTTTATTCTGCCTCATAAATTGGGCATTCGGATATAAGACTGCTCGGTTTTAGGCTTGCTTACAAAGTTATCTTTCACCATCCATGTAAACACGTTCTCTGGATTAAATCAAATTTGCCTAGAGGCCTTTTTTTTTTTTTGTGAACTACATTCTGAGCATGATACAAACATGGACATGAATATTTATTTACCTAATAATTGAACAGCGTCACTTGGTCTGACAGCATCTGTAAATCTCCAAGTATAAAGACACCCAAATATTTCTTAATGCACAGCGCATTGCTCAGTTTGTATACGCTGTATCTTTCCTTCTTATTGCATTCATTTTTTTAATCCAGAGTGAGTTTCCAAAGTTCCTGACAGTAGGACAGGACTCTGGAGCCATGGAAACATGCATTCCCTAGGGATTTCTTAGTTGTTTGTGTGTAAGAGCTTCATATCACAATAAATTCTGCAGAACGCTTGGGGAGCACCAGGCACACAGAAGAGGACAGTTGGCCCTGTGTCTGAGAGCATGGGATGGGACCACGATGCTATGGCTTCGCTTTTTGGTACTGCCACCGTTTTCTCCTGTGAGCATCAGCTGGTGAATAGCTACCCCACACAAGAGCGTCTTCGTGATAACAGCAATTTTCCTGACATGCTATTATTTGTCAGAGGCCAATGTACATTATGTACAAAATCTACTTTATTTTGGTCTAGATAGATAGCTAAATGCTCAGATCGTTATCATCTGTCATTATAGATATTTCGGTTATTGGACAGGTTAAGCAGAACTATGCAGCAGCATAGAAAAAAAAATTGGACTTTGAAAAGTGTGATATACATCTGCTTTCCAGGCAGAACTTCAGGTGTATTATCTCTGAAATCTGTCTTAATCCAGATATACTTGAGAAACTGTGCTTGTGGGTGTAAATAAGGTTCCTAAAACTGCATTAAAGAATTTAAGTACCTTCCCTGAGGTTTGCTGAGGACAATCGACGACTGTATCTTCACTGGCTTTGATGTCTGCTGGGTCAGGCTGTAACAGCACAGATAAGTCAGACTGCCATTAGTAAAATGTTCTTTCTGCCTGAAAATTAAATTAGCTGAGTCTGAGACATTTTATATCCCTTGATGACCCAGCATGGCCAGAGCAAAGCAAGAATACACAAGCCATCTGACGTACTTTGTCTTCTGCTGTTTTGGGAAGCTTCTCAGCTGACATGAGAAGCAAATGTTCTACAGTCTCATGGGGTCTTTCTTGGGGCTGACTGGTTTATAGCTGGAAAAAAAAAAATCCTCAGCTGGTTTCAGTAGCTATTTGTTACCAACTTAAAGATCAGGTTCTTCAAGGTAAACTGAAAATGACAATTGGAAAATAAACATGAGCCACTTGGTGTGTGTCCTCTATTGGACTGAAATGTGACCCATGTGCTGAGAGGTTAAGGGGTTAAATTGTGCTTTGGTCATTACAGCCCATGAAAAAAATCCTGGGTAAACTCAGAGCTCGTCGCTGTAATAGTGGGGTGAGGTAGCTCTGAAACCTATCGTGCTGCTTCATGTGGCTCTCTGATGATATGTGATACCCAGTTTCTTGAGTGTCATGGTTATCAACTGCTTAGGCTTATAAGAACTGACGTCAAGAAGCGTTGAGCCGCTGCTCTCTTCTTGCCCTGGTTGTCACTCTGAGCTCATAAGAAAAGCATCAGGCGTGTTTACACATGGCAAAGTTATTAAGAGCCCTCACAGAAGGGTTTTAAAGGATGGAGTCTCACCTGGAAGATGGCTGGCTTGATCTTAGCCCTTTTCTTCTGGCTGGAATACCTCCCTCATAAAAACTGAAATGGGCCCCAGAGAACATTTATGTTCCCCAGCCTCATCCCTCCCTCTGATTTAAACCAGCTCCTAGTAAGAGATTTAAGACCACCCTGAATATAGCTGCTTGTCAGGCTGCTCATTTAGGGTCAGAAAGCAGCAAAGCATTTCAGCATGTGCCCAGAGTTTGGGCACCTGCTCAGTCCTGTTGACTACTGCCTCTAAGATGCTCCCGTCTTACAAACATAGAGCACTTCCCTAACATTGACAATTAAATATGCACTTTTGCCAAAATGGATTCATAAATATGGATTCTCGACAGAAGTTGAACTCAGATGTTCACTTATGAGATTCTTAGCCACAGGCTTTGGGAAGAAAAAGTCTCATCTAATAGCCCATATGTTATTTTTCTTCATTGGCAGAAAAAATCTTGCTTGGAAATTAGTTAAGAGAAATCATTTATTGAAGGATAATGCACACTGGTTCTCATGGGACCCAAGTCATCCCTGCTAACAGACATCCAGAGACAAAGTATTGATCACCGTTCCCAAGTGGGGCACTTCGAGCAAGCTCTTGAAATGCATGTAAGACATCTGCTTGCTGTGGTCATATTTTTTTTCTGAAAATATTGGATATCTCCTTCTTGCAGCTGTTTTAGAGACCTTACCTTTTCTGACAAGTCCCCCAAAATGCGAGAATTTGAAATGTTAACATGACCAATGCCAGTGTTTCCAAAATGTTCTATTTGACCAGAAACAGTATTTTCCGGTTGTTTTGATCTCTCCAAAACCACACTTTTTGGTGACCAATTTATTTGCCAACAAAATATTGCCTTGCTCTGGTCATTAGCTAATAGTGGTTAAATTCTGGAATGCATATATAGTTAATGTTTTGCACATGAGCCTACTTGACTTCTTTTCAAGAAGAAGCCACTGGATCTTGAAAAACATCATCAAGCTGTCAGCATTAAGTGTAGGACAAGTTAATAAAGGCTTGAATAAATCATGCCAAGCTTGTCTACTCTTCATGATGATTGGTGAAATATAAATTTTCGGAGGTAATGAAATATGCATTCACAGTGCAACTCCATTATTTTAATGTAGCATTGACTCTCTGTCATATTAAGTCAGACTCTTTGCCTCTCCATTTTTCATTTATGTTGTGTGGCACTCATGTCTGTAGCTGTTCAGGGCAGATGTGGATTAGGTCCAGGGTGGATGATGAGCGATCACAGCTAGTCTTGGTGTTTGTGTTTGTGTAGTGTGTTATTCCTTCCCTCCTTATCTTAGCAAGGTGAAGGACGAAAAGAGACCTTGTCAGAAGAGCAACACATTCATGAGTGCCTTTTTGTATTTTCCCTACCCGTTATGTGTGCTAAAGCATATAGATTGTGCACAACAAAAAAAGTTAGCTATCCATGAAATCGTCTGAAATCATTTCAGGTTCTGGACCGCTGATTTGTAAGAGTAAGCAGCACGGTTTCAGAGGTAGGAACCTCGGTTTATCCCTATCTTTCCCAGCACATAAAAGAGCAATGTGGATTAGCAGTGAAAATTGCCCATTCAGAATCAGGTCATTTAGCTTCAAGCTGTGACTTTGTCACTAATTTACAGAGCAACTGCTGAGTTTATTTGTCCCTCATTTTGGCTGTCTGTAAAATGGGTTTTATTTTCTTGGTTGTTGGTCTATTTAAGGAACATATATTGTAAGATCTCTTCCTCCAAGGGAATTTCACTATTTTAAGTACAAGTGTTGCGTTCCAAAACTGTTGATTTCTCACTGCACACAGTGCGCCCAGCCAATTGCTTGTCACAGCCTAAGCTGCTTTATCAACAGCATGATCAATGGTCTCACTGCATTACAAGTTAGAGGCAACAGGCAAGAAGGCTTCTCCTACAAGACAGTGGTGTTTTACTCTGCTACTGCCCTGTGTGGATAAGCCATTAAAGGGAGGGCAACAGTCCTACACTCCACATCAGCACATTAAAACTTCTTTGGAAGATCTGACCCCAGTATTTCTCAAAAGCAATGTGACCTTTCCCGAGTGTTTGGAAGATGCGTCTTTCGCCCATGACAAATGAGAATGAAACAATCAGTATCCGGAGAGTCAAAAGCAGAAATGATACAACGGCAACACATCTTGGATACCATTCAGTGTGCTCATTATTTCAAACTTCTTTCAGTGAGGAGCTATGTAAATAAAAATGGTCAGTTTTTAAGTGGAGGAGTAGGGTTCTCTATAACAATATAAAAATGACATGCGGTAGTGTGACCTCTTCAGAATGGATCTAAACTTCCTCTAACCCCCCTGGGCTATTCCATATCTGTGTGGTTCACATTACCCAGAGCTCTGCTCCCAGAAACATTTGCTTTCAAATAGGTGGGTGTTGTTAACTTTCCTCTCTTCAGGGTGACTGCTTTTAGAGGTCCGACCAAGTTCCTTTTCAGTTCTGCCACTGTCTTTCCTTGCACAATTGTTTAAAATATACTGTTTTCCTTTTTCAGGTCGAAAGGGGTTGTATATTTAAATTTCTCACGCCTGTTAAAGCTTTTGAAGGTATCATTTACAAAGTCAATACCCAGGAATGGAAAACATCTTATAAAGTTTCAAACAAATTCTGGCCATATTTAGAAGGCAGTGTGTGACTTTGCTCCCCGTCTATAAACTACGTGCTAATAGAAAGAGTTCGCTCCATCTCCATCCTGCCTTGGCTGTGATCATAGATAAGTCTTGGCTGAGCGAGGAGCCGGTGATTGGCTTACGTTGCACGCTATACCCTCTAACCTCTGACATGGCGAACATACGATAACAAGCATGAGTGAGCTCCCAGAGGGACGGTGCTAAGGGCTGCAGTGGATTAAACGTTCTCAAGCATGACTTCTTCCAAAGGCAAGAGCCCGGGAAGAGCTCAAAGCAAGAGGCAGAGACTGCCGATTAAGGGCCTTGAAGGATTTTCCAATCCCATCTTGTCGAGCTACTTGCTGTATAACCACCCAAAATCTGCCTTGACAGAAGATCAAGTTTGCTATTTAAAGATCAGCAACAGTGGAGAAAGGCTGAAAGATGTTTGTTTCACTTTGTCCTTTCACTCAAGCTGGATTTTTTTGCTAATGTTTTAGGAATGTTTCCTTATCAGGATTATAAAAAATAAATATAGCCAGCACTTTGGCAGTCAAAAAGAACAATATAGATTAGAAAATGATTTAGTACCCTTATTTTGTTAATTAACCTAGATTGCCTGATCTTATGAGCAATTATCCATATGAGTAATTCTTCTGTGTGAAGATCTTTGTTGAAATCAATGGAAATGTTCACATAAGCAAAGTTACTCACGTATCTTCAGATTCAGGGCTTAATTTCCTCATGTTAAATTTATTAAAAGATTGTTTCCTTTAAAACTTACTTTTCAGTGAAAAGCAGTTCTCCTCTTCAGAGGAGAAAATCAGATGGAAATATTGCATTTTGATAAAAATTCCCTGTATCCCTTAACTACACATTAATAGGAAAAGTTTGTTATATGTATCTCCCCCACCAGCCTTAACTATGATTATAAGCGATTCTGGGTAGATCTATAAATAGGTGACTACTTTATGCGTGACTCTTCTTGACCATTTTTATAAGCTTTGAGATCTACATAGGTCCAAACCCAAAGGATGTCCACCAATTCCCACCGGTCCTTTATGGGGGGATACCACCATAGGTTGGTAGCCTAACGAATGCAGAAAATCAAGAAAACAAAACTTGCAAAACCAACTGTCAAAATATGTAGAAAGCTAAAAATGCACAGGTGAAAGCTGCATAATTGATAAATCAATCAAACAAATCACCCAAAGCACAATATTTATCCATGAGATACAGGAAATGAGAATTTCTGCTAAATTCACCAGAGATATCGCTGTTGCTACTGATATAATTTAGATTATGCTTGGAAATCAGGGTGATAGACAGGTACACAACCCCTGTGTTTATAGGTTCAAATTTTGGAAAGACGTGAACTCTGGTGATCTGGGTTTTCCACCACTTAATTTGTGAATAATGCTACAGTAGCTACTCTTAAATATGCCCTCTGACACTGTAAAGGGGAATAATATGCTTTATATTATGAACCAGGGTGTCATGTCATGAGCTTCATGTTTCATAAAGGGTTCCAGAAACTTGGGCTTGTTACCGAGTACTGTTCTATGACAACTTATTAACACTTCTAGGTATGAATGCTTAAGGCAAAACAGAAACGAGAAGCATGACCCCGCTCACTAACAATATCCACACTCGGATACCAAGCTGATGATTTCAGTACAGCCCTTCTATGCAGAATTCTGTGATACTTCAGCTTAAAGAAAGAAAAACAAATTTAGAAGTCACCTAACAATAAAAGGAGGTTAGACAGGATTATTATAAGGTCCCACCTGACTTGGAAATGTATAAACGTATGTATGCGTTTGTATAATTTTAGGATTTTTGTAAAGTCTAAAGGCACATTTTGAGATAAGTGCTATGAACACTTGGCAAGCCTCTTTTAAACATGCTGTAAGATTTTTGGACATAGCGTGTGTTTATAAACCGCAAAAAATACATTCTATCTCTTGTTTTGTCTCAACATTAATGTAAGATGGTTAGCTGCATTGAGAATGTTTAGAAGAAACTTCAGCCCCTTTTTGGAGAACAGATCTGGGAGCAACACATTCACCTCGCTGTGAAACAACTTTTTATTTTGATTGCTTCAGATTTTCTCTGGTTGAAAGCCATGAGAATCACCTGAGAAGTGACAGCAATCCTACTTAAACAGGAAAGCTGTATTTCAAAACCTTCTCTGTCCCAGCGCGGCAGAGTAATACAGATGCCTTTGGGGCTCTCCAGCATTTTCACAGAGAGACTATTAACTTGGATCCAAAACTGCATTTGGCCAGACATTTCAAGTCCACAGAGGAAAGATCTGAAAAGCTTTATCTGAGCCTGATAACCATCACAGCTAAAGTATGGCTTTACTCCTGATTTACATCATTGCAGAGGAAAAAAGAACCGGTCCTTTATGCTGATAAAGTTCTAGCAAAGTGAAACTAAATAAATCCTTAAGATGCCATCAGCTTGTTTGTTTGCTTGTTGACCGATGACATCAGTCGAATGCCCAGTTTATCTTTATTTTTACTTGAATTGGATCCTTGTCAGGGTTTGCCAGAGTTGTGCCAAAGGCATGTAGCAAAACCACATAAAATTCATGCAGTTTGATGTTTTCTTTGTAAATGCTCTAAAATGGGCTTGACTCTGTCCCAAAGGATCATTAAAGTTCCTGAACTTTCTGGGGCAAGCGCGACCAAGTTCAAAGCAAATCTGGGGTTGATTTATCGTTCTGATTGGAGACCAAGGAAAAGTCAAATTTACAGTCTGAGTTTTATGTTGAGTTTCTTGTGCGCTTTCAGTCTGAAACTTGAAGCAAACATCAGGGGGTTGGAAGTCTATGAACACTGAAACCATTGCTGGTACGATGCTCAGCTGGTGCAAGCTGGCACAGCCCGGCGAGCTCCCTGGCAGCTTACACAGGCTGAAGACTTTGCTCCAGTGCCAAATGAAGGAGTAGGTTTTGTTGCTTTCTGTTAGAAGTGCTCAAAAGATGAATAAAGCGACATTGAAACATGGTTAAATAGTTTCTTTAGAGATAAGCTGGTTTTTTTTATAGGAGCTGTGCTGGTAGAACATAAGTTCCCAACCACTCCAAGGCTGAAGCAAAGAGCACTAATTGCTACCAGAGTCATAGTCATGAGAAAATTGTTCCCGGTAAAAGGGTCACAACAATTCTGAAAACTGCGGGAGTGTTTTGGGAGCACCATTGCGCCATTTTGGGATGCGAATGCCAAACGTGTAGGACTTCGAAAGTGACTTGGGAAGTAGGTGCTTTGCTGTTGTCACTTTTTATGGATGGCCGTCATTGAGAACAATGGCTCTAGCAGGAGCCATTGGGAGGGGAGCCAAGTGGAAATATCACATCACAGCCAGTGTTTGCTGTTAGTCTGAAGCCTCAGTGCCTTGCCATGACTTCATGGACAGAAAGTGCATATAACAAAAGAACAATGCATCCTAGGCTTGGAAGTGTAACCCTTGTTTGAATGCATAATAGTGCTTCTTGGACAATGAACTCCTTGTAAGATCATGGAAAAACCATTGTTGAAGATCTGGAATACCTTCTTGCTGCCAACCTTGGCACAGATTACTGTAGATTTTATTTCAAAGAGTTTCTGAGAGTTTGAATGTTTAGTTTGTTTCAGCAGGAATCACCCCTGTGTCGATGATTTTCTGTTAATTTTGATCTTTGCTTTGCTCCGCTCCAACCTTCATATCCTGAGATGAGTTAATTCCAAGCCGATGAGCTTGAAGCAGTGTTTTTCTTGGAAAAAAATGTTCCAAATCACCAGCACTGCCCTTGCCACGAGTGCAGTTGTGTAGCACAATGAGGAAATCTGTTTGAAGGAACTGTCTGCTCATACAGGATTGTCCTGAGGGAAAGACAGCCATGGCTCAAGCCCAGGAGTGAACTCACTCTCAAGAGTGCAGGGTTGCTCAGCATTGAGGCCACACGTGAATGAGTTGCCACAGCCTACAAAGAGTCATTGTAGAGAGCCATCCAAGTCATCCTGGGATCCTACAAATCAGATGGGTAGATAAAGGACCTGTCACACAAAAGGCTTAGGGCTCAGTCTTTGCTTTGAGTTAAAGAGACCTGAGATCTCTTCACTCTTGGATTTGTTTGTGCAGCACGGTGAAATGCAAGAATAGGGTTTCCAAATTGTGGGTTAATGGAGACCCCAGTCAGTAGCTAGAGTTGTTTTTAATTCTTTTTTTCTTTCCCTTCATTTAAAAATTCCTGCACAACTGGCACAACTTTTGAAGAAGTTGATGTCTTGTCAAAATCTCCCTAACCAGTCCTGTTCCCTAGTAGGAAAGGACAGCTAGGAACAACCACCTTTCCAGGAGACTTACAGTTCAGCTGTAGATGGACCCCCATAACCTACCTCAGCATTTCACTGGTGGTGTTACAGTAAGATAGGTGAGCTTGTACTGTGGTGTGGGAGCAGGTGATGGGCTAAAAGGAAACAAGTCCCTGTGGTTTCACTTTGCTCCAGGAAATCCATGCAGCGCTGCAGGTTTTAAGAGCTCCTATAGGTATGCGCGTCGTTCTGTATTTCCTTCAGCTCCCAGCATTTAAATTAAAGCTGCCAAAATTCCCCTAATTCCCCTAGACCTCTGCCATCCACTAAAAAACAGTGTGGGGAAGAAGGAAGAGGAGCAAAGGGAGGCGCACAATAAAGCCTTGCATATGCCAAATGTGGATCGGTGGACAGTCGTTGTTATCAAGCAGATATTATGCCTCCTGCCAGGCTGACAGTGAACTTGCAAAGGTTGGGCTTTTCAACATTCTGTGTTAACATGAGGTCTGATTTGTTTTGGATGCTGGGGGGGGGGGTGGGGGGGGGGGTGGGGTGGAATTGCAGCATCCAGAGTGCTTTTGTACAGACAAAGTCAGGACTTTTATTATAAGACATGATGCAAGTGAATAGCATCCTGCTTGTGCCGTGTAGGGAAGGAAAACGAGATATTGCACATGAAAAGCAATGCGTCATTTGAGTTCTGTTACAGGGGCTGGACTGTGTCTGATTACGTCCAAACAAAAAGTCTGTTAGTGCTTTTTTTAGGACAGCAACTTCTGACTTTTTCTCTAACACTTTGGTGGTTTTAACCACCTTTCCAACCATCTTTCTGAGGGAGCAATACCGGCCTTTTGAAGGTCGGAGAAGACTACCAGTTGCACAGTTGTATTGCTATATTAGGTCGGGCATAGCATGACCCTAACACGGCCATGTGGCTTCCAGGCACAGGAGACAGCCCAGATGACAGCGTGGACAGGTTTGTCTACAGCCATCTGTGTAAATAGAGGGACCTCCTGTCCTAGATCCAGATGTGCCTTTTCCAGATGTGACTGTGACCTTCTGCTCTTAGCCACCTACTACACAGAGCCTGCTACCCGTTTCCTAACCCAATGTCCAGCAAAATTCACCAGGGTTGCTCCAAGCCACACATTTTTAAATAAGCCCCTGCTTCATGCCTGACCTGGATTTGGGAGAGCCCACATGGCCAGGAGAAAGATATAGAAGAGGAGAAAAACTGAGAAAAGTCCAGTGTTTACAGGAATGAGAGTAGGTCAACAGATGCAGATAGCTATTCTCGCACAGTTCCACCTTGAACCTCACACAAGACCCCAACAAAATCAGCAAGATTTGTGTTTTAAAGCATTAAACATTAATGCTAAACATGAAACATTCGTTTTGCATTGAGTTGAATGGTTGGTTAATTTTCAGTCTCCAAATATAATACAAATCACTTGAGCTATTTGGCATGAGTCATGGCTTCATTAACATTTTTGGCATTTTTAGTAGGACTCTTAAATAATAGAAGTGGCATCTGAATGGAAATCGGCATAGGCCAGTGAGAGGAAAAGTGCTTTTAAGGCTTTAGAGAATTAGCAAAATCCTCCAAAATGTCAGATGATGTTAAAAATTTGAAACTACTCGAGGTCTTATTTTTAAAAGTGTCAGAACTGATTTGTCCTTCATTTGTTTTTTTGTCTCCAGCGCTGCCATTGTAAGTTAGGCAGACAGTAATGTTTCAAGTCAACACAATGCACAGCTCTCTACCTCCATTTCCATGCAAGCCTGAGTAGCTAAGGTATGTTTCTCCAAGGACTGTTTATGATGCTTGAGATTGTTACATCATCATTAAAAACCACCCTCTTTACTGATGTGAAAAACACATTTTGGAGCTTTCTAGGCCATTTACTTCGTCCGCTCTGTGGATATATGGTGGATTGTCATCCCTCCCAGGCAATGGTCGTGTAACTGGATCCAAAGAAAATTCTTCAAACTTTATTGGCCGCGGAAAACTAAAGTCAATTGGTTAAAAAGAAAAGTGTTAATTATGTTTACTCTGGCATCCTAACCATGGAGCATTATTAATCATTAAGATCCAGATACATAAAGTTTGCCTTTTTTTTTTTTCCTAAGTGGGGCTTTGCCAATTCATTAAACATCATTAAGTTGAAATAAGCCTCAGCAAGAATGTTTTTTCCTCATCTTTTAAAATTATTTTCCGTTATCACACTGCACTTGCTGCACTCCATCAAAATAGTCACCACTATATTCCTTTGGGCCTGGAGAGGGTAGAAACGCTTCTTCTTCTTGTCCTGCATAATTCTGAGGGGTCCTAAAGATGGACACAAGAATGTCCATCAGTTCCCATTGATCTCATCTTTAGCTGAATCAGACTGAAGCCATGGAAAAGTGCAAATTTGTCTCCTTTGTTCTCCTTTTGCAAAGCGAATTAGGACGCATGAGGTTCCTCTGTACACAGGACTTATTAAAGGAAATAAATTTGCAGATACAACACTAATGAATCATGATTGTTATACTGGATCTCCGTTCTCTGCTCGAATGTTTTCTCTTGAGAGCAATAGCAGAGGTTTTGTAGGGAAACAGCCTCTCAGCCTCACCCACAATCAGACACTTATTGCACTTCCAGTCCTGGCATATGGTCCCTCTTTGAGTGGCCCCCAGTTATCCTTCAAGCTGGATGGTTTAGTGCCTTATAGTTTTGGTAACAGAAGATTGGCACTATTCCTTGAACTCTGTTTTAATAGCATCAATATAACTGCTGAAACAATATTTTTATTCCACTGACGTATGCAAAAACGCACTGGCCAGGGCTGCCAGGATCTCCCTTTCCATCCCTTTCCCAGCTGATACCACTAAGGAAGAGCTGAAATTGCAAATGAGCATATCACCTGGTTTGCAGGCTCGTATCTCCTTCAGATTTGGCCTTCATCAAAGAGATTGTCTTTCCTTTGAACATGTGAGCCAGGAACAGAGAAATTACAGGCCCCCATATGAACTAAACTAATAATGAGTTGATCCATGCAGTAACTCTGTCTTTGATGATGTGTTCACACTGCTGTGAAATATGAAGGTACTCCAGAGAGCCTTAAACAACCTCACTCAGGTAATGGGAGCAGTTTAGTCAAAAGAGCACAAGATTATTCATCCTGGCAAAAGGTGGCCCAGTTTTGGTTTTGGACTCCCTTGCTTCATCTTCAGGGCATATCATGATTTTACACTGAACTTTGAACACCCTTTGAACAACTTTAAATATTGCCTTTAGACAAGTATCGATCCTGATACACAGTACAGAAAGAGTATGGTCTCCTTTCCTGCTTCTCTTTGCAAAATGCATCATATTATTTCTCCTTTCCAATGTTTGGACTGAATTGTGCCCTTGTGCCCACTGTTTTGCTTTTATCCTGATATAAGCTGAGTACAAAAGGAAAGTGGTCTACAGGTCAGATGTGGTATATTTTATCAGTTATTTAACTTAGACCTGGCCAGATCCAACCTGCACACACTGGGTGAGCCAAGAGGCATCAGTAAATGCAAATGCAACAAATTAATCTCCCTGAAGATGTATCCCCCTGAGTGGTGGCCAGCAATTGCAACTCCACGTTGATATAACCCATCTTGACAGCCCCTAGTAAGGACATAATTCAGTGGTATATTAGATAACTTACAAAAAAGTTAAACCATGACCTTTCCTTCCTCCCTCCCCTCCTTTTTCCCTGAGAGGGAGGCTCTAGGACTGTATCTGGGAATTAGAAAACAACATGGGTGGTGACCCCCTGGTGCCAAGACTGTCATGAAGAATAAACCATATGTTGTGTCTTTGCATGTTGGGAGGTCCCAGCTCTGAACACCTAACAACTGTTTTTCAGCCCGCACAACTTAGCGTGCCCGGGAGAACCATTTAGAAAGTAAGAAATGCCTGGGGAGCACAACCAAAAGGGGCTGACCTATTCGTTTGTTTTCAAATGCGAAGCCAGCCAGGCCAACTTGATGTGCCACTAACCCCAGGTTTGCAGCCTTCTCGAAAATCATGGCAAACACTGACTGCAGCTGTGCTGGGACAAAATTCATACTTCTACCAGCTGGGAGCCCACTAGCAAATGCTCTCATGCTCTATCAGCAGCCGATGATATCCCTTTCTGAGATAACTGGTGGTCCATGGGAAAGCCAAGGGCCATGAGCTAAGGTTGGAACAATTTTCTTGACAGGAAGACCCAGATGTGGGGCCATCCGATCACAGCTCTGGGCACGGGCTCACACCGCCTGGGGCAGGAGATGTGCTCCTCAAGCGAGAGCAGCCAGCGCCTGCGTGTGATAGCGTATCAGCCAGCTGTTTGGGATCTTGCAGAATAGACGTGAGTAGGTATCTCCTCCCACTTTCCACCATCCATCACAGAGCTTTACTGGCTACTCGCATTTTTGTTCTCTAATTAAAGCTTCTGTCAGGTGCTTTTAAATTATAGCTCCGATTACGGACTTTAGATCAAAATTCAGCAGGCTTTGGAACCTGCCATTTTATTTAATTACTTGCAGTAAATTATTTTGACACCCTCAATTAACAATGTCCGTCACTTCAGCCCAGCGACGATGAGTGTGAGGAATTTGCCATTTGATCTGTTTTGTCTGTTGGAAGGGTGCATAGAGAAAAAATACCACCTCTGCAGAAACACAGTAAGGATTTTAGTAGGTTTCACCACACCAATTAGAAAATATTAATAACTTCCTTTAGTCTATTAAAATTTAGACTGGATAAAACCATCACTGCATAGCCAGGCATGGAACTGGTCACTGGTGGAAGGACAGGATGGTTCTTCATACATGGGTGTGATGATAAGACCAATGACTTAGAAGCAGCATTGCTCCCTGTGAAGCTCATTTAGGTGCTAAACATTTATCCGTATATAATCGTGCTTGATCAAATCCCCAGTGCGTTAACCCGTGCCCCCCTAGCTGAGGATGGTGTCTGTGTCTCCCTGCACTGTCCCGGGGAGGAGCCGCTCTCTGGACACCCAAAGGACAACGTGTGTGGACTGTCCTGTGAACCGAACGCTTCGCTGCTTCACTGGCTGGAGCAATATTAAACTCCAGCATTCTCAGTCACTTTAACAGCCTTGTGGGTGTTGATGATGGAGCTAATTAGCCATGTTCTTTAATTTATTAAAATCATAAATATTTCACTTCAAGGGTTTTTTGTTGGGGGGGGGGAGAAGAAGGAGGTGGGAAGGTTAAAGGGAGACAACTGCATGAAATTCTTTGCCTGATTAAACTTTCCATAAGATACAGCAATATTTTACCTCTGTTAAGTGATTCGGTGGCACATCAGACTCGGTATCTCATTCTTTGCCCTGTTTATTTTTAATTATGACTATTATTTTATTTACCATGGATAATGTTAGGACATGGTATGGTTGGCTGGAAAAGTCAAAGAGCACAAAATCATTTCAGCGTCAGAAGCTTAAATAAAGAGCAAAGGAGCAGCAAAGCCATAAACCAGACGGAGTTAGAAAGATGTAATATATTGGTCTACTACAGGAGCTCTAGACTAATTTTTAGTACAGCATATACACAGACCTATGCTTCTTTTGAGAAGTAACCTGATAGCCAAACCTGACTTCTAACAAACAAATCTGCATAACAGTGTTTGCTCTCCTCAATTGATCACCTTTACACTAAAAAGACTTGTGAGTCTTGCTGTGTCATAGTCACAGCAAAAAAAGCTTTGTGTTTCTCATGTAAAACTCATGTTACAGCCATTGCAGATTTCACCAGCGCTAGATTTGCGAGCAAAGGCAGAAGGTGAGGGCAACGAAGGATCCTGATATGGAATGACAATGATTTTCCATCCTTTGCCACAGCTACTACTGCCTAAAGGTTAAGAGATTAATTTAGACTATCAGAGAGCTGCATTTTAGTCCCTTGTTTTATCCATGGATGCTTTCTATGCCCATGGACACGTGGAGAACGTAGGTTCTCCACAGGCAGCCATAAATGTGGTGCACGCTGCAACTCGACCGCCTGGGAGCAGGCTGGCTGGGTTGCCGTGGTGGGTGCCATGAAGCTGTTAGGCACAGCTGAGCATGCCTCAGTTTCCCTGCTGCACGGTGAAGATGGATCCTTATCTCGAGGGGTGGGGTGGGAGAAAAGGGAGCATTTGGGAAAGACAAAGATTGCGGGGCGCTCAGGTGTCGCAGCGCCTTTTATCAGCTGCAAAAGCCTGCAGCTATTGTAAATCATAAAGGAGGAGGATGAGAGGAGGAACTGATCCTGGAATGTGAGAGGTGAGATAAAATAAACGGAAAACGCCAGGGCTAAAATCCCAGCTCATTCCAGCCCAGCCCTGGCTGAACCCGGGGATGTGATTTCCCTCAGCAGCAGATAAAGGGGCAGACAAAATGATGCTAAAATACCTGGGATTACCTGTCCTCCTCTCCCCCTTCAAAATATCCCCTCTCTCCATCCCCATAGCGGGAGATGCCAGAGATATATGGCCCATTGTTCGGGGATGCTGCGGTAGATGCAATCTGTTCCTCATTGTCCGGTAATAGCTTGATTATCTAGGGGGTGAAAATGCAGAGTGGCTGTGCCCAACGAACCATGAAATTGCCACTGCTCGGAGGAACAATTTATCATCAGCCCTTTAGAGTGAGGAGGGCCCGGCAGCTCGGTGGGAGACGTGGGGCAGGTATTCATCCAGAGCCGGGATGCTGGAATGCGCCCGGGATGGTCCCGCGCTGAACTTTTCAAGGAGCAAGTGAACCCTGGAAGACGATGAACAGGGAGACCTTCCTGGGGAATTGAGAGCACTGCAATGCCGTGAGATAAATGGCTGCAAAGTCTGAAGAACACATTAGGAACGTTGCCGGAGGAACATGGCTGAGGCTTTTTGTTTTTTGCTTCCTCTTCAGCAGAGAGGAAATTTGGGTAAACCCATTAAGCTTTAATTCCACTGGGCTCGGGCCATGTATTTTGTGTCAAACCCATGTTTAAAATGTGAGTGAGCAACTTTTAGAAGTGTACAAGAAATCTGGACACAGGCGGGCCTCCCTGGGGCAGATTCCTCTTTTAATGACCCTGGCCCCTAACTTAGGAACTAATTTATAAGCTAAATCTAATTCCTTCTTGGAAACTGTGGCCCAAAGCTGTTCCTGCCAGGAGTTCCCACAGAGCTGAGACGAGGACAGGATACTTCCCCGCTCACTAAGCTGTGATGAATGAGCCACCTCACTGGGTCAGGTGCTCATCCCAAATTCCTGAAGCTCCTCTAAAAGCTTTTGCTATCATCATCGGATGGGAAGCAGAAGTTTGGTTTCGCTGCACAGGAATAGGTCCAGGAGCTCCAACATGAGTGTGGACATGGTCCTAGCAAATAAGTCAATGTTTTTGCACCTCAAAAGAGAACAAATGCTCATTTCAGCTGAACTTTGATTAAAAGTACAAATCCATCCCAAGCCAATTTAACTGAGTTTCCCACCACTGGTGGCGAGGACTGATATTTTGTCTGATGCTTGTCAGCTGAACCGGCCCAGAAGGAGCTTGGTGAGCTAGACAGATTGGGAGAGCTGAAATTTGTGGGGGCAAAAGACACTGCAAATAAATAGGGAGAGTGGGTTTTGTGAGCTCCTCCCTTCCAGCTCAAATCCAGGAGTTAAGAAACTTGATACAGGGAATCCTACGGGGCCTTAGAGGAAAGGAATTTACTCCCACCCATCCTGGGTTCAGCCTAACTCCTCATTTTTTTGTTATTTGAGCCTGTGGCCTGGAAAAGCGTCTCCACATTTTCTGCCCAGACACCCATCCCACCCTAACCCTGCGCTCCTGTGTCCCTCTTGCAGAAAGGCCACCTGCAGCACAGAGGCTCCCATGGCTCGGACCCGGGAGCATCCCTGCACAGCCCCATGCGTGGGGGCAAAAACTCTGCCATTGGCAGGAATTTCCTCCTGGGTGTATAAATACCAGAGACACGGGGATCCTGTGCAAAGCGCCATTCTGCTCAGAACTCTCTAAAAACTTCCAGGAATTCAGTTCAATAAGTTTTCTCCACACCACATTATTTACTGAAATAAACTCCCCAGGGCTGTAGATGGCTTTTCCTTAATGGAGAACTGTAAATAACTGGGACACTACTTTGAATTCTGCTATTTATCAAAAGCACTGGTGTGTGTTGCTCTATTAAATGAATGGTCATTGCCAGATCTCTGGCTGGATTATAACAGTCCCTTCTGATGAGTGTTTTATTAACTGGAGAAATGATGAGATTTTATGGCAATTCCAAATCTTGTGACGGTTGTTGAGTAAATCAGATTTTACAAGACTTGGCACCCATTTATCCAGTTTCCATCATCCAAATTGTGATGGGGTGGATTTTACCCAGAGGAGATGTGTAAGATAGATCCCTTAATTTCTCTTTAGCTTTTCAGTGCATGGTGTTACATTTGTGCTGTAGCCTGCTGCTGTGTAATGAAGACGTATTGTAGTCTCTGAACATAAGAACACTGTCCTCTGTTGATCAGAAAGGAAACAACTGCTGTTCATACACCAGAAAGCACTGGCAAAAAAATTCCCACTGAAATCTTGCGGTGAAAATCAACCTGGTTTTCATAATTCCCTTTCATGGCTATGCGCAGCCCGGGATACCTTTGAAAATCTGTGTACGCTGGGATTTGGGGGCTCCTCGATCATTCACGTAAATCACATATCACAGCTCCTCCTGTGTTTTGGCAAAAATAGTGATACGTGTGATTGATCTAGAGCTCCCCGGTTATTGATAGTTAAGCCTTTAGTGGGCAGAAAAAGAAGTGCCCCATTCCCTGGAAATAATCTCTGACCGATGCTGCAAAGCGGAGTAGTGTACTGAAATTAAAAGGGAGGTGAAATGAGTCTAAATGAGCAAAAGAAAGTGCATTTTGAAAAATCCAGGGTTTAGATGCTGCAGGGGCTGTGCTGGGTAATGCCTACAGCACTTCATCTGGCCGCAGTTTGCATTAAACACAGCATCTCTCCGTTCTTCCCTCTCCGCATCCCCCCCGCCCCTGGCTCCAACAGCTCCCTCTCCTCTTGACAAGAAAGAAACCCGAACGCAGATTAATTTGCTGGGAAAAGAGGCGCGAGCAGCTGAGTCAATAGTCGCTTATTATCGCCCCGATCTGCCACGCAAAGCGCCGGGGCTCAGTTCAGCGGCTGCACCCCCAGGAGGTAGCGGCAGCGCTGGCCGCTCACCCCAGCAGGGATGCTCGGCTTGGGGGGGGGCTCCTGCAGCACCCTCCAAAAATAACGCAGCAGCCTGATCCCTGCCAGCATAAGGCCAGCACTCTCTAATTAGTGGAAGCCAATTAGCAGAGTAACACTACCTGATATACACCCTCCGGCTCAGCACTACTGAGAAAACATTGCTCCAAAAAGAGGAAAATATGTAACGTTTCAGCAGACTGCGTCATGCCAACGCCTGAGAGGGTTCGCCAGTGGCCGGTTGCCCCGCGGACGTTTCAGCTGATTTCACGGCCCTCTTTTTTTCCATCCCGCTGATGATGCTGCTGCGGGGCAGGCGGCCACAGGCTGTTTTCCCAAGCGCTGCCCGGCGGGAGCACGGACACGGCTGCTGCCCGGAGCTGGGAGAGGAGCCCGGCTGGACCCCAGCTCCTCACCCCCTGCCGACAGCGGGAGGAGAGGTGTCTGCACCGGCCGGGTGATGAACTAGCTCTGCAACAGCGGGGGGACAGGGCAGAGAAACACATGGATGTGCAGTCCTTTCTGCCTTCTCCAAAATTTCAGCTTCAGGCACGCAGGGGCTACACCTGTTTACATTAGCCACAGGGTTGTCCTCTTATGGTGTTTCTTACCACTCACTTGCAATGATCTTGTAGACAGAACTGTAATGCGGCTGAATTATTACCTAAATCCTCCAAAAGAGGAGGCAAACTGAGATTTTTAAGGAAACCCCGACTTTCGGGTTGTTTTCCATCGTCACCTGCTGTCACAGCATCACGTTTTGTTCTGCAAACATAAAAGGCAGGCATTGACTTGAAAAATAAAATTGAATAAAAGCTGGGATTCGCATCACTTCACATCCAAATCTGTGTACGCTGGGATTTGGGGGCTCCTCGAACATTCACGTAAATCACATATCACAGCTCCTCCTGTGTTTTTGGCAAAAATAGTGATACGTGTGATTGATCTAGAGCTCCCCGGTTATTGATAGTTAAGCCTTTAGTGGGCAGAAAAAGAAGTGCCAAGAGCTTTTCAAGCAGGTGCCATATGTTGCTAGACTTGCTAATTAAATCATGCGAATTAGCCACACGGGCACATCTGAGGTTCAGCGGATCCAGGGTTCAGAGACATTTGCGTCTCAGGATTTCGGGTTGGCCCAAGGCTGAGCCTTTGCAAGACTCTCACCCGAAGCCGAGTTCAGCTTGCAGGCAGCGCTCAGCATGCACATGTTGACTGTCCGCTTCTCATTTCAGCCTGTCCCTGAGTATAATTAAGCATCGCTCGCAACTTTACCTGCCCGTGAGTACCTGTTTCTGTGAGCACGCTGCTGAACCCAGCAGGGCTGCTCACCCGTTAGACTCAGACTGAGCTCGTCACAGCTCTTCCCCTGTGGGTTATCATGTTGTTTTACCTGGATGTGACAAAAAAAAACAAAAACCCCGATGACGCCATCACTTAGCGCTCTCTAGTCTAGTCTTGCTCTAAATTAGTCACTTGAAAGCAACAGCCCAGTCAGCGGAGCAGTCAGCTGGCAAGAAACTCTGGGAGAAAAATTTTCCATGCGCTATTTTTAATATGAAATGGGTCTGAAAGCAAAGACTGGGATGGGCTTTTGTAGCAAAGAAGGAGGTACAGATGCCAACTGTCCCTATTTAGGAAGGGATAGTTTCTATTTTTTTTTAAAGCAAAATATCTCTTATTTTTCCATCCTGTCCTCCTTTGAAAGCTCTCACGGTCCAAAATATGTCAATGGATTTAAAGGTGGGTCTCTATTTGTCTCTCCTAAATGTGCCTATTTATATCGTCACAAATGCCACTAGCAAGCCTGGAAGAGGGCACAAATAAGGGTTTTACTTTCTAACATAGGAATTACAGAATAAAACAGGGACATCGCAAAGAGTGGGTTGTAGGTGGATCTTGCCATGATGCTGCACAAAACTCCCAGGAGCCCCAGGCTGAAACCTCTTGAACCAGTTGTCTATTAAACAAATTAAAGCAAAGGGACACAGGCAAGCACAAAAGTCCCAACAGATACAAGAAACCCAAAAGAGCATCAAGGTCAGGGAGCCCTCCACGGCTCCCAGGCGCAATCGGCCAACCTTCCCTAAGCAGACGTTAGTGCCAATTTGCCATGAAGGGTCGTGTGTGAAGAGAAACCACTTAAATTTCTCGTGTTGGTACTGTTTCCCTGCATCAGCTCTGGGCTTTCTGTCTCCCTGACCCCAAAGCATGGAAGAATCTTTCCACCTCCTCCCCCCAAGCAGGGAAATGACTCTTTTACGGGCTAAAAGCAACTTTTCCAGTTTGCTACAAATGCTGTTTTGGGTGTTCATCTGCCGAAATGTGAAATTTGAGCTGTTTTGACTGGACACTGAGGTCCCCCGGGGCTGTCTTGTATACTGATGGAGTGCAACTATTGAGGGGAAAAAACATTCCTGATGCAAACACTCTCGATTGTGAATGCGAAATTCTTCCTCCGTGGAAATCCCATGGCTGCTGGAAATGTGCAGCTCCCACAGACTCCGCTGCCAATAAACTCCTTTTAAGGAACGATAGCCGAAAACAAAAGCAAGGCTGTAAGCATATTTATCTCAAACGTCAAACGAACAGTCATGTATCACTTTGGTCGGATTTGCCCAGCGCTGCTTAACAGTTGATCTGAGCCAAATTTGGGAGTAGTGGGAGGAACAGGAATTCAGCTCCGTTAGTTAGTTGTATGTAAAAATATGTTAGAGATTGGAGTGCTAATGAAAAGAAAAAAAAAAAGGAAAGAAAAGAAAGAGCAAGAGCAAGGAAAGGAGAGGAAAGGAAACAAGGGGGAAACGGGGGGAAAAAGGGGAAGGGAAGGGAAGGGAAGGGAAGGGAAGGGAAGGGAAGGGAAGGGAAGGGAAGGGAAGGGAAGGGAAGGGAAGGGAAGGGAAGGGAAGGGAAGGGAAGGGAAGGGAAGGGAAGGGAAGGGAAGGGAAGGGAAGGGAAGGGAAGGGAAGGGAAGGGAAGGGAAGGGAAGGGAAGGAGAAGGGAAGGGAGGGAGAAGGAGGGAGGGGAAGGGGAGAGGGAGAGGGAGAGGGAGAGGAAAAAAAAGAAAGGAAAAGGAAGGAAAAGGAAAAGAGGAAAAAGAGGAAGGATTTTTTCCATCCTTTGCTAGGAGCTTCTGGCAGCATCAGTGACCGTTCTGGGGTCCCTGCTCTGTTGCCATCAGCTGCTCTGTCAGCTCAAAGGATTAAGGACCATTTCAGAGGGGCTGTCTGAGGATCCAGACACACACCATCAAACCCTGGAAATGGCCAGTAAGGCAACGCAAGCTGCAGTCAGACAACATCCACGTTCCTGTCTGTTGATAAGGCATGGCACCCCTGATTGCTCAGCATTGGGACATCTCTTGAAATGCTCAATTCTTAGTTGACTGCATTCAGATTGGTAGAAATCCATTCCTCTTTCTAAACAGTAGCCTGAAGAGAATAAAAATTAGAATCTTGCGCCTATTACTAGGAGACCAGCCAGACAAACCTCCTTTGGCACCATGGGATAGCAAAGCCTGTGAATCATATGCAATAATTTTAAGTAACTACGTCACGGGATAGACCAAAATACAAGGCAGTTCTATTGATTTCAACAGATATTTCTAACCCAAATTATAGAGGTAGTAAAAGTCCACTGGGAATGTATCCCAATATCGCTTTTAATGGCACTCCATCGTGCTGGGAACAGTGCACATGCAATGGGGGGTTTCTCATTGCAAGTCAAAATTGTGAAAAGCTGCTGCACAGTAGTGCTGCGATAAACCTCATGAATGGTTAGCTGAGTTATTTGTTGTTGTCTCCTTCTTTTCATAACAACAGGTCACAACACAGTGCTGTTTTGAAGTTGCAAGTTTCCCATAAATCATGCAAACATTTCTTTTGCTTCTTCTGTCGCTCTGCCTCTCTGTCCTTTTTTTCTGCATTCCTCTACGATAAACACGGCCAAATGAATTTTTTTTCTTAATCTGCAGGGAAAAATGACCAACTTTGCTTGCAGGCTGAGATCTCTCGCCAACTTTCAGCTGGAATGGATTTCCACTGCTTTGCTTAACCCCCAAACAAGAACTCTTTCCTTTTCTCAATGACTTTCTAATAATAATAATGAAAATGTAGAAATCCAATAGGCGTATTTAAAATTTATATAATAAATTTTTAAAAATCAATACTGTCTAAAATTGAATATTATTTTCAGTGGCAAGAAGCAGACAGATTATAGAGCTAATAGGATACAAAGCACTGCCAAAGAGCCATCCCAGAGCTTCACCGGTCTAGAATATAGTATTTCTTTCTGCTGCTGTCCTAGGATACTCTTTACCAAAAGCTGCAATTTGAGTAAAATATTTCTACACATTATAGCAGTTCTCCTGTGACCTATGGGCTTGTGACCAGTTGGATATTCATTTAGACGGGTGAGTTAACAGTTCACTTGCTATTTCTGAATGCACAAGCAATGAAACGCTGCCAAACTCATTGCAGACTACTGCAGTCCAAGGGGCTCCTGGGTTATCGTTCTGCTGAAGGTGGGAGTCAGAAAAAAACACTTTTTGCCTTTCCCCAGCCTTGAGGCCAGGTAAGGGGAGAGCTACTGCCCTGGAAAAAATGGGAAAAGCCTGAAGTCTGCTGTAATTTTCACAGATCTCTCACTGCAACTGGTCATCCAGCTGATGGCAACCCTGTTTTCAGGCTGCTGGAACAGCTTTTGCACCGCTGAGGATCCCAGCATGGCCTTCGTCTGGCAGTTGCATGTTCAGGACTCACTAGGCTCTATTTTATCCCTTTGGAGATGTGTAACATTTATAGCAGCAGGCACAAAGAAAGAGAACGGGACGGCCATAAACAGCAACGTTTGCTGTGCAAGGTACAATAAAGCAATGAGCAAATTGCGTTTTATAGTGCTGTTTGCTGGGAAAACTCAACAAACATAAATTCTCCTGACGTTCGTAAGATGCGTTTTATGATTCAGCAAGATGACATTAAAAAAACCTAATAACTCACCCAAAGCTACAGAAAGTCAGTGGCAGAAATGGAAACAAAATCACAAGGACCTGATTCCAGCCCCCTCCTCTAGCTATTAGCCTGCATGTTTTTTCATTACAGAAAATGTTTGGTTAAGTGTTCTGAATCGCCTGCAAGTTAAAGCTTAGGAAATCTATGGTTTTCATATTTGATGGAGTGAAATGCACTGAGGGATAATCAAAGCTTTATGTACCAGCCTTAGAGAAAAGCATTTCACAATGCTAAAAAACCTTATTACTTTCATAAGGGGGGAAAGGACTAATGATACACATATGCTGACTCCCTTCCTCCAGCTAAAGCTGCGGACGAAAGTGCATGGCGTGTGATTCAGAGGTGCAGATATAGCCAGAGGGGACTTGCAGCACTATTAATTGCTGTGATACATATCTAAGCTTAGGCAAGCAAATGTAGCCACAAACTTTCAAAACAATTTCCTTTTTTTTTTTTAAGAAACAGGACGCCAAACTACCTGTTGACAGCGTTAGCAACTGGCAGAAGAGCTTCTTTTTGCAGGTGGATGGTCCTTGAGCTGCGGTTGAAATCAGAGCGAGGAAAATCCAAAATTGGGTGAGAATAAAGGCCGCTCTTTGCTGTGGCAAGGAGGGGGTTGCTGTGGCTGGAGAGTACTGTTTCCCACTGCCTAAAACACCACGGCTCTGATGCATCCCATTCCTCCTAGGAATAAGAGCAGTGATACCTGTAGCAGACTGGCCTTACAGTTAAGGGGATATTAATCTGAGAAAAAGCAAGCTTAAGGTTAAACCTTTCAAATTGTCTTTCAATGAACAGGGTATGTTTTTTATTTATTAGCATTAATCTGCAGGAAAATATCCTTAGAAACAGATAATGGGGTGAAAAACTCATTATCCAGCGACTGGAGCAGGACATAAAACAAAGCACAAGTTTCTCGTGTTTAGCAGCTTGCACCCAGTGTCAGCAGCCCCGTAATGTAAGCGGTGGGAACACTGCCTAAATAACTCTCAGAAGAAGAGATTCTTCCACATTGACAGCAACCTGGAGGGAAAGGGCTTTGCAGAATTCACGTGGACAAATTCTAATTACATGTTCACATTCCAACAAATCCATCACTTACAATAAGAGCTGTGTTTTGTATGCACATACGTGTTATTGTCCCACCACAGCCTGTGTTGGGGTAGGTGGCATTCCTGATGACTGACATACACATGTCCATGTACGCTCCGCTACAGCTGAAAAGAGTCATAGTTTCTTTCTACCCTTCATGTTCTCCTGGGCACCCACATGGTTGCACAATCTGGCCAAGAAGGTCAATCATATGGTTCCTGCATCCTGCTACGAGCTTGACCTTGAAGAACCTCTGTACTCTTCTCACACATATAAGCTACAAAAAAAAAGAAAAAAAAAGAAAAAAAGAAAAAGAAAAAGACGTTGGAAGTAAAACAATAAAACCCCACCTTTCCTTGCTGGGATGAATGGAAGATCATGGCACCATTAAAACCCAGCTCTTCAAGGGTGCTGGTTTTTTTTCTTGCTGAATGTTGCTATTTATCCAAATATTTCTATTGACCACACATTAATTTCAATACCATTTGGCAATCAGAGTTTTGGTCAGTGGCTTGGTGACCAGAAGTTGTTCCAAACCACTTCCTGGGGCCATTGGCCATTTCCTTGCATGGTCCGTGGGGTTTCTGAGACTGGAAACTCTCTTTGTTACTGTGCAATATGTAAAGAGAAAGTTCTTTTATTTGTACATCTTAGATAACAGTGCAACTGTAATGGCTTGAAAATTTCCTCCCCTTGGGTTTCCCTTTATTAGGTTAATGATTGTTTGGATTTGCCTCTAAAAGGCGCTTTCACACTATGGCTGCTTCTCCTGCTCAAAAGCCTCTGCCAACTCTTAATGCAGTAAAGGGGGGGAAAAATTTAATAAAGTTCCTTAAATCTCAGGAAATGAAGCTTTGCCTCCTTAAGTTCCTTTTAAGAATGAATGTTCCACTGTGGCCAGCTGAAAGTGTGCTGAGGTTTTGCGTGCGGCTCCTCTGGATATATGAATTTATTGATAACGCGTTCCTTCTCCCAGCGAGTTACCGGTGAGAGCCCAAAACTGCTGACCTTGCAGTCAGCTCGTCTTTTGCTCCTGCATCAGTATTTTGGGGTGTGACCCGCACTGTGTAAAGTTCACAGCAATCACGTAGCAGAATAATGACTTTGTCAGCCCGGTTCCTCACCACAGCGGTCACCAGTAACGCTAACCAGCTGGGCAGACACCACAGCTCAGATAGACCCCCAGGTCCGGGTCGGCGGTGGTCACCTACGCCCTGAAGTCCCAAATTCCTCCCTCTGAACTTAACCCCAGCTTTGAAAAGTGGGGAGGGAAAGATAAGAAGAAAAGCAAATCCCGTATAACTGTCTTTAAAGAAAGTACAGGCTGAAAAGGTTTCTCTTTCACTTTTGACTCTTTTTTTCTGCTTTTTTTTTTTTTTTAACTACTGCCATTTGTTCCCTTGTAAAAACAGAGGGTGGAACCTTTCAAGCCCCACAGCCCTCCGGTGGGAATTTCACCATTTGAGTAAAAAGTTCAAGGATTGCTCCCACAGTATTTAGGAAAAGAGAAAATGGGGAAAGATGGTTACTTCTGTCAACACCTCGGAAATAATAGTTATTCAGCAGCGTTTTCAGTTCCTCCTGCTTTCAGAGTATGGCAGAGCTAATCGCTGTGAGGTTTCCCTCCTGTAGGCTTTCCTTGAAGTGCAGCAAAGAAGTTAACTCACTGGTGCATTTATGCTCTGTGTAGTATTCATGGGGTTTTTTCCTCCGTAGAAGGTTTTCATGGACAAGCAAGAGAGAAATGCCTTGTTTTTGTGTCACCCTTTTGTGGACTTGTGGCAGTGATGGGATTACTGGAAGCGTAAAATTACGATCAGAGCTCTGAGATCTGGTCACACGATGAGCGTTGTCGCCTCAGCCTTCCTTATCCACAAGGAAAAAACCTTGGAGCTTGTTTCTGACATAGAGAACCAAACACCTGATGGCAGCACATATAAAGAATCTTAAGTGCACTTGTAATATCTCCACACTTCAAGATATTGCAATGGCCGTAGGGACTGTTTTGTTTTGTTATTTTTTTTAATGCTTGGAATTTGGCGTTTTAAATCACCAAATAGCTCCTTTGGTCTTGCGTTGCTGAAATGCTGGTTTCTAATTTGTGCTTTTCTTTTACAGTAAACCCCAAGATACTGTCTATTTAAAATTCCGTTTAAGGAGAAAAACCCCTCTTGCCTTCAGTGTGTCCTGGATGATGTCTTGAGAAAGGTGATAGAAAGCAGGGAAAGAATTAGAAAATAATCTGAAGCAGCAAAAGTACAAGATCTCAGTCTGAAGTAGATCAAAATTAATTGTAGCCATCCAGTTCATGCCATCGATTGATTGTGTGATATTATAGTTACTCTCACTCTGTGATCCAGACAGTTTTATAATTTCTATCATTGTTTTAGGTAATATGGTGGATGACCTGCTGGTTTGGGAGCCCATTTACAGTCAATGTTTGCATTTCTAATTAAAAAGCCTTCACAGTATCATTTTGGCTCCTGCCCTCATTAATAACCCATTGTGCTATGCATCAGGGGGATGAAGAGCGTTCCCCTGCAGCACGCCAGGACCACCACCCACACCCAAAGCGTTTCTGATACACAAGGAAGGTCCCTGTGCATGTCTGCTATCTCCATGCTGGTGAGCAAACAGCACCTCTAGTGCTTCAACTAATGCATCTTCTAAGAAAATTGATAATAATTTCACCATCTGTACTGGTTTTGGCTGTGATAGAGTGGATAGATCACTCGGTGGTTTTGAGCTGGAGGTAGTGGTGAGGACAGGGAGGGCACTTCTCCTTTGGGAATCTAGGACAATTCTTGGGGCAAAGATCAGAAGAATGAGGGCAAAACAATCAACTAAAAAGCCTGGCGTTTGGAGAGATAAAATTATTCTAATCTTCAAAGCTGGGAAATCTCTTAGCTGAACAGCACGTAGAGCCTGGAGAAAATAACTCCTTGTCCTAACAAGGGCTTTACCGTATGGTCTTACAGCAGAGTGTTGGGCTGGAGATTGCTGTATCCCACCTATCCAAACAACATCCTTCTCGGAGTAAAACGAGGCTGATTTTATTTGGAACATGTGTCACGAAAGCTGGTATGTGGTGCGGTTTGCGAAGGCAAAACCCGTCCGTGTATCCAGGGCGTTACTAGCAACTTTTATCAAACCAGCATGGCTGACTACTGTGCGCTCATTCCCTCTGACTCTTCGCAGGGTTTGGGGGGTGGATTGCAGGGTAAAAACGTCTGTCTCTCACCCGCAACTTTACGCTATGCAATGTGCTCCAACAGCAGCCAGATTGCTGGTGCAGGCAACTAAGAGTGAAAATGTGGAGTTTGTCTCTTGCTCGCGCTCCTTCTGCCACTGGAAAGGGTAGATATCGCTAAATCTTAGAAATATTGTTTGATAGTGGCTGGGTTGGAGAGTGTTATTTAGAAAGATGCAATAGAGGAAATGTTTCAGTAATGTTTCTGGTATCCCCTAATGTCTCTGAGTGCATAGATTAGCATAGTCGTGGATATATGCTTTCTTTTTCCCCATCCTTTGCACTCTAGTCACTGGGAGCCAAGATGAGGGGTTGGTAGAGCAACTGTCCAGTCACATTCATAGCAATAATATGGCAGGGGATCTTTCAGCATTGAACTATTGTTACAGGAGAAAAATGCTTCCTACTACCACGCAGACATTTGCACTCATTCCTTCTCACTCAGCACTCTTTGCAGCAAGCAGCTCCACATCTAACTTCTCTGTTTTCCTTAAACCTGTAATCCAAAGGCTTGAGGGCATCTGGACTGTACCTAAGATTTCCTTGCAATGTAGGTGAGAAAAATGAGGATTTTGGTGGATTCATAGTCACCAAAGGGCTGCAGGTCCACTGGGCAGACAGGTTAAAAACCACTGTCCTGGACTGGACCATCTGAAGATCAGACTTTCCTTGAAGACCAAGTTCTCCATGCCTTCCTCACTTCTGTTATCATGGTCCATTTTGGCTTCAGATGTCCACAGCTTTCTCAAAGAGTGATGCCCACATATAACCACAGTCAGTGGGCAGCAGAGAAAAATGACTTTACATGCAACATATCTGTTTGTTTATCTAGCATGAGCTTTACTTTTTGGACTCTGCTAGTCTTTACTAAGGCACTGCTGTGAAACAACTGGCTGATTAAGGACTCAGTGCTCTGTGATTATATCCATCTAATCCAGCTCCCCGTGGGATTCAAATGGGAGCAGAATTGAATCCTTATGCAGCAGACAGGCTTGAAAAGTTCATTCCCATTTTAGAGATTTCTAATCCCAGAGAGTCCCTAGATGGAAGGTTTTCCACAGGCTTTAGTGGACTTTAAATCAAGCTGAAAATGGGGCATTTTGCTGGAAGCAGTGGGACAAATGTCAGTGCCAGGGAGATTACAGAGCTCGAAAATATTTTGTTCATGTTGGATTTTGGAGTCAAGCAAGTGAGCAGCCCCACGAGCCCTCACGCACAGACAAATTCAGTGGTTGCAACTCACTGAGACTGAATTTGCTGTTGAAGAGGCAGAAACTTTGTGGCTGTTGGCAGAGCTGTGTGAGCCAAGTTGAGCTCGCTGCCGTGTGGATGGACCACTGAGGCCAGGTCAAGCCGGGCTACAGGGAGATGATAAAGGCAAAGAACAGCAGAGCTCGCATGAAGGATGAGGCAAAGTCCTAGAAATGCATGTGGCATTGGATTAAGTTGTCCCCAGAGCATTTTAAGCACTGTGGGACAAAACATCTGGCCTCCAGCTGTTGCTCCAAAAGATCACCGGTTGCCAATAATGTCTGTGCTGCATCTACCAGTCCCATGTAGGTGCCCTGGTACAGATATGCCATTAAGAGTTGATATATGGACAACCCTGTCCCCCAAGGTCAGGTTGGATTGGGATGTCCCAGAAAGAGATCTGCCAAATAAGCCTGACTCAGCCCAGAAGGAAGGTGGATCTGAGGACTGAAACAACAATATCTGGCCTCTAAAATGAGCAGAGGGCTTCTACGGAGGCTCAGAAAGCAGCAGCAGTGGCTCTGTGCCAACTTCCATCAGTATCAGTCAATTTGTTTCAAAGTGCCGTTGTGCATCACCAGACACTTAAATAGCTCTGATGTGGTGGGCATCCATCACCGTCTCATCCCTTCTGGGTTCCCAGAGGGAGGAACCTCTGGTACTCTGGACCCTGCAAGACCTTTGGGGAGATAAATGAATCCTCCCCCGGGTGAAGGCAGGAGACCGATGTAGTGAACATGGGTTCAGGGTGAAGCAAGAGCCACAGGTAACACTGTCACTGTGAAAATCGATGGTCCCAGTGGAGCCACAGAAATGTTTGTCATGTTTTGCCCCCTGTGCTGAAGGGCAGTCACACTTTAGCAAAAAAATCCTTGATGTAAGAGTAAATATTTTCTATATCACAAAACATGCTGCTTTCTAAACCTCGAAAAGGAAGACCTAGGTTAGGTTTTATTCTCTTTCCTAACATCTTCCCTACAAATCCTTTAGGGTGTTTTATTTTCTACGTGCATGGGAAAGCAGTGGTAGGAAACACTGTGTTATTACAGGGCACTTGTTTCATGGGGAAGCATCCTATAGTGTCCAAGGCAAATGCCCTTTCTCACCCTGGACCTTAAAACTAACACACTGAGCAACCTGGGGGCAGGAAGGGACTCAGCATCATCCAGCACATGTGGATGGTGCTGAGCCCCTTTCTGCCAAGGGGCTTCCTCTCTCTGCCAAGTGGCTGAGCATACAACACCTTCACAATCCTCATGGCTCTCATAAAATCACAGCTCTGCACGTATTAATGTCAGGAAAGTCACAATTTGTATATTCCTGCTGTTTAGCGACGGCCCTTTTGGGGGATTCCCTTGCAGAATTTGAAAAAGAAACATAGTCTGTGTAGTCACTCAATGACACAATTTGTAGAAAAATATGTGAGAAGAATAAATGTTCAGAAAAAAAAAGCAACCAACCAACATGTTCAGAGGCCTTGGGACTTTACACTGGACATATTTCCTTTATCTGTGGTCTAAACAACAACAGCAGCTAATAATTTACTCAAGGACATCTTGCCAAAACATAAATGCTTTTCATCTTATATTTATAAGTTGATCAAAATACTTATTCTCAGACCTTAGTGGGTAGCCCAACAAGCACAAATTTGAATGTGGCCATGGTGGAAATGAAAAAAAGAAAAAGAAAACACAATAAAAATACTCATTAATATTCATCCATCCTAACAATTTAAGTGCTCTGAGGTTTATATGTTTGTTCAGACTTGATTGTTTTTTGTCTAGATACTCATGATGGTGGAAAAATAGCCAGATGATGTTAATTATGCTAGAGTAGATCTAGAGGAACTCAACAGGGCTGAGTGGAGCTACTTTGGACTTTACATCAGAACCTCCCCTCTGAATTTAAAGCCAGCCCGCTCGCTATCAAGCTTACAGGGCGATTTAGTTTTTCCCCTGGTTTTGCTAGGTTGTTAAAAACCTTGGAAAATTTTTATTTAAATGCAAAGAAAAATGCCATCTGGGCAGATCTCCTATTTGCCTCAAGACTAGCTAGGTAAGTGCCAGCACAAGTCAACTTCTCCTGCAGCCTTTGCTAGAAGTGTGTGTACCTGTGTGCAAGATGAGGTCCCCGTGCCGGCGTCCACGCATGAGCGAGTGTGGGTGAAGTTCTCAGCCCTTGCTTTGGAGCAGACGTCCACTGGTGCAACATTTGCAGGCAGCAGTGGGTTGTATCCTCTCCCACAGCAGAGGAATTTGCTCTCCATGAGCTCCAAACTCACTAGGATGGTTTGACTCCATCACGTTAACGCAATTTCCAGCACTGGCTTGCAACAGGCTGGGTTGGAGCAATGCAACCTGGTTAAGGGCAGTTGACTAACGGGATGAGAAACTAAACAAAACTTTCTTTCAGCTTGAAAGGGAAAACCAAATGTGATTATCTTTCTCTTTTTTTTTTTTTTCTTTTTTTTTTTTAGCAATTATTTCTTGTTTCCAAATTCCCGTCTATTTCCTGGTTCCAGCGCAGACATGCCATGGGAAAGCCAGTTCTCACAGCGTTTGCACAAACAGGAAGCATGTGAATTTTCAAAAGAGACCCTATTTTTATGAGCGCCCCCGCTGAGTTTTGCTGACTCAAGAGACCTTGGCCCGAATTTAAATAAGCAACTTTGGAGTAACTGAACCAAACCTTTGCGTTTCCAGACTGCTTATCTGCCATTCGTTTTCCAAAACAAAGCAAACTGGCTCAAAACGAACCCCCCTGCCCACAGCACTGACTCACTGAGAGACTGGTACAGAGCAACACTTTCCCAGTAGGAAAGAAAAGCTCTAGGATGCGGAGCAGATACGAAGAATCCCATTTTACTGTTGGCAATTTGCTAGGGAATCCCTATTTCTTTCCACACATGGGAAGGGGATCTGGCCAGCCGTCATGCGGAGCTGTCAGAAAGCATCACCTGCCTCCATCCTGACGCTGCACAGACCCCGGGATGTCAAAAGCCGTCAGTCCTGAAGGGGATGTTTACTTCTGTTGATGGTGAGGTAGAGATTTGTTATCCGCTTGGCATCCTCTCTGAGCAGCACGAGAGCATGCCATTCCCTCTGATTGCGTTTCGGCTCGGCTGGGTTTGCTCAGCCTTTCCCAGGGATGGATTTCGATGCTCTCCCCCCTGGCAGGTGTCATTTGGGCACATGGAAATGAGCCCGATCCCACCAAAACCTGCACAAGCGCCGCTCTGGGGTCTGAGGGTTGTGATTTTTATTCCCAGATGGAAATTGAGGCTTTCAGGCGGGTTGGAAGGGGCGGGTGCTTGGGAAAACAACTGGCTTTTTGAAGAATAAGGTGAAAGGACCTTTCTGTGGCTTAAATTCTTTACGCTAATTTTAACAACGATTCCAACCCCTTGAAAATTGCCACTCTGAAAAAATAAACAGGGCCCATATTCAGCCACTGAACTGGCACACAGGCTTTTCTCAGCCACGACCGGGAATGCCTAACAGTAGCCAGCCTTATTCCTGCACGCAAAAGCGAAGGGAGAGAGAGGGAGAAGGAGAGAAAGAAAGAAAGTGAGGACTACTCCAGGCTAATTGGCCCGCCGTTGGATTGGGCTGCTGACATTGGGATGGTTTTAAGTTACATGTAAGCAAGTGAAACGGTATATAAATAATAGCAGGGGGAGAGCTCCAGTGGAAAAGCCAGCCAGTGTCTGTCTGACTTGATGTTCTGTTATTCATCAAGTCCTAGTGTGGTTTGTGTCATTTGAGGCAGGCTCGCCGGGAGCCAGCGAGCTGCCCTTGGAGAGCACCCACCAGCCTGCCAACACGACGCGCTGGGGATGGCTCTGCCATCCCAAGTGGCATCGCCAAGTCCAGAAGATCCACAGACGAGGGGGTCCCTTGATTCACAAGCCCTCAGTGAAGCTGCTCTCCGACGAGCTCCAGCTCCCACCCTGGGAGAGCCCATCATCACCACCGGTCCCCAGGACCAGGTCGAGATGGCTGATGGATGCAGTTTGGGATTTGTGTTGGGCAGGGGTGGCTTTGCTTCAGGAACGACTTTCAGAAAGGCTCCAACATAAGTGAGCATCTCTACTGACCTAGTGACCCAGCAAAGAGATCTTCACATCCTTCTGCTTTTTCCCAGAGACCTTCAAGAGCAGAGCAATCTTTTAAGTCTGAATAACAAGCCCTGATCAACCTGCTACAGGTACTCACGTAGCTCAGCAGCTGAGATCTCAGCCTTCGGGTCTGGCTGAAGGATTTATTTAGTCCCTCAGACTAGCTTCCCTTAATAAACAGTTCTTTCTTATAATTTTAGTGGCTATCCATTTTTTGTCCCCAATAATTCAACTTTTTCTTTTTCTTTCTCTTTTTTTTTTTTTTTAAATAATTTCAGTCTTCCAAGCACAGGCAACCTGCAGTATGTATTAGGAAACTAAAAACTCTATCACCTCTCCTACATACACAAATATACACCCTGGAGGGGTGAATACCCTACGTCCTACATTTCATATATAGCCACAGTTCTGTCTCCTATTTCCTCCTTGACTTTGTTTTTGGGTTGTTTTCCCTGTAATCTCCTTAGTTAGGCTTGGGGTTTTTTTCTCTCTGCTCCACTTCCCTTTCATTCCTCCATCATTTCCTGGCTGCATTCACTCTGCCATCCTTCTCACTATCACTGCTGACAGGAGATTTCCCCCCATCTTTGCAAGTCACACTTTCAAACCCGGTAGATAAGTGGAGTTGGTTTTACTTGTTTGTCATTACACAGAAGACATGCTGAAATCCCTTTATTAGCTTTTATTTTATATCATATTTATAACTGGGATGCATGAAAGGATCTGTTTTTCTGGTTATCTCCACCAGTACATCAACTTCTCCTCTTCCATTATGGACTTTCTGAGACTGCAAGGGACTCAGGAGAGCGATGTTGTTATTTTCTTGGCAAATCAGAAGAAAAAATATGAACCCAGCAAAGGATTTGGAGGGAAAACACCCCAAAACCAGGGCAATCCTGAGAGCACAGCACCGGACAAGTCATGAGGAACAGTCCCCATGGATCAAATCCATGTGTCTATAAAGCCACAATGTGCTTCAATGTCTGTGAGCGGGTAATGAAAGAGGACCTTCAAGGCACAAAGGAATAAGGTGTAAAAGAATCCCAAGCTATTTCTGTGCTAAAAATCATCTCCCAGCGCGGCCAACCCAGCTGCACGGGGTGGCCATAGGGCAATGCCCGTGCACCAGGCAGAGGTTTCTTCTCAGAGCAATCATGGGTATATTTGTTCCCCACCTACCTGGTCCTCTGCTTGCAACACAGGGTAAATTTTAGTTGTTTTCTGTCTTGAGCGCTCGTAGAACTTTAAACACCACTCTGGGCAAAATCCTAAAAGGCAAATCAAAGAATGCTTTACCACACAAGATGACTGTAAACGCAGGTTTCTTTTAAGATTTTACTATCAGGGAGTGTTCTTGTATGTTAGAAACTCTCCAATCATTACCCAACGGCCACAGCACAAGGAGGAGACAAAAAGGAATCCTTACGGGATTGTTGAGCCAACAGTTATTTGTCATAAATAAAATCTGCGCCTGGCTGGTCCTGAGCCAAACATTGCAAGTTTGTCCTGGCAGACGTTGTGTTACATCGCAAACACAATTGTGTCATGTTGTAATGCGAAGCTGCCAGCTAGGAAGTCTGAGAGAGCATCTCGGGGGCATGGGACACAGGGGACAACCAGCCCCTTCACCACCGATGACCAAGAGCAGTCCAAGTGCTGAGAGGTGCTACCAACACGCAGGTGATGGGTGGAAAATAGAGGAATGCAAATAGCAGGTGGAGTCCCAGAGGAGCATGGCTCCAAGGCTGGTTACACTGCAAGAGCCGATCTGGAAGGGCTTTGAGCTCCTGATGTCCATCACATTAAAAAAAAAAAGCACATATTTGAGATACCCAGGTGGATAAATCACCAAGGCTCAACAGAGAGGAGGGGAGCAAGAGCTGCTGTATGATGAGTGAGTCGTCCATTTTTGGTCTTTTTTTTCCATTTCATTCACTGCTGCTGTATGTTGGCTTATGGAGACTTGCGACATTCTCAGTGCTGGATGGTGCTGCATGTCTTGACCTTGAGCCCGGCAAAGTGACTGAGGATAACCTCAACCTGCCTTTAAACTTTATTTTTTTAACATGAATTCTTACTGGTAACAAGAATGATTCAGAAAGCCCTGTGGATCAGCCCAGAAAAGGAGATGGATCAGTATCGAAAAGTGCCTACAGAGCAGGTTGGATTTCAGTGAAAAAGCGCAAATGACCACGCAGCTCAGTGTTTACACATGCGACCACATTTCTGTGTGTGAGCGGGCATGTGCTGAGAGCGCACACCAGTGCACCCAAAACTCACATCTAAAGAGTCCAGGCTACAAAAAGAGAAAAAGAAAAAGAGGGGGAAAAAATGAAAAGAAATATTTGGGCAACTGGAAGGAATTATTCTTTCTTCCATACCCTGGGCTCTATTCATAAATCATCCATAATTTTTTAGATGTCTAGAACAATGTTACCATTTGATGAAATAAAATATCGAACCTATGTGACATCATCTTTTATCTTAAAAGTTCTGCACGCTTGGTCATGTTCCTGAGACACATTTGTTCTGCAGATATTTAGAACAAACCTGACATTTTATAGACTTCCTTCTGCTTGTGCATGTGTTGGAGACAGTTGTTTGGATTAGCACGATCAAAAAATTTAACACAGCCTTTCAAGATCCCATTTTCATCTGGATTTGCACAACACATAAGAGAGCATTATGCCAAAAATATGTTTTTTGAAAACACATACACTTTGTTGTGACTGTTTGTAACTGGTAAAATCCTAGGATGCCCTGATTACCATGACCTGTGTGCTTTCATACAAGCCTAAGATATAAAAGTACTGTATACAAATGAAAACCGTTAGCTTTCATACCACATGTGTTGTACTTATGCCAGTGGGAAATGACAGAGAATGTACAAGGTCATGGTTTACTAAAAATATAAAAGTTTAACATGTGGTGTTAATAGAACACACAACAGGGGTCACTGGTACAATGGAAAATAATTCATTTCCAATGTCAGGCCAAGTAATTCACTAGGAAAGAACATTTGAAAATGTGTTACTTATATCTTTCTCTTTCTGCTCTTTATGATGAGTTCTAGAAAAAAAAAAAGCAAAATTACTACTAATACAAATGCATAAATAATAGGCGTGATGGAGTGATTCAGATTTCAACTGTGTCCATATAAACCAGGCACATAAGCCCTACTGGAGCTGGCAAAGTTACATCAGTGTGTGCGGCATCAGCATTGTACTCCCTCCTTCCTCCCAAATGTTTAACGAGTAGTAAGCACTAAATCCCCACCAGGACGTGTTTAAACCTCGATCGCTGCTTCCCCAGCTATTGAAGGTGCCTCAGCCCAAAACTGAGCACCACAAAAACCCTGCCCAACCAACCGCTGCCTAATCCGGGCAGCGCATGGGCTCAGCAGGCATCTGTGCTTCCAGCAGCACATACCACGAGAGCAGGGATTTGTCTGCACGCACCCAGCACCGAGCTCCCACCCGAAATCACAAAGTCGGTGTCCCCCTCCACATCTCAGCTCATCTGACAGTGCTCCCCAGAACAACGTGCCAGGCTGAGCTACAGGGCGAGGTGGCGATGTCCCCTCCTTTTGCCCATGACATCCAGCCAGAAAGGATCTGAAACCCCCTCTCGCAGGGGGCTGCCACCCACCCTCCCCGCATCTCCTGGGACCACCGCAACCCCCAGCACCTGCGTGTGCCACTCTGGGTCCCCCCTGCCCCATCACCTGGGCGGCACAAGACCCGTCACTTCAGCATGGATCCCACACTTCCAAGGCTTCCCTAATTATTTGGGGAAAAAGAAATAATTAGAAACAGATGTTGCAGGGTTGCTTTATATAACCGATAGATAAGTCTATGAAAGGAAGGTACGCTGGGCACTACAGCTGATGCTGCGGACACGACGCTGGCTCTAAGGAGCGCACCCCACGCACGCCTGGAGCCGAACAGCCATTGCATTACTGCTGGGAGAGCTGATGCAACACCGTGGCTGGCCAGGAGCATCCCGAATAAACCTGCTGCGCAGCACCAGCTCCAGCTCTGCCTTTACCTGCCCCTTCCAACGTGCCGCACGCTGCTCTGTCAGCAGCTTTCGCCTAAGGAGAGCAGCAGGTGAAACTGTTTTTCTTTCCTTCACTCCCTTGCCGAAAGTGTTTTCGTTTCTGGGTTGGCTCAGTCCATTTATGTAACATGCATCTCCCCGTCTGAATAGTCAAGCTGATTGAAAACATGTTTTCACTGGCTGTCCTTCCCCTCCTGTCTCCTGGTGTTTCGGCTGCAGTCTCCGGTGTGCGGTCCGCAGAGCCCCCTGGCACCGGCGCCTGGCAGGGAAGTTTCATGCTTTTCAAGCGAGAATGGCCACGATCGAGCTAGAAAAGCTGTTGGAAACCACCTATCAGCTGGAGTGTGGAGACCTATCTGTGGTGCTTCCTCGATGCCTGCTTTTGTAGGACTCGGCTCGAGCCGTTGCCAAGTTTTTGTAGGTCAAATCTTGAAATTGTTTGCCTTCCCCTGGGAGCCCCAGGAAGAATCGTGAACAAGGCTACAGGCTGATTTGTGCCCATCTACATCACCCACAGTGTCACTGAAGTTTATGGGATTCCTCCAGACTGACTCAGTCAAAGGATCATTAAAATAATACAGTGAGAAACAGTATAAAACCCACAACGGAGCAATTAAACTGAGCAGACAGATGGAAAGATGGATCAGAAGGAAATGTATGCTGGGCATTAAAAAATGCAACGTGGGGGCTGTGCATGTCTTTTCCTAAAAACAACTGTAAAAGTTTATGTCACCTCCCGACTGGAAAACGCTTCAGTATAAATGTTTGTTATCTTATCTCCTGCAACCTTTTGTATGTGCTAAAGTCAACTTTGCTAACAGCGCTGGATAATGATACTCATTTTCCCTCCCTTGGAGTGGCAAACATCAGTGTGAAATTAATGTTTCATACACAAACGTGCATTCAACACATCCTAGTTGCTACGATTAACAGCCTGACATAAAAAATATTACAGGACATATAGTACACTCGTAATAAATTCCTAAGAGATGATATTAGCTGGCTGTTGGAAAGCCAGTCGTGTTACGACACATTAAGCTCACCGTAAAGGATGCTATTTAGTGAGATTCCATTGAAATACTGTGGATGATATGATATAGCATGCATTATTTTAAAAATTAATTCTCCCAGTTTTCTGACGTCAGCAAGAATTTGAAATTACTCTTAAAAGACATACTGTATGTGATACATAGCATCATTTTCTAAGGGATTAGGGATCACTGAGAAGCCTGCTGAAGTTAGGGGAGTCATTCCACTGGATCCAGGGAAATGTCAATGCATCTGTAGAAACACTAACAAAAAATAAAGGTAAATAATTGCAGGAATCAGGAAAGTGAAATAGCTCAGAATAACGTTTTACAAGCTTCCTTCCTAGTCTTGAGCTGTCCTGAGTTACGTTAAACCACTTTCTTGGCAGCATGCACAGCCGTGCCTGCAGCGCCCCGTGGGTGACCACGGCTCAGCTGATGGCTGGTGACCTGCTAACCCCCTCCACAACAGTTTGTAATCAGATAAACCCACCCAGATGTCATACCGAAAAAATCAAAAGGGAGAAGATACCTTCTTTTTTTTGGATCTATATACATTTACAGTGGCTTCTCATTTCCTAAGGAAAAGAAAATCTTTCTCGTTTTTCTTAGGAATGTGGGCAGTGTTTGTTGCTGATGCATTGGATTAAAAATAAAAAAATAAAAAAAAGAATCAAATTATTTTAAAATAAAGCACTAAAGCGACACTTGCCTCTTGCCGATATACTCATGTGTATGCTCAGAGAGACAGATACCCTGGCAACTATCATGGGGACGTTTTTAGAAACTGTCTTAATTATCTGGCCCAGAGTTTTGTTATGACATGTAGCTAAGAGTAGGGAGAGATGCGGTTTCTTTGTCCTTTGCCAAACCCTCTGATTCTCACTGTTTGCTTTGTTAATTTAAAAATGTAGTAACAATTTCAAGAAGTTACCCATATGATCAAATACAACTGATAGTCGTATCCTCCGCTGGCACGGGCTCCTGATAGGGAACCAGATGTGTGTGGGGATGGAGAGGAGGGAAGGGGCAGAGGAGAGAAGGCACAAAGCACGGATCTGAAAGAGCCTCGCCTTGCAATTCTCCCTCTCTAATGCCCTACTACTTTTATATCACTAATCACAGTTAAATACATTATTTCATATAAATGCCAGCTTAATAATTTGGGCTATGTACCTTCTACACCATACCTGTCGGGAAGTGCCTGTCAATGGGGGAATGTGATGAACATGAAGCGTCCAAAAAAAATCCAAAAGCAGGTGAGTGTTAGTACTTTCAGAAAGTTTTCCTATTCTTAAATTAATTTCTGTACAAGCCGCAGACAGATGTATTTCAGTGTAAATCCCTTTTTACATCCATTTTAAGAGAAAACCAAAGCAAACAAAATGGACTGGTATAAAGCTTCTGTAGAAGAAAGCACACATAAGGGTATTATATTATTAGAGAAAGCTGTTTTCTCCCCACATCATCCCCAGACAAGCAGTTAAAGTGGCAGAGCTGCAGGGAGGGAAACGCCAGCATGAAAGCCAGGCTGCCCACATCCTTGCTCCTACATCACTTTTCAGAGACACCTTCTCCCAAACACACGTGGTTCAGCTGTCACTCCTTCCCCCGCCTCACTCCCTTCGGAGAAATGGAATCAAAATAGTCCTACAAGTGCTCACGACACTAAAAGGGAACGTGATCAACAAGCTCCTGACCTCTGCCGTCAGCGAGTGACTCCTTTTCCTGCTCCTCACAGGCAAATCTCCGCCGGGCAAAGCTCCCTTCGCAGAGCTGGCACCAGTCCCACCTGCACCAGCGCAAGCAAACTCGGCGTTTTCTCGGAGTGAGGCGCTTGGGTTCCTCGTGGGGACAAGGATTTGCCCGCGCACACGCCTGGCTGGGAGGCCGGGAGATGCTGAGGTCAATGGGAAACTTTTAACCGGTGCTTATCGGAGCCATAAAAGGCCCAGAAAGAGCTGTGCTCCCAGGGGGGTCATAGGCTGTCCCTGCATGAGCCAGCAATGCAGCCCAGCAGGAGCATCTTTAGGGGGGACCCGGGTGGCACTGAGGACTTAGCACCCAGGGGTGAGACGATGCCTCGTTCTCCCTGGAAAGCCCTTAAAACGCAGCGGGTCAAACTGAGATACTCAATGTGTCTCCATTTAATTGGGATCAGGGCTATAATCAAGGCTAAAAAGAGTTTGTCTGCTCCTAACTGGGCTGTTACAGAATTTATTTGCATTAAATATCCCCTAAAAAAAGCTGTGTTTAGGTAGGATAAATCTATAGAAGCAAAGAGTGGCATGAACTCAGCTATACCCCCTCAGAAATAAATCACACCCAGGCCTGAATAAGAAGGCAAATCGGTCATGTAAATGACAGCAAATTAACAAATTGCCTCTGATCGGGGAAAAACAGCCTGTAAAACACAGCTCTAACCAAGCGGCTTATTGCAGCTGGGGAAGGCGATGGTACAGGTTCAACACCAGGTTACTTTCCCACACATCATGTTCTCTGCGCAGACGGATCCGTCTGTCTGCATCTATATTTAACTAGTCCAGAAACAAAGCGAGATAACCAGGTTAAGGTTAGTGTTTGGGGTACATGTGTGCCTGTGTCAAATAGGGTATCCTGATTACATAATTAAATGCTTTCCTGTTGGAGTAATTAGGAGAGACATGCTGAGATTTATAGGCGCCTAATCGTTGCAGACATTCTCAGCTCCCTATCTGAGCGACTGAGCCTGCAGTTTTTGCCAGATTCTCGTTTCCACCACATTTTTACAGTTGCAAAATTAGATTAAAAAATGAGACAAATGCGAAGGCTTCTCGAGAGCGAGAGCGAGCTGGCTGCCGGCATTTTTATTTCCAGCTTACTTACATGGACTTTGTTTATGTGTTGCTCCACTTTAAACAAACTCTCTCTTTGTCTTTTCCCCGACAAGAGCTGCCTAGATGGAAACAGAGATGCAGCCAGCCCTGCTCTCACTGGGTGCCGTTGTACCTCTCTGGGAAAGGATGAAGCAACACGGACCGCTTTTATCCCGTTAGTACACGTGAAAGAGATGAAAACTGGCCTTGACATAAATTGTCAGGCATACCAGAAAGCTGGCTGGCCGTAGCCAACGTGGCAAGAGCGCAAAAGCCTCGGAAGATGTGAAGGTTCGGGGCTCTGACTCACAGACGGAGCAGATTAAACTCAGGCTTCCCACAGCTTCCTGCCCTGCCCCGTTTTAAAGTCTCCCTCCTCCACAGCACGGACACTTCAGCCACCGTGGCACAAATCCCTGCTGGGCACCACAAGCAAACCCTGGCCGTTTAGCGAAGGCATTTGCACGGCACCTGCCCCTCAACCGTTTCCAGTACCTAACGGGGGCCTACAGGAGAGCTGGGGAAGGACTTTCTACAAGGGCATGCAGTGACAGGATGAGGGGGAATGGCTTCAAGCTGGAAGAAGGTAGATTTAGATTAAATATTAGGAAGAATTTTTTCACTCTGAGGGTGGTGAAGCACTGGAACAGGTTGCCTGGAGAAGTTGTGGATGTCCCATCCCTGGAGGTGTTCAAGGCCAGGTTGGATGGGGCTTGGAGCACCCTGGGCTGGTGGGAGGTGACCCTGCCCATGGCAGGGGGGTTGGAACTCGATGATCTTCAAGGTTCCTTCCAACCTAAACCATTCTATGATTTTATGATTTCTATTTCTTGGTCCATTTTTGCAGGTGGGGAAACTGAGGTACGGAGAAGCTTTGCCCAAAATTTTTAGGACTGGGTGCTGGAGGAAAGGAGATGAGGGGAGACCTTATCACCCTCTACAACTACCTGAAAGGAGGCTGTAATGAGGTGGGGGTCAGTCTCTTCTCCCAAGTAGGAGGCGATAGAAAACAGCCTCAAGTTGCACCAGGGGACGTTTAGATTGGATATTAGGAAAAAATTCTTCACCGAAAGGATCATCAAGCATTGGAACAGGCTGCCCAGGGAAGTGGTTGAGTCACCATCCCTGGAGGTATTTAAAAGACATGTAGACATGGTGCTTAGGGACATGGTTTAGTGGTGGACTTGGCAGTGCTAGGTTAACATTTGGGCTTGATAATCTTAAAGGTCTTTTCCAACCTAGATGTTTCTATGATTCTATGGTCCTATGAAACTGTATTTCTAAATCAGTGTATAGGCACCTACTAAACACCTATAAGGAAATTCAGGTGACTCATGGAAGTATCTCAGTACAGAGTTAGAAATCAGGTTTTAGGCATCATTTTCTTCAACTCCTTCCTCCCATGACTTGCCTCTCATACTATGATAGAAGGTGGATGTCAGATGACATGTGAGTGCCGCTGTGGATACATCATTACAAGCAGGATAGGAAGAGTGTTTTCTCTCTATTTTCTTAGCCCAGTTGAACACAAGCTAATGACAAGTCCAGGTCCGACCTCGCTCCCATCACCAGCAATCAGGTGTAATCCCAAGCTCTATGACAACAATTAGCAGTCACATCTAGCTTTAGTTATCACAGATAAAGATCTCAGGGACTGTGAATCACAGCCCCAGTTCGCAGCCAAGAACATCAACACAAGATAAAATTGATGGTGGTCAGCATTAACATAGGACTACGCTTCCGATGGGAGCCATGGGGTGGCAGGGGCAGATGTAAACTCAACGCATGCACGAATACACGCGGTGATGAGGATTTTCCCTTTGCAGGTTGCTTTCAGAAGTTCATGGTGCAGTGGTGTTTCTTTCTGGGGGTTTTCCCACCTATCAGCATTTAGCATCTGCCAAGCTATCAAAATGGGATTTAATTTTTCATATATGTGATCTGGACATTAGTATTCTGCTTCAGTGCTGAAAAGTCCAGAGTAAGCCAAGAAGTTCCTGGAACCCAACAGTTAATAAGGAAAAGTTGTCTTGGCAAGAGAAGTGGTCTCATAGGCTGGTTTGAATATATTAAAGGTGAAATGTTTTGCAATGGGGAGGATGCTCTTTCCAGCCCGAGCTTTTAAGGTTGAGTTTCCTGATTTGCATTCTTTTGAAAGCGTAGATAAAAGCTTGGAGTCATTTCTGTTTCCTTTGCTGTTTTGAAGAGTCCAGGGGCTAGCATGTAGATGCTGAGGGGTGTGCTTGACAAACACCAAAAAAAAAAGGTGGGGAAAAAAAGACAGGAAGAAATTAAGAGTTTGGGCACGTGATTACAGGATATACTGTTACTCTGAGTTGAAGGCTAGTGACTTGGCACCAATGTGAAGAAGCTCTCCTGTCCTGCACCTCCATCATGCCATCAGCTGCAATGTTTCACCAGGAAAACAAGAAATAACTATTCTGTCCAGACCGTTTGATATCGGTGGAAGAAGGCACCCCGGTGATCTCCTTCCCATCTCGAATATCTCTTGGCTGCCTCCTTTGCTGCATTTCATCTTTTCAGACGGGGCTGATGCGGAGGAGAGCAGCCGGCCCATGCCTTGGCAAGCGGGGCATCTAGTTGTCTTCAGGAGGCCGCTCCGGTTTTTAAAGGAAATTTACTAGTAGGGCAATCACTGCCAGAGGAAAAGCGTCTCTTTAAATCATTGCCATTTACCTTGCAGCGTGAGAGTCCCTCCTGCCCATTTTCACACATTCATGGTGGAATACGATAAGTCATAATCATGCTTTCAAGCCTGCCTGTTTGGCTCCCTTCTCTCGGAGCGGCCGCTTCTCTGCCGCCTGCCTTTGAAGTGTATCTAAGCTCCTAGTAGCTATAAGATGACACTTAAGTTACACCTCTCTTGCATTCTTATCTCTGTCAGCGGTCTTTGAATGGCTGACACATTGGCAGCCCGATGGCCCTTCTGGTGAGCGGGTTGTCCCCTGCGTGACCTTTGGGTTTCTGAAGAAGACACCTGAAACCCCAAATGGAAGGGATCAGAGGAAGGGGGAATCCCACCTCTTCTTCATCAGCTGCCAGAGAGCCGTCTCCCCTTCCACAGGAAACAGCATCTGTCTTGTCTCTTTATTTGTCTCCCTTTTTTAAACTTTTCTTTTAGACATAGGACCTTTTGAAATCTCTTCTTGTTTTTCCTTCTTTCCCAACCCATCTTTGAACCCACTCTCTCCTCCAAGTAAGTCTCATTACAAAAGGGAGGTTTGCTAGAGGGAAGGAGGCTGTGTTGCTGCTGGTGGTGCAGAATAAAGATAAAGCCCCAGAAAATGCCTGAGTTTTTGGTCAGCTGCAAGAATTTGGTGTATAAACCAAGCAGCTCTGCTACAGCAGAAGGCAAGTTTCCCCTCTGGTTTGGTACTTCTTTTCGTGTCAGTGTGAATACCACTATAAAGAAGCAGCATGCAAATACTTTTATATAACGATTAAAATAAATAAAAAACCTGAATCTCCAGTATACATTGGATAATGTTGTCAAACATCAAAGAGCATCTGCCTCTCCCCATCTAAGTCTTCACCTGCACTAATTTCTCATTCTCATCCCTGGCTGTTATGCAGATAATAAATCTGGACTTTATCAGCATGCAAGTTAGTTATTTTATAGTGTTCTCCAGTATGAATGGAGTGATCCCAGAAACAGCACCAAGCCTGGTACCTCCTGCCAGAAAAGTTCACTGCCGTTATTCATAGTGGACAGAAATGGAAGCATGGGCACGATGGTACCTGCAGGGTTTCACCGCCCACATCCCAGACTTGGATTTGCTGAGTACTGACGGCAGAAGGTCCCCTGAGCAGTGAGGGGCACCATGGGGCTCCTCTATGTGTCAGATGGTCTTGGGCAGCGCCATGCAAACCCACCGCTCAGGGCTTTCTTTAGCTTTCTTACCTGGGCAGAAAAACAGAGAAGCCCTCATTTCTCCTCAGATGACCAACTCGCTATTGAAAATCTGCCACATTCCCTCTTCTCAACACGCTGTTTCTCCCTTCTGTGCTACAGACCCACAGCCCCATTTGCATTTGTACTTTTCAGCCACGTAACGAAGACCAGAAGGGCTGCTGTGATGGACAGAACTAGTTCAGCTCTTGCTGGATTTTGATGAAAGGCAATTTGATTTCCACAGCCAAGTTATTTAATGAGCCTCTAAAATTACAGCCACAAATTATGCGCATACAAAACTATGCATTTGTGCACTGAAGAGGCAAGATTTCCAAAACAGGAAGCCATTGGTCTGCATTAAAAGAGAAACCCTGCCTGCATAGCTGGTTCCCCATATCAATGCATATAATTATTCAGTCTGCCCAGCTAACACAGTGGACTGAATGCACAATGGCTCTGTAGGTACCTACCTAGCCATTTTCACATTATAGATGTCTCCTGCTGTGTTTATACACCCATTTGCTGCAACTGTGCATGCAAATTTATGTCTGGAGCAAGGAAGGACACAGCTCCCATCACGCAAGAAACGTGTGCGCCATTTGCTGATGTTGAGTAGGGGGATAATGTTACCTTAACCCAATTCCCTCCTCCTTCCACTCTCAGGGATTCAACACCTGCTTAGCCAACTATTTGCAACATGTCTGAGATGTCCGTCAGTCTGCAAACAGCACCAGTTGCCTTTGCACCCCACGCAGTTGTATGGGAAGAAATGCGTGCATAAGCCATGCAGTTATTCGTTCATTCATTTTCTTATGCGGCTGCAGCACTGATCACAATGCGCTGCCCGCTCCACCAGCAAGCAAGTGGACTCGCACTCCAAGTCTCAGTTTTGAGGCTGGTCACGATTTTGTGAGATGCACTGACAGAGACGTGGGGACCTCTGTTGCAATATGCAAGTCAAGCTGTAGAAAAGGCAGAAGAGGAGAGGTGCTTGTCCCCCAAATTAAATTACTTTCAATAAATAAATCCCACCTTTCACTCTTCCTCAGCAGTTAACGCAAGTCTGTCATCAAAGACGGGTTTAATTTTTTCTTGTCTTATCTCTTCATCTACTCGCTTTTTTTTTATTCAGCTCCAGAGGTCTGATTGGACCTTAATTATAACATATCCTTTTTCTTCTCTCAGTTTAAGTGGTTTAGAGTCTTATTCTTTTCTTGTCTTTTTTTTTTTTCCTTCTGAGATTATAACAGAAGCCCACTGAACACTGACCTGTTATTTTAAACCTGTTGGCAACCTCACATCAGATTGTTTTCCATCATATCTTATGACCCTCCGTTGCTTCATCCTTCAAATCTCCTAACAGAGCCCGTGTGAGCTGCAAGATTTCTCCAAACCAAAGACTCCTGCATGTTTTTTCAAATCTCAACTGTCCTTCCCTGCTCAGTTGAACGTACTCTCAAAGAGTGATGCTGGAATAGCTGTCAGAAAGGGCTTTTGTCTAATTCCACAAAGCTCAAGAAACTCTCTAGGAATAGTGGGAAAACGAAGCAGTTTTCTGTTCTCAAAGTGGTTTTTAGAGCAGAGAGAGGAGGTGCTCAGCTGACAGACCTATGGATGACAGCTGTCTTCTCCAGAGACCATAGGAAGCATGACAAATACTACAGAGCAGCATATATTATCCTTATACAGTGCTGTCTCCAGCACACTTGCTCCAGTTCAGTTTCCAGAAACTCCAGAGCTCTGAGCTGCGAGTTTCTGTTTTAACCCTTGCAAAACCCTCTGCTGCTCTGTGGGCACCGCGAGCAGCTGGAAGCTGACAGATTCACCCTTTCTTGTTTTGCTTTGTTTTACGATTTTCTCTTTCTTGAAGCAGGATCCCTTTTGCCAGTTCCTCTTGAAATGAGCACAATCTCAACCTCTGCTTTTAAGGACTCGCACAGCCACCATCGGTGTGCAAAAGCCAACAGCATTAAAGCGAACCCAATGCACAGTCAGCCGTGGTATGAATTTATTTTTATTCCCTTTTGAGACAAAATGCACGTCTTTGTTTTTCATCACGTATTCCCTAATCCAACCTAAACTGCTATTTAAGCACTTTTTTTTTTAATCTTGAATAACTCCTTTGTACAACCTGACCATTTACCTAGCTGTTATAGAATCAAAATTCCCCAGAATACAGCGACAACTCCCAAACCTGGAGCTCCTGGGAGAGCAAAAGAGCTTCAGAAATAAGAAGAGCTTCCTGTGCAGCAGGAAATGCCAAAACGCACCTCCCTGGGCAGAGCATTATTGGCCGACCGACCTGAGAAGGAAGTAACAGCAAGGCTAGAACGGCTGATCGTGCCATTTCCTAAACTTAGCAACACACGAAAATCAGAAAGGGGCAGCCTCAGAATGAAGGCAAGACTTTTCAACACAGCTGTAATCTCAGCGGTTAATATATGGGACTGTGAAAGCTGGCAAGACACTGAAAGGTTAGGCAGAAAACTAGATGCTTTCCAAAAAAAAAAAAATAGAAAAAAAGAAAAAAAGGAAAAGACTGCAAGGAGGTCAGGGCAGAGTATGGAAAGATTTCATCACCAGCAAAGAGATTTGAGAATTTGTCCTCTTCCAGCTCTTCTCTGGACATCTAAATATTTTGGGGACACGCACGCTGGACGACACACGATTCCCACAGCAAGCGCTGAAAACCCACTGGTAAAGCTGGAGCGAGCTGCCAGATAAAAAGCAAAGGCTCTCATGCTGCAGGAAGGGAAAGTAGGACCCTACACCAGGAGGGGGACTTGAGCCTCATTGCAGTGCTGCGGGACAAGCCTCGGCCAAGGGCTACATGGTCAGGGCAGCTCCAGCAGCGGAGGTGGGAGAGAGAGCATCTTCGTGGAGGCAATTTTTAACAGCCAGCTCAGGAACCAGCTGCAATTGCAGCACTCAGCTTCTGCCAAGCTGGACACAACAGCTTGAGCCTTGGAAATGCACGGCAGCGCATCTCCAAGAGAAATCTTTTAAAAAGCCCAGGCAAAGGAAGCAGTAGAACAGTGCCGAGCCGATGGAAACCGCCGCAAAGGATGGAGAGAAGTGGAAGGGACAAGTTTCCACCCTGCATGCCAGCGTTGGCCCAGGGAACATGTAACATAATGTAAAAATAATATGCTTATTAAACATAATGGACAAGTTGACCCAAATGAGTCAAAGGAAGAAAATCAAAATTAAATGTTTCTATGGCATTAAATTAAAATGACTTGTCGTTATTAAAAAGAAGTTGGAAAACCAAAATTCTACATCTCACCTTTTTGGAAGTTATAAATCTCTCCCAAATTACTGCATTTCATGTATAATTTAGACAACATTCCCATGCAAGTGGAAAATTGCTCCATCAAAAACTGTTGGCCAGCTGCACCCAAAAATTGTTGATACGAGAATGACTATCATTGATTTAAAATGGACTTCGGGTCAGCATCTTACAGAGCAAAAACGTTGCATAAAAATGCACACATCCTACTCTGTTATGTTAATTTCAGCAATAACATCCTTTCAAATATTGCTTGCTTGCCAGGTTCAGTCCATATTTAAAGCCAATTTCAAGGCTGTGTTTGAATCCCCCAGTGCTTAGATGTCTTACTGTGCACCTGCGGGAGGGGAAATGGGCACTGTGTAAGTGTTTTCAAAGAATGAGGTTCAGCAAAGTGTGTATGCCATGTGGGATAGTTAGGACCGCAATGGGGAAAAAAAAAAAGGTAGTTAAGGTACTACTTAGTAAGTGCCAAATATTTACCGCTATGTAATAAGAATGGGAGCAGATTTTATTTTGAAGGATGTCTGAAGCCATACCAAAAGTTTCTCTAAATATAGAGATCTCAGAGGTTCAAGTGCTTCAGGATGTATAAAATGTGGATTTTCCTCTCGTATATTTGCTGTTTATAATGTGTGTTTATGGCTGTACCATACAGTGCGTGCTTAGTATGAGAAAGGAAGAAGGTTTCACTTATTTCCAGAAAACTTGCCAGTTCCCAATAACCTTCTATTTCTTTTAACACTGAGCTGGAAAACAATAGCCTCCAATTAACAACAGCACAAAGCAGCTGAAGTTTGAAACAAGCTGATCCTAATGAGCGCTGAAAGATCAGACTTCTCCGTGTGTAGTTCACAGACATGCAATGGTGCTCTAAACCCCCATTTTCAGCTTCTTCCCAGAGACAATAATTAACATCTCTGTTGTAAATTACATATCCAGAGCGCTTGGCACACACAACCTGGGTTAACCCTGAAAACAGCCAAACGTGGTTTGTGCTGGAAATATTGAGGTCTTTGTTGAATCAGATCAAGGTCATCACCTGCAGGTCACAGAAAGGTCCCTTTTGCCATTCCTGGAAACTCAAGTGAGAAGGCAGGGAGAAAGGAGATCATCCCTGCGCATCTCCTAGCAGGAAAAAAACCCACTGCTCACCCTTTCTCCTCCCACAAGGATGTTTTCCATCCACATTTGATTGCTGGGGTGATAACTGCTCTTGTTTTCTTCTCCTTTCATTTCTAATTCTGCTTTTGCTGAACTCAGGTTACCAGCTTCCCTCTCTCACGTGTCTAAAAGTTAAAATTGTGGACATATCTCTGAGCACCACTTTTCCAAGGCGGCATTTTCCACGGCTGGAATGGCACCACAGCTCAACCATCAAAACTTTCATCCTAAGCATCTTTATATTATTCACAACGCAGAGATTCCAGTTATTGCAGCTCCTGTGATGGAGGAGAATAAAGGCTCTGTCACATTTCAGTTGTGTTGTGTTTTTGTTTCAAAATCCCCAGCCAAGCAGGCAAAGGGGGAAAAAAAAAATGATGTGGGATTTCAGTACATACAAAACATCTGAAACCAACATTTTTGGAACGTCTTGATTGCAAATAAAGAAAGAGGTGATTTGAGATTTTCATATTTGCTCGCGTCTTTGAGGATGTTTTCAGTCTTTCATCCCGTTTTGAAGGCGTGTCACCTAATTATGACTCTTTCATCCCTCTATTCCCTAGTTAGAACATGCCAATCCCTTTTACGGCAATTGATTATGACTTGGAGGTTTCCACATTCCAGCCAGTTCAGAGAGCTGGGATATTTGTGAATACCTGAATAAACTCCTTTAATCCAAAAACAAACTCCACCTGAAAGCGGCGGTATGAAAAGGCCATTCATACCATGTTTTCAAACTTACTGGTTCATGGTTTCTTTGGATTTGACCCGACTTCCTGTACTAATGGTCTCTGAATGCATTCCCAATTGTGGCTTATTGGTCTATAAGGTACCCAGCATTTACGGGGAAGAGGAAAAGGAGTTACACAGCAACTGCTTACACAGAAAACTCTGCCTGAAAGAGCAAAAAATGGACCTGAAGTTAAAAGGAAACATAAAGTGTACAAATGGCCGGCCCCTTCTGCTAAAATTTTTTAAACAAATATTCCCTTGATGCTGCTTCTTTAAAAAGAACTTGGCTTCTTGCTGATGAAAAATACCTTTAAAATTACCGCTACAATTGTCATTCCCAAGTGTGAGAACTGACACTTTGCTGATTAAGGTAGGACCGTGTTTAAGTAATCTGGTAACATAAGTGCAAATGTGTCAATGATCTCACGGAGTGGGGAGAGACCGCAGAGGGAGATCTCTGCTCCCGATAGCTGGGGGACACAGCAAGACCACTGAAATCACAGGTATCTCGGCTACTGCCAAGATCTGACCAACAAAAGGAGATTAAAGTTCACAAACACACATAATCACCTACGAGTAATATTTTTGGAGGCTGCGAGAGGATTTAGAGAGGTAGCATTACACATTTGCCCTATTCTTATACTTTTTTTTATGTATCCTCTATGGACCACTGCCACAAACAGGACTCTGCTCCAGATGCTGTGTTCAGAGCTGGTATGATCAGATTGTTTAATTTGGAGTCAAATGCTTCATCAACTGGTGAAGGTGAGTCCACCTAAACAAACCTTCTCAGCCTCATGAGTTCCTACAAAAGTCAATTAAAGCTACTCAAGAGTGTTCACCTTTTTGGACATCAGGCCAATTCCAGTTAGAAAGCTGCAGACGGGTTTTGGTGGTTAAACATAGGGTCCTACCTTTAAAAATTGGGCCCTGCATTACAGAAACATGTTAATGAAAGCGCTCCAACCCCCATGGGTGAGATGGGAGATGCCCTCCTTTTGAGTCCTGTTGTCCCCATCCAAAACTCTTCCCAATATTAAGACCGTAATGCTGAGGCTCAACAAACCACACTCATGACGACAGACTTGCACCCAAGAGCACTTTTCAAAAGTTAGTTGGGGCTGTTTTAAAACTTCTTCTTAATTATTGCAGTTACCGCCTCAAAAAATTTTACCAGAGAATGTGAAAACATAAGACCCACAGATAGGCGCTTGTGTTTGGATTTCCATTATTTGGTGGTCTGAACCGATTTATCTGTCCGCGAGCACACGGGGCCTTGATTTCAGTATCCTGTGAAAGGCAGGATCTAATGAGGCAGAGGAAAGAAGTGACAGATTTTGGCTTCCTGCAGCCCATCCTCGGAGATGGAAACTCCCGGTGTTGACTGACCGGCTTGGCTGAGTGATAAGCCAAAATGGGTTTGGGCACCGGGCCAAGACGGGGACAGTTCCTCCTCCAGGATAAGATTAACGAGTTTCAGGAGAGGGGCAGAGACTCGGGACTCGTCTTACATCAAATCAGATGTTTTGTGTTTCAATCACCCCTTGCAGCGGTGACATTTGTCTCGCTGGCGCGGCGTCTTTGTATTGCTCGCTTGGTTGCCATCTGACTCTGGATTGCTCAAGGTGCGCCAAAAACACCCGTTCCCTGGAAAACAGACATTCCAGCCTGGAGAATCTGGCAGTTCTCCTCCACATACAATATCCTTGGTAAAGGAGATTTTTTTGGAATCCATAGCTAACGCTGCTTGCTGGTAGTGGCTGTTTGCCTACAAAATAAACAGGACCAGAATATGCCTCATTACAGTCACACAGTGGGTTTTATTTTTCTCTGACATTTCAGGAGGTGGTGCAGAAAATGAGACTCTCTCCAGAGTGATTCACGCGGTGGCCAAAGAGGTCTCTGTGGCTGACAGTAAACCGTGTGACCTGCCCATTTCCCAGTAAGGATCCAGCGCCCGGCGCCAGCACGGGACAACGGGGAAAGAGGGAGAGGGGAGGGAAGGCTCTTGGAGAGAGATTTGGTTTGGATGTGTCTCTGGGGTGAATTTTGAATGCAAAAAAAAAAAAAAAAAGGAAATGAAGGCAAAGTTTAAAAAACACCAAAACAACTAAACCTCCTCAAACTGAAGCCAATCTTTGATTCCTTCTCTGAAATGACATCATTGCATACCCAGTGCAGCCACAAAGCATGACAGCCGTCATGGGCCTGCCTTGGGAAGGATATATCACTTCCCTTTGAGAAATACGGAAGGTATTGTCTGTAATCACAGCCTGCCCCAGGCCGGGCAGGGGGGCTAGTTTTTGCAATGAGATCCTTCTGCAGCCTTTTTTGTTTTTCCCTTGGTCTTTCACACAAATTAGACGACTCCCGGAGGCTGGAATGCTCTCCACAGTGGCTGTGTGCATCCACAGGCATTAAGCAAGGAGGTCAGGAAGGGATGGAGTTGGACGAAGAAGCCTGATTCATGCGGATGTGGCTGCTCGAAACCCTGAGGTGACTGATGGCTTCAATGTCCCCTGGTGCCATCTGTTGCTGGTGGCATTCACTGCTGAATGCCTTCATGCTTAACCCCATGTCTGCCAAGCTGTAGCTACCTTCTGTTCTCCTTCCCTTCTTCGGTGATGAACCAGGAGAAGCACAAAGGTCTTATTCTGCAGAAGTTATGGATATGAGACAGGGCAGCAGTGCTTCATTGGATGCAAGTAGATACATAGGGATTGTATTTCCAGGAAACATCTTTTCTTGATGTCAAAGCAGGTCATCACAGAGAATGGAGAAACTAAAGCCCCAGGAACAGAAGATGACTTTGGTCTTGTTTTTGATGCGATGCGTATCATGGGCAGAGGGAGTTTTACTGTCTGTGACTGAAAGGAAAGAAAAGGAGACTGAGGGTCCCCAGATACTTGCTTTTGGATGGTCAAATGGCCTACAAGAGCGTGCATGCATCTGCCTTTCAATAGTCAAAGCTGGGTCACGAGGAGTTCATTCCCAAGGGAGAGAGATCAGGGCCTGCTTCACTCCACAAACTGCAGTATGGCAAAAAGATGGACAAACGCCATAGGAATCTGAAAGATGTATTATTAGGATATGTGTAGCTCATATTTCATTATTCTGAATGTCTAGCTACATTAATGAAAGCCATGTTTCATTGTTTCAGAGAATTTTAAGGCCAAAGGGACAATTAGATCATCTGGTTTGACCTGGGTAACATGGGCCAGAGAATTCCATCCACAGAGACAAATAATGTGTATTTGATTAAGTTCAGTTAACACAATGTTTCACCAAAACAATAGAAATGGATGCACTTTCATAATCCATATTTTTAGGAAAGATCTTACAATTTACGTTTTCCCTTTGGGAATAGGAGCTCAGCCTTTATTGTTCTTTTAAATGGCAATGCTGCCCACACTGGTGGCCTGGCCACACTCCCACCGAGGGGGAGGATGGGGAACGGAAGCCACAGCCACATCACAGGGGACCACGCACCATCGTATGCCATGCCAGTGAGGCTGGAGCCCTCCGAGCCTGCCCGTGTCAAGCCAGTGGGGCTGGTGGTGTCTGCCGGCAACACACCTTGTCCTCCGGAGTGAATCTGACTAGGGAGATCCTCTCTCCCACTCCCAAAAACCGCTCAAACGAGCAGTGTTTAGACTGAACACAAGCTGAGGATGCTTCTGCAATTTGCCTTTTTTTTATTATTATTATTAACAGAAACACGGTGGAAGATACTCAGACGTTCTGGCCATGAGCAGGGAAAGAAGCTTTGAAATAAAATATCATTATTATGGCTGCGTATTTCAGCTGGCACCAGATGAAGACTGTTGCAATGAGCACTGCACAAGGAATTGCTGGAAGACACCATGAACAAATGGCAGGAGAAGACTGACTAGTGGTGAGAAAACCAAAATATCTTTACAACCGCTGGAAATTATTGAAGTTTTGACAACATTCTTCATGGCATCCCTCTCCTCTTTTATCAGCTGTGGAAGTGATCAGCATTTTTTCTCATTCAAATTTTGGCAAAAAGCTGCCTTTTGCATCCCACAAAAGAATATCCCATGTTCTTATTTCCTTTTCCCAAATTATTGAGTGATAAATGGAAGCACAAGGAGACTTTCCCAAGGTCACACAGGAAGCCTAAGGAAGGGGCCAGGAATCAAACCCTGAATTTCTGTGTCTGAGTCCATCATTACAATCAATAGAGAAAATTATAATAAACACTTTTATTTGCTATATGATATACAACACACATTCCTTAGCCTAAATAATGTACATTTCAGACAGGAGATAATTATGAAATTAGGAAGCTGCAGCTAGCTATGAAGTTTCCCAACTACTGCCAATGCTTGTGCAGTACTTTAAACTTTTTAAATGAGAGGGAAAAGGTATGTCACTGCAATCACTGCCACTTTGCATTTTTCTGATGAAACCCATGCAAACGCTTATGATCCTGAAAGAGAGGTATCTGTAGACATCATTTTTCAGAAGGTTTTCCATTTCCAAACTGGTACAGCTTGTTTGAACGGAACCTTTTGGTAACAGAGTTGTTCAAGATGTTCATAGCACATAGTGGAAAACACTGACTCTACTGTCTTTCCTCCTTTCTTTTTTAAGACTCCTTTTTTATTTTTTTTCATCTTGTGGTCCACATTACTCATGGACTGCAAATGACTCCCAAGAAAGCCACAATCAGTGGATTCTCCATCTGTCTGTAAAAACAAGACTGGATCCGACCTGCCGTGAGGTCATCGTTAGCATCCCGTTTTTGGCTGGAACCAAGCCGTGAAGCCGATTCACACACGCACGGCCACCCCTCACGAGGTTTGCATTGCAGAGGACCAGCAACGCTCCCACGGTCACTGCCCACTGCTCGGGCAGCCAGTCCCGGTCAGTGAAGCAGGACTTCGTCGACCACCCTGCTATCTGCCACACCAGCGGGGCTACAAGGGGATTATACTTTTAAAACAACATGGGGTATAACATAACAAGACCACAGCAGAGGACTAATTAGTGGCAGGCTGTCGGGTGCCACAGCGGCACCGTGGGGGCTCAGCACCTCTTGTGCTGCTGAGCTGCTCAGATGTGGCAGAGACAGGGCGACGGAAAAGGCTGCTCAGACAACCGTGGGCAAAGCGCCATTGCAGCCCAGGCTTATCTGGTTTCCAGTCTGAAACGTTGTGACCTCAGCTCCATTCCCTGCAGACTTAACCCAGCAACGCCAATTTAGCACCAGCATCCCGGTTGGCAAAGTCAGCAGGGGGGCCATGAACTAAAGCTCTCCTCCTCCCGTCGGTCCTCCTCAGTGGAGGTCTGAGTCACGCAGAGGGCTGGGAGACGGGTGGAGGAGGCAGGGAAAGGTGTCACTGGAAACAGTCATCGTTTGTGCTACCTGCCCCTGGACACAGTGGGACTTTGTTCTTACACCAGCTTGTACCAACACGGGAGTCCCTCCTCCACGAAGTGCATGCATCCCTTTGCCAAACAGTAGACTGAAGAAATTAGCCTTTACCACCAGAAGCGCCTTGAAAGGTGGCAGGTTTTAGCTGTTCATAATCACATTAGAAGGGGGAATTAATTTTAAGTTATCACAAAAGGTGACAGAGTTGTCTTGCTTATGAACTGCTGCTGATTCTGTGTGTACTGATCTGTCGAGGAGAAAAGAGCCAGAAGCCTTTATTGGCTTCGCTATGCCTAGCGAAAGTGTCTGCCCTCTTCCAGAAGATAAGTTCAGCCTTGTTTATTTTCATTTTAGCAATTCAGAAACCTCCGTTATGTGCCGTACCAGACAATATCGCTGTGCCTTTAAAAAGGAAAGGAAGTGTGGTCCTGGCAAACATAACCCGAGCAATAAAATATAAATCTTTGTAATTGTTGTGGAGACAGAAAGCAAAACAAACTGTACTTAAGTACATTGTAAGAAAATGTCAGAGATTTGAGGGAATGGTCATTAGCATACGAAATCATTTATCTCCCATGAGTAAGTGAGTTGGACGGAGACCAACCCATTTAATTTTCAGTATTTTTCCTTTTGGGATTTCTTGGAATGTCAAAACTACTATTTTTTGCTCCAGAAAAGAAGATTGACTTCAAGGCTGATGTTCAGAGACCACAGAAACAAGTTGAACACAGTGTCAGCTCCCCCAGTCACCCCCTGCACACGTGCGTAGATGAGTGCCAGGCTATGGGTGCGGATGCCCGTGTGCTCAAAGCTCTTGTGCAGATGCTCCATCTGCAGTGTTAGACCCCATGCAACATTTACGGGTGCCACCTGGCATTGACATCCAGCTCCCGAGATGACTCGCAGACTCCTGTATCATCACCCCCACCCATGAGGGTGTCCGCAGGATGTCAGATTCGCTCAAATGAAAATTACAGTTTCCTGTAGGTCTGCAATTCCCAGGGCCACTGCATAAAACCATCCCAAGGGTAGCAGGATCCTTCTAGTGTCACCTCAGACAACCTGCCATTTAACTGGTCCCACTGGTCCCTTCCCTGCTGGTAAGCTTGCCTGAAAGCCACTTTCACAGACAGCCACTTCTTCGCTGTGCCTGAATCTTTGCCACCCCACCAACATCGTATCTCCTTTCTTTGTTTATTGAAAAGCCAAATTATAGAGGGAGAAGGCTATTGGGAAAAATATTATGCCACCCAGCTGGCATCAGGTGATGGGTGAGGTGAGGTGTCCCGGTACCCGTCAGCCCCCCCTAGATGGTCCCTCTCCCAGAAGAGCCAAGGGGCAGGGATGGGTTGAACCTGATGGGGAGCCCCACGCTGCCGCGCTTAGTTACACAGCTGCCGAGCTGAAATGCATGAAGTTATCTGAGACAGTTATGGAAACATTTGGGTACCCTGAACTTCTCCCTGCTGGATTCTTGTCCCAGATGGGGAGAAAATGAAGTTCAGATCTTCTGGGATTAATATAATCAGAGAATCTGAGAGGAAAACTCGTGAGGCGTTTTCCTCCTTTCTTTGATGAGGGGGGTGTCTCCAAGGTTAATGAACTGCATCCCTCACAGTAGGCAAAATGATATCACACATGTTTCAGAGCAGGGCAAGCTTGGAGGTACCATAGAAAGGGTTTATTCTTTTAATTATAGAACAGGAAAATCATGTTTCAGCTCCCTAGTAAGACTGTTTCTAGCAAGAAAGTACTGAACAGTACCAAATGCAAATATCTTGCCTTTTTTTTTTTAATAAGGTGGTCAAAAGGTCTAAGGGGAAGCAGGGATTTTGGAAGTATGCACAAAGTCAACAGTGCAGTTAGCAATGGGATAGTAAGATTTCACAGCTCTGCTTTGATCAGTATTTCAGAAAAGTGAAGCCATAGTACTGAACGTCCTCTGAACTGAAACCAAGGCAGGCTTTGTCTTTTATCTCAAATATCAGCTAAGAAAATTAGAATGATATGAAAATGCTGAACTCATTACATTTTATTTGCGGTTTTGCAAAACTGCTCCAGTAAGGCATATGGTTTCTTAATGAAGGTAAAAATTTCTGGGACACTCTAAATGCTTCATAGGGTCTATGTGTGAGCCAAAGAAGTCATCATCTCCCCAAAATTCTTTACAATTTGAAGCTGCAGTCACTTATTAACTGTCCTTGATTTTTGGAGCATACTGGTGGTTTCACTTTCTTTTCAGAAGACACTTTGAGAGTTCTAACCCCTAAAAAGTCATCTAGGAAGGGAATGATTGATTTTGCTTTTCAGCCTGATTAATTATTTTCTCTTTCCTCTCCCTTTATTTAGTCCTTCTTCATCATTTTTCTTCAGTGCAAAAGCCCTTATGATGTTTGTTTGTACTAACGTGCAAGGAAAAGCAAAATGCTCATCCATAATTTGAAGCAGATGCAGCTTCAACACCCAAAGCTTGGACTGTACCTGGAGGTTGTGCTGTGGACCTCTCTTTAGAAAATAATTACTGATGGATTTGGTGACATCTGCGGCTTTGGTGAATTTAGTGGATTTGGATCAGGCCTATAGTTGTACAATAAACGTCGTTTTCTTCCTCAACACCAAAATGATGTCCACCACCTGCATTTTCATGGCTAAGTGGAAAAAGACCTAGGTGAAAGAGAACCTGAGCAAGCGAACCAAGCATGATTATATTTTTTCTAAAGCACTTTCTTCCTCTAGAAAGTCATTATTAATAAATAACTAATGAGAGTTCAGAAATGTTGCGTTCCCCTTATTCTTGTCAACGTGTGATTTCAGACAACAAAAACTCCTACCCAGCATCTTCTTATCAAAATACCGGCAGAACTATGAGTAGCGCACAGTCAAATGACAAACTCCATCCTCATCTTACATGAAAGGACCTCAGCCTGCGCCACGGCACTGGTCCTGACCCAAACCTCTCAGATGTAATGGGAGATCGGACAGAGCTGGAGGTCAAGGCCTATTTGTGTAATTATGCCGTGTCTGTTGTTCTTAGCAAAACCGCAAGACCTCACTAAAGCAGCCTCACCCAGGATGCTTCTAGCCTACGGGGGTAACACAACAGAGCAAAGAGTTGCATTAAATGTTGTTTTCTTTAACGCAAGCAGAGTCTTTTAAATCTTTCTGAATTTCAGGCTCAGCATCATGGGGTTTTTTTGCCCAAAGTGGGCAAAAACAATGCAAAAAATGAGTGACAAAACCAAAACCGCTCTGAGGGCAGAAGTTCAGCCTGTCTGCGGGGACGGGGCGCAGGAGATGGGGAAGGTCAGAGCCATCTCCAGCAACGGTGCAGACAAAGTTAAGGAAAGCGTGTGCTCCTTGCCAGTCTTTGGTTTCTAAGTTTTAAATTTTATTGATGCCTCTGCACACCAGTACCGTTCTCAACAATTACTGAGCGCATGGTGGAAAATAAGGAATGAAGTGGAGGCAACCAAATGAGGAGATCTTCTTCTGCATGACAGTGGAGAAACAAGGGGAACAGTGCTGGGAGTGGGGTGGGATGACCACGCTGCAGACCTGGGGCAGATCTGGAGCACGAGCTATGCTTCGTGCGTTGCAAACTCTCCCTTGGCAGCAGTGCTACCATCACCTTTGGCTTCCAGGGCTGCTCTGCTATCACAAGCGACCGTTTTGCTTTGGACTTCACCAGAGCAAATGTCCATGGGATGAGGATTTCTACATTACATCAGCACATTTTCAGAGAAATAAAATCCTATGCTCTGAAGTACAACTCTTCACACCAGAAATGCCCCACATTCATCCAGTTGAGGAACATAAACAGCTCCACTGCGCTTACCCGTCTGCAATCAGGACGCTCAGCAAAATACCTGAAGAAGCATTCCGCAAGTTAGTTTGCTCAAATGCACTTTGAGAGCACAGTAATTGGCCTGGCAATATTCCTGAACAGAAAAGAAGGTTAAATTAATTGTCCTCTATAAAGAGCGGTTGGCAGTTGTCCTCTGGTGTTTTGCTAAGATGCATCCCCGTGGAGAGGAGCAGAAAGAAGAAGGGTGATACAGGACGGGGCAGCAGCAATTTAAGCAGCTGCTTTTCCCCGTGATTGCCAGCACTGTTCTCAGATACTACCTCAGGTCCTGATCTTCCCTTCGACAGTACCTTCCCCAGCTCTCCCCATCAAAGTGAGCTGTGGTTGCTCTCACAATTTGCCCGTGTCTTTCCTAGCATGGCTTTTTCCAAGAGTTCCTAATTGACTTAAGGTCTTACTTCTAACTCCAAAACAAATCCTGGGGGGCTCCAGGGAGGTTGTTCCAGCCTGTCCCTGCACACGGGGTACGACCGACAAACCAAGGAACAAAAAACACATACGTGTTTATTTTGGGATGCTCCAGTTGCTGGTGACTAACCCCGCTAAGCCTACAGCTCCGGGATGCGGCTTGGCTCTGTTTTGCTTTTTGCAAGCTGGCAGGTGACGCCGCGCCACCACAACCCCCTTTCCCACTCCAGGAGCTTTTTTGTGCTGAGACACAACACCACCCCGGGGGCTGGATGCTTGGTCAGCGTGGAAAGCCAGCTGTTCCCAGCCCTCGGCAGCACCTTGGTGGCTCCACGTCCTGCCAAGGCGCCAACTCCACACTGCATTTCCAGATGCATCTTGGGACACGAGGCTTCTGGGACACCTTTGCCCATGCTTCTTATTTATGAGCTTCCTGCTATATTTAAGGATTATGTCTCCTCTTCACCTTCCTGATGTAACATAGGGGCATTATCAGCTAGAATGAGGCTTTACAGAGCAAGACCCCTGACCACAGATGAAAGCTTTACAAAGTTTCCCCCCCCTCTTCTGTTTTTAACAAATTCACTCATTAGGGACCCACAAAATTAGTTTCTTATTCCTCCTTCTCTTCCCACAGCCTCCTCCAGTTTCTGGTTCAGGGATGGCACGGGAACAGCAGCCCACTCGCTCTGCTCCCCGTGAACCCACTTGAGTTTTCACCCCTGAAGACATGGGCATCCAGTAATCCCCAAGCTGACCCTTGCGACTGCCCTTGTCACAGAGGTGCTATAGACTGAGGCAACCTGAAGCCTCCACAAACATCTGTCTATGGGGAGAAACAAGGAATTTTACTGGTTTAAAAACGCTTTATTTGTGTGTGGCAGTGGGAAGTAAAACAAGGCTGCTGGAAGGTCACCCATAAAGGTGCTTCTCTTTTCATTCAGAAACAACCGGAACCTTCCTCTGCATTGGAGGATTTTTATGATAATGAATGATGCTACAGTGTAGTTAAACAATTTTCACTTCTTTCTTTTTAATCATATGGGATTTATAAGAACCTCTCCATATTCAGAGAATTCTCTTTAAACTTTGTTGCCCATACATTTTCCATTGCAGATGTTCTGGGGTGACCGAGCTCTTTCGTCAAGAGCTTCTCCACAATGGAAAATTTATTAATACTAATTAACTACACACCAAATTGTGATCCAGCGCTTGGATCCAGCTCACCCTAAACTTCATTTTCCCACTCTGTTGTACAAAAGTACTCCAGTTCTGCCTCTCCAGTGGCACAGAAGTGCTGACTTAGCAAAGCCTGTAAGCAGATGCAAAAGTTAACAATAAGCTGAAATCTTTCTAATTTCAATGAAACCACTCTCAGGCTTACAGTTAAGCATATGCTTAGTCTTTACTGCACCATTGCCTACATATAGAAAATAAAGCCAATGATAGGTTTCTTTTCCTTTGGCTTCTGTGGTCTTTGTGTCATCGCAATGTGGTGACAGTCAATTTTTTCCTCTGTAGCATCATGGTGCTATGTATTTGTTTAAAAAGAGTTTTGTATCAGGAGGGATGTGCCTTACTGCAGGAGCTGAAATGGTGATTGTATCAAATGAAGCCCCTCTGTTATCCATCGCCTTGGAGGCATGGAGAGGTGGTTGGCCAAGGGGAAAACAAGCTCATGAAAGTTCTCGGCATGAGAAATACCCTTCACAGTGATGTGGGAAATCACATAGCACTGCGGCCGCACAGATCTCTCTTCATCTGCTCCCACTAAAGATATTTTTATTTTTAAAAATGGAAAGAAAAACAATCTTCCAACCATTACAAGATATTGATGTGCATTGATATAGGTGCATTTTTACCTGAGCACAAGAGAATGTCCTTTTGCCAGAAAGCTACTGTGCTTTTTAACTTTGGCTGGTGCTCCACCCTCAGCAGGTAAGCTATTAATGATCACTAAGGAATCACTAAGTGATCACTAAGGAATTGTGTCATTTATCCAAATGTTAGTAAAATTGTGCATTACTCTGCTCCTCCATGGTGTAAATCCATGTGTTGGTTCCCCATTCACAAGAGTCTATTTTTTTTCTCTAGTTCAAACTCACTCTTGAAAATTTACTTCACTGTAATCAGTTTTGGTAGGGGGAAAAAAAAAAAAAAAAGGGAGGAAAGAAAGGAAAAAGAAGAGGGAGAAAATTCCCATACAACACAAACTCCATGACAGCAGAATCCAGATAAACAAATAATAAAAGAAATATCTCCTTTAATTTTAGTTAGGTGCTATGGCTTTTCTGGCTTGGTTAAATTAGCTGAGAGCGAGAGTCCCCATGCAGTCCCATCCCCGTTCCAGCCCGCACAAACAGAGGAAGTGGTTTCCTGGGAACAAAACCCACGTGAAAGTTTTGCTGATGGTGCTTTACTTCCCGTCATTTCCTCCTTTCTTCGCGTTTCACGCATAAACCCACTGGTGGGACAGAGCACCTGGTGCTCAGGTCAGATTTATCTCATCTGAAAGAAGAGGCGCACAACTCACCATCCATGCTGAGCAAACAAGTCCCACCATTGCTCAGTTCAATGCCTCCTAAAATGACAGAGCGTTGTTACAGGTTTGTTTTGGACGGGCTCCATCATAGTGATTACTGGTGGGACAAGAAGAGCTAAAAGGGCTTTCTCCCCTCCATTAGTCCTGATATGCATCTTTGTCATGATGCCATGGCCATGTGGCCCTCAGGTCATATAGATGCTGTGTCTGCTCCAACTTAAAGTGATGCTCTTGCCATGGTTACTTTCATTTAAGGATTAAAAGGTAGCTATCTCAAGTTCAAAGTGGTTGAATTTAAAAACACCTTTGGAGGAACCAAATATCTACGGTGTTCAGGTCATTTCTGTGGTCTCATCTGGCTGCAAGCAAGGATCATACAGGTCCAAGGGGTGATGCCATATTACCAGTCTCCTGACCTACACAATTCTTGCTGTGTAATAACATATAGTTAAGACTGTAGAAGGATTAAAGCCTAGTTGCCTCCAGAAGCATATTTCCCAAGTCTTGGCAAAGATTAAAAGACTTTAATGAGTTAAAGCAGCCTTCTCTGGGGTCAAGACTGCATACAGAATACTGACTGGACTGTCTCTTGAATGTGACATGAACCACGCAGAGCAGGGACGTGCCTGTTTTTTGAGGAATAGTGCTTAAGTACATGCTCTTTAGGGATCCACAGGATTTTTAATGGAGAAATGAAGATAGTGGGATAAGGTTGGACAAGGTAATCGGGGAGCTCATAGTCTAAAACGTTCTGCTTCCAAATCAAATCAATAATGTCTTTCATTATAAAAGTGAGATATTTTCTGGTTTCGTTAATTACTGTATGTTAAACTATTGAAAGTCTACATTTTGCAGAACTATGAAGAAAAACAGAAGGAAAGGTACTCTGCTGAACACCTCAAATGCGAATAAACTGCAGGTCTTACAGTGGTTTATGTCTTGAAAATTAAGCCTTTAACATGTGTTTGAAGATTCAAACTTCAGCTGTTTCAGTTAATTAGAAAGCTTAAAAAATGCAGCTTAATGAATTCAGTGCTTGTTTATGTTAAACTGTCAAGGAGTTAAGCAATGAAAAAGTGTGATTTGGGGAACATCTGATTGCAGCCCATGTGGAATTCCATATGTCAGAGAAGCTGGAAAACATTTTATTGAACCATTGTCTAGAATGTGAATTAATTTCCTACTACTTCATAAAAGACTTCTTGGTAGGGTTGACAAAGGATTTATCATAATTATTGCTCTGGCCTGGATCATGATTATAAATGATACGTGTGTGTATTTTGTTTATAAAATTCCCAATTTGCAATTAAAACAACCTGCAATTTTCTTTTTCCCTGCTTTCTTGTCAGCAGCTGATCTGAAAATCTACTATTTGTTTTCAAAATTAATACCTGTCAAACATTTATTTTGCTTTACAGTGCCAGGAAAAGTGAAAAGTAAGAAATGTTTGAAAGATTTTAACAGGAGAGGATTGGTACCGAGCTGGTAGAGAATAATGATGCTTCATATTCGTTAGGACAAAAGCTGCAACCACTTTTCTGTGTGTAGCTGTTTCATTGCCCGAGAGCCAAATCAAACACCCTTAATTACGTCAAGCACTAGCAGTTTGTTTGATTTTAATGAAATCACTTCTGAGGTTCCCCAACTTGGTTTTTCTCTAAATTATCACTGAAAGTGTTTGCATGAGTTTTGTTGCAGGTGTGGATGTCATACGCATGAAAGGGATGTGTTAAATTAACAGAATTTAATGTGCTCCTCCAGGCGGTGTTTGGATGTGTTTCTGGGCACGGAGCAGAAGCAGCATGGCAGGACTTACCTGGCCAATATCTTAGCTGGTGACTATTAAGTAGTCACGCAGCATCAAGTGAAAATAATATGGCCATATTAGGACAGGAGTAGGTGACCGCAATCTGCTGTCCTGGCATGGTGTCCCATGGGAAGCACTGAACACCAGCAGACCAAAAGGCAACTTGGGCATTCATAAATCAGGTGAATTGAGGATGCAACGAGAGGGGTAAGACGTGTCTCAAACCTGCCTTGGGTCTTACTGGGGTCATCACCCTTAGCAGAAATTTGGCATTTATACAGCTGGGCCTGGAAATGAAGAGTCTCAGCCCAGGACAAAGTATGTTCTCTGCAACTCTCATTTCAGGTGTGTAGATGATCCTTCAAGCCATAACACTGCGTGCTCCAATAATAAACATATACTAAGGTAATTCAATCTGGGCACTTCAAGTCCTCTGTCTTTCCTCCTCTTTATCTCTATTGCCTGGGAGATTTCTTTTACATCCCAAACACTTGACCCAGTCCCTTAGGATGCACTAGAGTCTGGGTGAGGAGCTGACTGATTTCAGATGGATCAGATCGATGTCCTTGGGTTTACAACATTGCTGTTATTATTAAATCAGCTTATCTCGTAAATGTGGAAACCATTGGTCGAAGAGACTATTCTGAGTCTGTTGAAATACTTACTGATGGTAAAAGAAGGGACCTGAGTGGGACTGAAAAGAAATTTTCAATAAAATTTAACCCACAGTAGCTTTTTGAACACCAAAGAAATCCATTTAAGGTCATCTTTTCATTTCCTTAACTGTGTATGATAGCTTTAAGTCTTTCAAATCTATTTTTAACTCTTTGATACCATCTCTAAGTTTGCAACTAGAACCACAGCCATCCTGGACTCCTTGACTGCTGCAAGAATAAACAATTCTGCAGCCATAGTCAAGCCTACAAGTTACTTGTGTCACTTGTGGTTTGTATAAACCCATGGTCCACTCTCTTGGAAATCATGTCTTAAATGCTGTTGCAAACACCAATGGTACTGCATACTCCCAAAGTCAATAGATGGTCCATTAAATATAGTAACTGCCTATGCAAAAGCTTTTTCCCCTCCCAGTAAATCAAGCTCCCATTTTCCATTCACAAAATTTGTGTGTCTGTATGTTGGTTTTGAAGTTGACTGTTTTGGATGGTGTTCAAACATCAATACATTTTTATCACAGGTTTTTTTTTTTTCGTATGAAAGTTAAAAGCCTAATGGGATCGCTGCACAGAGGCGGAATAGTTCCAGGGGAGGAAGTAATATATGATAAAAAGAAGGGTGTTCGATTTCAAAGACTTCTAATAGAAAGTTTCAGAAAACCATGAATAGAAAACACTTACACTAATACTGCCAACCTACATTATGTATATCAAATAAAAAAAAAAAAAAAGTAGTTTCTTTTTTTAGCTCTTGGGGGAAATTAAAATAACATACTTGTACAGGAGAATATGCAACCTAAGTGAATGCTTTGTTTATATTTAATACAACACGGGGAAAGTATTTTTGAATTCACCAGAGCAAATCAAGCTGGATATATTCCGGTGCCCTAAACTGACCATTGCAATGAGCCTTGTGCTGGGCCATATCCTGAGCTTGGCTTGTGTGCCACCACACTGATTTCACTGATTGGCCTCACCAGGGCATCAGACAAAACTCAGACATTAACTAAACCCCTTTTCATAATCTTAAATGTGTTTCGTTTCTTCTCACTCCTTCCTTTTCTTGTTTGATGTGAAGTTTTCCAGAGTGTTTTTCCTTGGTTGGGTTCCTAATTTGTTCCCTGGAGACAGGATTGCATCCATCTTCCTGCAAACATTTTGTGTCAGTTCTCTGTCCCAGTTCCATAAATGCGTGTGAGTTCATAAGCCTATTTTCAAAAGGCCAAGTTTTCTCTGAAAAGAAGACTTTTTTTTACATATGATGAAAGTGATATATAATAGCTATTTGTATGTGTAATGCAAGGTTTATAGAAGCTCTAGCCAGCTACTGGAACCCATGGAAATGTAAAATGGAGCTCTCAGTGTTGTTGCTGCTTGATGACCCAAGTAGAAACACTTGGACCATCTGAACATGAAACAGACCTTCACTCTCACTGGAAGCATCCCACAAGGGAAACCCACTTCTGCGTTCAGCCCAGCAGAACTTCAGCGAACCTTGGCTCAAACCAAGATGCCAGCTTGCAGCAAAGCTTAATAACTGCACCGATTTCTTTTACTTTTTTGCATTTCTTTCTCTTTTTCCTTTTTCAGACTGGTTTGCGAGCAAGTCTGTCTTAGCCAGCCCTGTATTCGCACCCAGGCACAACCCCACCGGGCGGTTTTCCTCCCCCAGGACCCCTTTCTGGGCAGTGCAGACACGTGTGGGGCTCCGCTGTACTGAGTTATCGTTGCGCAGCATCAGCCACCATGGGCATCGCAAGGCGAAAAGGCGACAAAGGGAAGATGTGGCTGTGTCCCAGAAAGCAGGATTTGTCCCTCATTACATGGGACATGGCAGGACATTCATTTCGGTGCATCCCATATATACATCCTAGGAACACGTATCCACACAGACGCTCGCTAACTCTAACCTGCAGCTGAATTCCAGGATGTGCAATGGCTTTTTTTCACCCTTTTTTTGCTAACAATGTTTGGCCAGTATTTATTTGTTTGAGTGCTTGAAGAGGGACTTTTATTCATGTGAATATAGGTATTCATCATGTAAATGAATGTATTTATTCTGTGAAGGCTCACCCTGTCTCTGCTACACTCATGCAGTTACTTGATAGGAATGTGACAAGAGGAAATTGAATATAAAGTCTACTGGACAGCCAATAAATCAGGTTTATATCTTTCTCTCTACCTCAGACAGGAAGGAACCCAGCTATTTTTAAATCTATGGTCCATATAGCTAGTCAGAGCTGTTTCTTCTGTTAAGAAGAGGTGGGGGGGGGGGGGGGACCAAAGAAAAAGAAAAGAAGAATGAACAAGATTTTAAATGTCCTACAATTCCTCAGACTTTCTTACCTGGCCATGTGCCTGTTCCCCCCCCGAGGGCATTGCCTCCCCTTCCCCAAAATGCACAACATGCTCACGACACAGCCAAAACACGTTCAAGGACCCAACGTCAAATCCAACATAGGGCATATTCACCAGTCCTAACCAAGAGCTGGATAAAAAATATAGCAATAAAAGTAGTTCTCAGACCATTGCCAACATCGTGAGCCCCTGTCTCGACTCTGGAGCCGTCCTGTCCCGATACGACAAATCCTCTCTGCCAAGCAGGCTGTGGCACACGTCTTTTAAAGTCAAATTTCTCCAGCTTGGAGCATGTTTGAGTCAGTGGAGCCGGTTACACACACATGACCTCGCCAGGGCTGCCGGGTAAGAGTGATTCATTCCAAGCAATCCCCCAGTGTGAATCTTTGCTGATTAACATTTTCATTTGTCTTCCTTTAACAAGCAAGTTACTGCTGATGAGGAGATGAGGGATTCTTAAGTTTCCTAGAACTAAATTAACTATTCCTACTCGATTCGCTCTGGCTGAACTTATATTATATTGCCCTCAAGGCTGCTAATTTGAAAAATGCTCTTGGTTATTTTTTTTGTTATTTTTTTTTCAGTGTTCCTGATAGAGGTCCAAGTGCTAATAAGGAGTTAAGTTACATTTCTTGCTAAGATTTCTTAATTGCCAATGCTGGCTGAAACTTGAACAGTTCAGAGATTCTGTTGATTATGTCGGCCTGAATATTATTACATCGAAATCCCTTCAGGATAACTGCAGCTTTTGTTGTATCCATTGCATCATTTTCCTAATGTTGTTCAAAGCCAGTACTATAATAATTTTGTGGATTGGAAGGAAATTAACTGTGTCCATAATGCTGTGCCTCTCGAGTAGGCACTGCATTGTAACTGTCTTACAAAAAGGTTTTTGGTTGTGTTTGCTCCATCATGTGGGTGAAGCTTCACAATGTTTTGAAGGAAACATTCACTGCTCTGCAATTCTTCACCCACACAGCTCAAATATTTTAGGGCAATATGGGAGAAGCTCCTGTGTCCACAAGCTCAGAAACAAGGGCTCTGGAAGAGTTAAAACCCGCATTTGCTCCAGGGACACCCAGTTTGGGAAGGCTGCTCTGGTCTGGTGGAGATGCTTACGCTAGGGCTGGATGCTCTAGGAGGGACTTGGACACCTGGAGTGAGACCACCCAAAAATAGATGCTGAAATATTTCCGCACAGATGCAAAGCAGAAGACCTGGCTCCTTTGAAGGTCAATTAGTGATTTCCAGTAGCTGATCAATAAGCTGAGATACGCATGGCATTACCCATTTCCCAACCCCTCCCAGGGCCCCTGTCCCCATATGGCTTTCAAAGCAAGCAGCCGCAGTGGGACATGTCCCCAGACACAGGGCGATGCTCATCCCAAGGCAAGGCATGGAAATCAGCCGGGAGACCGGGTCAGCCTGTCTGCATGAGGTCTGCGGTGCCTCAGCACCGTACCTGCTGCTCCCATCAGAACTCATTTAAAAGCATGCCATTTCTACACATGCACGTAAAAAAAAAAAAAAATGCCTTCAGACATATCGTCCGTTACTCCGAGTCACCAGCAGCTTCGGAGACCATTTGTTCCGTTTGAAAAATCACATTTCTGAAGGTACAATATTAGCTTTAAGCTGCAGCTATCACTGTCTCATATATCAGCTCATTAAGAACACGGCTCGTCTCGATGGGGCCGATGCAGATGATAAGAGACATCAAGTAGCAGCCCGTGACAGGAGGAGCACGAGAGCCCTGGCCAAGCTGATTGGACTCAGCTGTCCTTTCCTCCCCATCCCCAGCTTGGCCAGGAATTCACAACTATGCCTTATTTTCATGGTTGCTTTTAGATTGCCCTCACTCAAGTTGCAGCGAGACTTCTTGTTTGTTTTTATTCTCTTTTCAGGAAATGCATCATTTTCTTCCTCGCCACTTGTAAAAACTGGTGAGCTCACAATGTGTCCTCTGCAAATTCAAATCCTTGCTCCACCAAGGAAATGTGTTTCTCGTTTTCCTGGTGTCATTTTCTCAGGAGTAATTTCTGTATAAACTTTCCACCCTTCTTCTCCTGCTGTTTTCTGTCTTTTGTTCAAAAGGCCTCAAAACATGTCAATTTTCTGTTTCCTCCTATGGTACGACAATCTTTTTAGCAACTGTGATAAGCATCTCTGCTGAAGATGCAAAAATAATCCGCTGCTGTTGGCTGCATATTTCCCTTATGTTGCATATGCACCAGGAATACGCAAAAGATTATTTAGAACCCACAAAGTCTGACTGGATCTCTGAGATTATTATAAACATTAGAAAAATACAATGGATGTCATTAGAAATTTTCATTTATTCTGTATTTACACGTACTTGGTTGTTTGCAGTATTCCCTAAACCTAGGAGGAATGGCACAAATCTTATGTTAAATGGAAGTCTTATGGGTGATGAACATGGGCAGGATTAATAACATATTTAAGGTTCTCAGGAATTTTGCTTCTGTAATATTTGCTGTTGTTTCTCATGACCCACTGCCGAGAGGAGAAATAGTTGCTTTGGTTTCGAAAGCACAAGAGCGGGGATGATTTTGTCACTCAGATTAACGAAACCATGTTTTCAGTCTTGGTTTCTGAACTCCGCTACTGACCTCCCGTGTGGCCTTGGTTGGGTCTTTCCATCTCCTTATTCTCCATTTTCCCCTCCAACAATAAACTCGGGACTGTGTCACTGCTGCAACAAGAAGCAGGTTGAAACCACTGCTTGGAAAAGATACAAAATTGTAAAATGTGAATTTTTCTTTTGTTCTGTGAAATTTTTGGGGGAAAAAAAGAAATTTTCCGTGCAGGAAAAGGGAGATCAAAATCTGAGTTGTTTGCTATCCTGGTCATTCACTGCATTCCCGGTTTCACACTCCAGCATGCGGGCTCTGCGATGCTCAGCCCCCGCGCCGCGGTGCTCTCTCCGCGCAGGTGACGCTGTCGTGTGAATGTCACGTCTGCGCAACGCAATTTTCTCTTAAAGTGTGAACAGGTTCTTGCGAGGTGAAAAGTTCAGATCAAAAATATTTCGAGCCTGAGCCTAACCTTCCTGCCGTCAAAACCGATTGCCAGACTCCTATTGATATAAGTGAAAGCAGAATCAGCGCGCGCATAATGGCAAGCTTTGTTTTTTCAGGGTTTATTATTGCTATCGGTGACTCCTGTGTTACTGAGGGTTTATTCACGCTGTCTCCTGGATATCTCTCTCTCTCTTTTGATATTCATTTTTCACTTCTTTGCGCTGTCCCTGCCTGGGTGGATGAGATCACGGACCTGGCACTGTTGCTTTTGGACGGAGTCCCACCTTATCAGATGGGATCAGAGTGTCCCATCTATTTGACAAAGCTGCATAGCCGGTGCATTTTGCATTTGGTAGGAGCTCAGTTACCAAAAACAGTGTATTTGTTTATGGACCTGAGCATCTGTTTGGTGAGAAAATGTCATAGCGAGCCCCATCTCCCCAGGGCCGGTCTGGGCAGCGATGGGCTCCCCTGCCCCGTGCACTCCGGGAAGCAGCTCCGACACACTGGGTTGGGAGCTCGGGAAGCGGGGAAGGGAAGCAGCCAACCCTGAGAGAGAACGTTGTGTGGCAGCAACTGCAGGGTAGTGGTTTTCTGTCATCTGCTTTGCCGTTCCCAAATGCTGTGAACTAGAGCCGGCCAGAAAAACAAGGGGAAAGGGCTCCTTTTTTTTTTTCTTGTTTTCCCCTGCATTTTGTCAGAGTTTGAAATGGTAAGAAACCTTTTGCTGACTCTCAGAGTAATGCTTGACCTGCTGCTGTTCCCATGTAAATAGGAGGAATTGGGAAAATATCATATAACCCCGTGACTTCTTAAAAAAAACCTGTCTTCTAAAGAATGAGAGCCAAATTATTTCCCCCTCTCTTTGTCTTAAATAAGATCACAACCCTCCAATATGGACTGCATTTCAGCTTCCAGTGCAGCTCTCTGAAGGATGAAAGTGTCTATAGCGAGTGATAATCTAATTTATTAGCACTAGGGCTGAGAAAACAGGGAGAAGTATATGGAAAGAGAGAAAGGGAAATGCAGGACAAAACAGGAGATGATAGAAATCACAAAAAATAGGTTCTTGTGACTGAACTTCTCGAATCCTTCCACTGATGAGCACACTTTTCAGCACACTTCTGGCAGTGGGTCCCACCTCAATGGCTAAGCTCCCCCTGGCCTTGCAAGCCCGCTTTTAAATGCCACATGCCCACATGGGGTCCTGACCCTCAGTTTAGGATCCAAAGCTGGAAGGGGTGGTCCAGGCAGATAGACAGCCTTCAATTCACCAACAGACCCCAAATTTCCACATCTTATCGAGTAAAAATGGCAAGAGCTGATGTCAGTGACTCGATCCTATGAATGTTATTCCAGTTAGCAAAGGAGACCTTTATCAGATGAGAAGGTTTTGTGGCATTTCTGAAGACAGACAAGCTTTGAGTTCACCTGACACGCACCAGAAGCAAAGCTGATTTACTAGGAACAATATGTCTAGGGATGAGCGAGGCAGCATGCTTAATCGCATGCCTTCACCCAGCACCTCCAACTGGCATCACACCAAAAGGATTCAACATTCAAAACATTCCTTTGTTTTTCTTCGGGGGTTTTTTCTTTCAATTTCTGCACTTCTAAGTCCCAACCAAGATGAGAAGAGCCCAGAGCGCCATCAGAGAAGACAGTTCACTCTTCACCAGGAACAGGGGGAGGAAGAAAATCGGAACATACTTTCAAACCAGATAAACCAGTTCCCAATATTTATCTTCTGTGATGCACCAGTTTCATTTTTGCTCAGTGAATAGCTCATTCTCTCTTCAAAGTCCACTTGCCAGAAAGAAGATTTATTAAATAAAGGAAAAGAGAACATCCCCAGAGCCAGTGTCTAGTTGGCAGATGAGCTATCATCAATGGAAGGAAGTTAGAGGATGATTTCTAGCAGTCAGAGCCTTTCCACAGTGCTGAAGAGGGGAGGAAAAAACAGGGAAAGTTTAAGATAGGGTTGACTTGATTAAGAAAAGGATCACATGAAGCAGTTGACTGTGCTTGGAGAGAATTTGACTCCACAATCCAAATTTTCCCTCGCTACAAACTGTGTGAAATCCCCCACTGCCAATTTCAGCACAATCTGCACCTTTTTAAAACAAGACTGGAACTTTCTCCGAAGGCAGTTGATTCGTTCTCCGTGCTAGAGCTTGCAAAAACATGAGCCCTACTGCACCAGGGTGCAAAATCAGGGATCCCATGATCCGAGTTGTGTTACGCATGAAAACCAAGGTGTGTACAAGTGAACAGCTTACGACTGCGCCAGCACGCTCTGCTGCTGAGAGCGCCCTATGTCTGCAGAGGAGAGCGAGATTACAGCTGCACCGGGAAGCAAAGCTGCTAAGGCAGACACTATTGGTGTGCCAGGAGATAATACCCAGGGGAATTCGTCGCCTATCTCTGATTTCTGCTCTAGTGTGCTGGTTTCTCAAGTGGAAGCAAAGCATTTATAACCTTTAAATCCTCTTCCGTCAAGGCAGGGAGGAGGAGAGGTGGGCATCCATCCTTCGGCTGCTGGTGGGACCTCCACAGGGAGTCCTCTGTCCGAAGCTTCAATCACTCTGAAGAAGCATGGTAAAGAGACCAAAGGGTCTTACTCGCTTAACTAATTTAGAGAAGAGAGGCACCACCTCCAAATGTGAGGTCAGGGAGGCAGAAGGCTGCCTTGAGTCCACCACAGCATCCCTCTGTGGGGTGGATGAAAGGGAAGGGGGATGAGGAGACCTGGCTCTTACCCGTTGAGTCAGCCAGGGAGAGGAGCTCCAGCACACAAATGCAGAGCAGCAGCGAGAGCTGACTGCTGCAAGTCCAAAAAACCAAAGGGACCAAATCCAAAGCTGATTTATTTGCCCTCACTTTCGCAGGCACTAGATGAGCCCGGATGCAGCCAGTCCAGTCTGAGGACAACGCGCGGGCTCTGTTTTACCCCCTGTCACCAAGAGAGGGATCCTTTCGCCTGTCCCTGGAGGCTTGCCTGACATTTCTTTTAAAAATTAAGAAAACAAAGCCGTGTGAGTTGAGTGAAAGTGCAATTACACAACGCTTTGAAGTGCCTTGCTAATCCTCTTGCTCCCTCGGGACATGAGGCACAGGTTTGCAGAGTGACAGCCACATCGCTTCACCCAAATGTTGGCACTGGCTCACAGCAAAGGCAGCGGAGGAACTGCTGTCTCACGACAATGCCGTACACGTGGACAGAAAGTGGTCCAAAGCCCCTGTCCAGACAGACAGCCCTTTGCTTCTGTCCTGAGCAGAGAAGGAGGAGATATCCCAGCAGAGATGGTAACCCCAGTGGGTGCAGAAGCTGCCATTATTGGTGATAATTATGAAGCCAATCTAACCTCCTGGGGATGAAACCAAAGAAAACTATGGTAGGAACGTGGTCTTTATACTATTTAGCGTACCTCAATAGGGCTCCCAGGAAGCTCTGCAGAAGAAATAAGGCCAGGTGAGGCTGGTGTGGACCCTACCCTGCAGCCTTCTTAACCCTGACACAGCTCTGAAAGGAGGGGTGGTTTTGCCTCCTGCCTTCCCAGCGCCTCCCTCCTTGGGGCCAAGGGATGCCCCAGCTTCAAAGAGCAAAGAGAGCGGCGAGCCGCGGGGTTCACAGAAGGACTCAGGAGAGGCGTTCCCACCCGCCTCCAGCACATTGGCAGAGCCATTTGCCCCAGTCTATTTACACAGCATTTAATGCTCTTGATGTCAGTGTGGAGATGTGTTAATAACCCAATTAAACTGTTCATCCAGCTATGTCAAATCCAATCGCTTGAGGACGGCTTGTGTGTTTTGCTTTGTAATTCTTGTACCGCGTTACAGCATGCAAAAGCGATGTCCTTGTGGCTGACATCTAGCCCCAGCTCATCATCCACAGGATCTCATGCGACATTAGGCAGTGAAGTGCTAACATCTAAAGATGTCTTGTATGAACACCACCTGCGCTAGCTGACTGCTTCCTCCCCATCATGAGGATGAAGACAAACACGCACACCATTTCACAATGGGTGAAACTTGGCAGAAGGCACTCAGGAGCAGGTTGATGGCCTTCTAAGGCGGGAAATGGCAAGGCAAAACCTTGGCAAGTGGGCTGCAAAGGGGAGGGATTAAATGCCTATGGCATGGATGTTGCATTGACAGCGGGACAACCCAGCAGCTGCCCACCAGCAGGGCACGGTGCAGAGTGTATGTGACACCTACCATGCCAGCTGTGGCTACGAGCAGGCAGCAGGACAAATGTCACATCTGCCTGAACATGCCCATGCGCGGCTGACACGACTGCGTCTCTGCTTTCCCAGCCAGCAAAGGAAGGCAGGAATATTTCCCTGCCCTGCTCGGTTGCTTGGGAGGCTCCAGTCACTCCTGTATGTGAAGGGATCACAAGTCCAAGGCAGTATTTTGCAGAGGTGTTTACCAGCTATTAACGTCCCTCTATCATTACCCTTGGCTGTCACCCTGTAATGAGAAGCCTGTGATGCACAGCACATCTGCAAAGTATGTATGTGTCCATATATACCCATATATGCAATAGATGTATGCACATTTATCATAGAATCATAGAATCGTTATGGCTGGAAAAGACCTTTAAGATCATCAAGTCCAACTGTTATCTAAATCTATTTCAGTTTATTAATCACCCATTATTTGAATGATGAATTTTGTATTTCCTTGAGATTGATCTGACTTCCTTCTCTGTTGAACAAATTCTGTAAGCTCTGAGTGTCCTCAACACTGTCCCCTCAACTATGGATTTAATCCAAACTCTTCCTGAAGCAAAGAAATTGAAAACTGTGTTACATGGTCCCACCAGAAGAAAACATCTCCCCTCCAGACAGCTCTTAAGCATGTGCTTAACTGTAGGCATGTTTAATGCCAGCTGGTATCCACAGAGCTGGAGAACACATCAATAAAGCTGAAGTTAGCTTCAACAATTCACTTAAGGGCTGTTCTGAACAGGGACCGACTTAAGCATGTGCTTAAATATTTTCTTGAATCTAAGCCTATATTAGTGGAAAAGTCATTGTTCCATACTAGATTTTTATATGTCTGTGACTTTAGGATAGTTTTAGTATTCTCAATAGATTGCTTCTTTGGATGGATTCCTCCACTCATCATTAATATTTGGCGTCAACTGTCTTTCTTTCTCATCCATTCCCAGAGACAAGGAAAAATTTTCCCTTCTTTCCACGGATGTATTTATGTTCCCCATGGAAATTCTTCTCTATGATATATGAACTATTTTCAGAGAAATTTAGCAAAGCCTAAATCACAAAGGGGAAGAAAAACTCCTCGGCTTGAGTTCATAAGGGGAAAAGTTAGGATTGCAGTGACCTGTAGTGTGAATTTTTTTCTCAAGTTTAATTGTTATTTCCATTCAAATCCCTTATATCCTTAGCCATAAATAAGACTCCTGAATAATCCTTAATTTTTGTCCCCATATCTGCCTCCTGTAAAATTAGGAGGGAATATTTAGGATCTGCCAAGATGACAAAGTGTCCTTTATGGTGGCCGAATGAAAGAAAGAGTATAACTTTGGGAGAAAGCAACATGCTTTTCTTCAGCGTAGGATTTCCTCCACAGAGACATCATCACAGACTGTCAGAAGCTGGGCAACTCTCCAAAGGTTAGAGACGGGGCCAAAACTTATAATTTCTGCTTTACAGAGGGCCATTTCTGTCTCTGAGATTTTAAATACTGTCTCACCGCAGCTGTGAAATTCAGAGCTTGCAGATTGCAGCTAGCACAAGACGTTAGCTCGCCAGCCTGGGATATTTCACATCTAGGGCTGTACAGGCTATTTGTAGTAAACTAGCTGGAAATGAATTTTAAAGCCTGAATGCCAGGACAGACGCAGCCCGATCTTGCGAGATGACTTGCAATCGCTGCAACCGCCATGGGAAAGCTCAGCTCTGCTGCCCTCCACCGCGAGGCGCATGGACCTCTCCGTGGAGGGCCCACACCAAACCACCCTTAAACCCGCTGCCCCGAATAACCTCCCCTCGCCCTCTCCTCGCAGAGCTGAGTGTGGTCCGCTCAGCCGGGTGCGTACCTCCGTGCTGGGGGAGCTGAGTCACCTAATTGTTGTTGGGATGTTGTGTGGAGCCCGGGACACAGGACTCTTTGTGTGAGAGCTTTGTGGAGAAACAGGAAGACAAGCGGTCTCCAATATTTCACATGTGAACTTTCCGTGGTCCGTAAGGTCACCCTCTGGATCGGACATCCACTTGGGGTTCAACTCCTACGCCTGCCACTATGCCTAAGCCAGAGAGAGCTGATGGAGAGGAGCCAGGCTGTTCTCAGGCCACCCAGGAGAGATGCATTGCTTACAGGACCCAAACGATGCCCCCATTAGTTGAGGATGGGGGTAGGGTGTAGCTGCCCTCGACAGAAGGTGGGGTGACTTCACCTTCAATGCCAGGGCGAGCCGCTCTCTTAAGAGCAGGGGGTATCATCTGAAGATACGGCCCTCGCTGTACGAAATGCCACATCCACATGGCGGTGTCACATACGCAGGACTGCAGAGATTTGCACAGGGCTCTGTGTAGCCGTGACCTTGGTTTTGCATCCGAGCACTTTTCAACCGACGCAATGCAATCCAGCGAGGAGCTGAGCCTGGGAAAGGTCTGCGCAGCCCAGCCTGGCTCCCCGGCAGTCGTCCTTGGGGCCAAAACAGAGCTGCTGGTGTTACCCTCACTGGGACAAAGCGAGCCAGGACTTATGGGTTCAGAGATGCCGCTGTAAGCACTGCACGCACACACAAACGAACACACAGGAACCCCCAGTTCATCGGCTCACACATCCTTCCCAACCTTAGGAAATAAGAGGAGATGGATTTTCCCTTAGACATCATTACTGCGATAGCGTTTGGGAGGCAAACACGGCGCCCTGGCACTGATCCAACCAAGTAAGGCCGGGATAGGTTTTCTTTCAAGAATTTAAACCCATTTGTGTACTTTCTTAATGATCCAAAGTCTTCAAGGAGTTGCCTTTTAGCTTTAGCTCCCTTTCAATATTTGTCATGTGTGTCAAAGTTGATTCTTCATGTTTCCTCTGTAGCTTAACACACTCAAGGAGAAGCTTAATTTCTTAGACATTTGAAAGATATTTTTTCCCTATTGATTTATTTTATTAATGAACGAGAAGACCATCACTTTTAAAGTAAGGAGCAAAAATATACAAGTGGGAGAGCGAAAGCGGCATACCTCATTTGGAGACTTAACGCTAATGTCCTAGCATGGAAATCTAAATGAGTGACTGGAAAAGGTCATAGAGTCACTTATTCCTCATTATGGTTGGATACACAAGCAACTTTTGGTGCAGAACTGATTCCTTAAAGCCACCTGAGTAGAGAGAAAATAATTTATTTTTTCTTCCTGGAGTGGGGCAGGGTTGGGTAGCTCACGTGCATGTTGTCCACGTGCAACAGTGCGTCTATTTATACTGTGTACGAAAGATGGAGGCTAAACGGGTCGCTCTGGGATGGAAGCAAAGCAGGGTCAAAGGGAACCAGAAGTCACATCTCAGGCAACACATGCACCATTCACATCAGTCTGATGTACCAAGAGGCGTTGGAGCCACTGCTGCACAACTGGGTTGCAAGTACCTCAAGCTGCTGAGCCCCTGGAAACCCTGGACAAATGCCCTACACCAGGCAGTCCTGGTAAGGAACAGGAATGGGGATGAAGGCCTTCCATGCTCCGGCTTCTGCAGGAACTTTTCTCACAACATGCCAACACCTTCAGAAACTCAAGGAAAGGCCAACAGGTCTTCAACATTTGCTGAGCCACCAGAGTGGAGGATGGCTAGTTCTGTCTTGATTAAAAACAAAAGAGCAGGGCTGGTCAGACAATGCAACAAAGCCCCAGTAGATGCCTGTCCAGACAAAACCTGAGACAGGGAGAGACAGAGTCCCCCTCCAAACACTCCCTCTTGCTCCTCTTGGCCCTTGGCCCCAAGTAAATCAGGCCAGCAGGAGCTTCCATGGCCAGGACCTCGACCCCACATCTGGAGTGGCAGGAGAGGACCTCCAACATGAGCTCCCGGTCCTTTCCTGTCAATGCATTTAACTGGATAGCTGTTTGCTCTGCACCGAAGCTGGGATTCTGCGGTTTGCACACACCCTGCAAACACCTGATTTCTCAGTTCCCTAAGAGCCATTTCTAATTAAAATACATGTTCTTCCCTCTGTCAGGAGCTTTAGTTTGTTTGGGTTTTTTTTCCCCAGCAACAGAAATCTTATATGGATACAAAAAGAATTAGTCCATGAGACTTCAAAGGTCTGACTCACATCTCGGTCTGGTCTTGGGCTGTCTCTGTTGAGCCACAAGCCTTATCAGACAAAGGTATTTTTGCATGCTTTGCTACATGATTGCATTTCACACTCTAAACACAATTATTTTCTTCATTTTATATAAACTACAGCTGCAGATTTTTTTCCGCTTTGTTTTGCTAACAGCTGACCTGCAGTTTCCTACTGATGCTCAAGCCATAAGTAAAATATCTCTGAAATAAGTTAAGAAAATAAAACTGGTCAATCAAAGGTTTCAAGAGATCCATCATGCTGCAAAGAAGTGCAGAGCAGCTAGGTGCCCTGTTTTACGCTTTAACATAGTCTGTTACTATTTACTCTCATTAAATCCAGAGTCATCTGGCTTAATTTGGTTTGCCAGGAATTTACTTTAGGATAATTTAGCATAGGATCAGAGTCACCAGGCTTTTTTTTCCCCCTTTTAGGACAGAGGATAATAATAGAGGATTTTTTTTTTTCCATGAAAGCATATGCAATTTCCTCTATAGCCATCCAAAACAAATAATCAGGAGATTTCCCCATGTTTACAATGGGGCTTTCTACTGACCTTCCCTGCAAAGCACTTCAGGAGAAATCAATGAAAAATACCCCGTAAGAAGTGGGTCACAATTGCTGTTATTGTTACTTAGAATTAACGTAGGGTCTAATCTGAAACCAGACACAACAATTAAGGGCTTCTCTTTGCCCTTCTCATAACAAAGCAATTATATTTAACAGTAGGTAGAGCTAGATTGGAATAAATCTGGTTTGTATACAGAGACATTTCATGTTTATTAATAATCATTGTGTCCACAGTGTTTAGACGAATTCCAAACACAAGCTATAGAGATGTATAAAAACTTTCCTCAGTGGCATAACTGAGGCAACGTGACTGACTTGGCTCCCCCACTTTAATGAATGACTGTAATGGTATCGGGGCAAGACCAGATACAGGAACCTCAATCTGCAGCAAAGCATAAGATGGACAAAAGTGAGGGTAATGCTTTCAGGTCTCATGGGGAAAGCAATTTATTTGGCCCACAAATTCATGAGTCTGCAAATTTCTTTATCTCGTACCTCTGCTTGGGGAAGCAACTACTGGGCTACTTGCAAGTCACATCGCTAGTGGTCCCTTTGGGAGTCCCTGCGATAAATCCTCGGTGGAAGGAAAGCAGTGATGCCTTACCTCCACTGCAGCACAACCCAACCAAGAACAGCTTGTAAGGAAAATAAGAGGAGCCTTTTGGGTGAGCTTAGAGAGGACTCTGTTTAGGCAAAAGTTGCATTTTCCAACCAAGCTGACAGCTAGTCTGGAAGAAGCAATGTGCTACAGGTGGATTTCCCCTCCCCTAATGCTCTAAAGCACAGACCTTATCCAGCTCCTCCATATATAATCGGAGGGTGATTTCACCCACCCTAAAGCCTCAGGTGGTTGGAAAATCAGCTCTCTGGAGATGCTTTGCTGTCCTGGTAGATTCTGGAGACAGTCCTGAGGGCCAGCGTAGACCAGGTACTGAGTTGTTAGATGACTAGTGATTGAGATGAATCCCACGCAAAGTGCCCTGCCTAGGTTTGCATGAGTAATGGTGGAGATGAAAAGAGATCTCTGGGAAACAGCAACCTCACCTCTGTGCTTTCATGTTTGGGGATGTGATTGTGACATTTTACGCGATGCATACCAGGAGCTTGAGGTCCACATTGGCCTCAGGACTCGGATCCTTGTGATAGAAACAAGTGAGTCTGTCTGCCAAGCTCAAAAAACCCCAGTCTGAGGACGCTGTTACCCTGGTATGGCTGATCACTGAATCGCTGTTCCTGCAAAGACCTCCAGGAAGATCTCACTAACGTGGAGCTCTTAGCAAAACAGGGACAAAAAGGAGATAGTTTGTTTTTCAAATTATGGTTAATTGCTATGATACAAATGAAATCTCTTGAGAACTGATGTGGCTCTGAACGGCCCTGCTAGAAAAGAGACCTGATCTGTTCTGTGAGGACCGGTGCAGGCACAGGCAGTGGGTGCTGGTACGGGAAAACACAGCACTAGACCCCTCGTGTATTTAAGTTTCTGCAGGACTGACCTACCATCAAAGCCAATGCTGCACAGCTCAGACGTGCAGAGAAAGGTGCAACAAGAGAGAATAAGGATGATGAAATATAACCTTGTGCTATTCTATATATCTACCTTTAGGGAGGTAGATGCTATCGGTTGCCTACTCAGCATCTCGCTCATTAGGTCTCTGCTGTGCTGATGGGCAGGCGTACGAGCAGCTGAGACGAGTGGAAAGACAACGCCAGCTTTTGCAAGAGATGAAGAGCTCATTACGCACTGCAAGATCACAAATCCATCACACGAAGTCTAATGAGGGGGCTGAGCCAGTACAAATACAACTGTTTAACAGTTTATTTTAACTGTCCAATGAGAACGAAATAACTTAAAAGGATTCATGTTGCCAGCTATCTTTTTTTTTTTTTCCCCTCTTCCCTTTCTTGCATGGTATTTGTTAGAAATCAGGATTTTCCTTAACTAAATGTCTTGTGGTCTCCTTAGCTTTGTTTCTTAACAGGGTTGTCTTTATGTTAGTTTTCTTTGGCTTCCCAATAGAAGAGTAACAGATTTCTTTTGAAGTTTTTATTGATGAATGAGCTCCTATAAATAACTCTCTGTGGCAGCAGCTTGATCTCAGAGTTTACTCTGGAATAATAGTAGCAATGGGAATGGAGGAAATTTATGGCAGCATGACATGAAATAGTTTAATGGGCTTCATACTGTTTAACTTAATCTTTACAGATGTAAAAACAGAAATACAATTATTTTAACAACTATTATTACATATTGCTTTTCTAATGAAAACAGCGACTTAGTAAGCAATTGAAGCTAGGTAGTGAAGAATTAAGGAGTCCACCTCACTGCAGATTCAGGAATTAGTGCGTTGGGCCACCGTATTTGCAAACCTTCCTCTGAAGAGCTGAGGGAGATCCGAGGTGGCCAGGGAGGATGGGTCTACAGGTGGGACATGGCACTTGCCTGTAAAGCTGAGTCATGGCACATCAGAACAGGACGTAGATGCTTGAAGCTGCCTAAAACCAGTGGAAGTGGTGGAGCCCCATCTTTGGAGAGGTAAAAAAAAAAAAAAAAGACAGACCCTCAGTGTTTTCTTCCCCTTATTTCACCTGTCTGCTTGGTGAGGAGCTGATCCCAGTCCCACCAAAGTCCACAGGTGTCTTTGACACTGGGGGTCGCTTGGCCACATCCCTTTTGTCTTGTAGTCCCATGAGCGGTACAGCTGTAATCCTCCCACCTCAGGAGCTGCAACAGGTATTACACTCGCACCAACCAAAGGATGGAAAGGGTGGAGGGAGATGATGAAAACTGAGCATCATTTCCAGGCTCCAGCCCTCTGATACTGACCCCATCAAAGAGAATTTAACTGTTTACTGTCTCAAGTCTGCTTACCTTTGCTTGTTTCTCTAAGGAAACATCACTTAACATAAAGATGCTTCAAACGCACCTCTTTTTATCTGGGTAAACTCAGGAAAGTGATGCTGGAAGAAAGGAAAAGCTTAAAATAGTTTGCCTTCTGTCTAAATGCCCGACCCATAGGCAGACTGGCGTTTAACCCAGCTCAGGGCTCGGCCAGGGGACTTCCATCAACGTGCAAGGGTTGGGTGTAAAATCCAGGATCGTAATTACTAGGAAGAGCACAGGGCCTAATTCGAATGTAAGACTCCTTAGCAGGGGTTTGAATGTGGCTTGTGTCCAACCACAGCTCCGTGGCGCTTTTTGGTGCTTCGCAAAGAGCAGCTTGAGTAAATATTGAAACATGTTGATGCTCTGCGTAATTTCCATAACAATAGCTGACTGCTAATAGTGTTGTTTCCTCCTTGAGGGAGCATTATTTGAAATGAAATTGCAGTGAAAATTATTAGCATTGTGTTTTAAACTGTCTGTTTAGTGGCAAATTTGCATTACTCACAATGCTTTCCAATCCACAGAAATTGCCTGTACAAGAAATAACTTGCAAATTCTTACTCGATTTCCAAAAATGTGGGAAAGTTTATTTATTTCTCCATGCATTCCTGATTTGCAATGTGCTCTCTAAAAATGTCGCTAAGATTTAGGCTAACCAAGCTCATGCTAAATTTAGCAACCATATTTTAAATAAACATTCTTTACGCTTTACTGAACTGGCTTTGAAGCTGGCTTAAAACAAATTGCGTTCGCATGAACATTAACAATGTTTTACTTTGGCCTAAGTGAACATCTGAATAAGTAATAACGTATTAGTCAGTATAATCTGAAAACGAGATTTAAAAGATCTAATTCAGCCGATTTAGGAAAGATTCCTATGAGGAATACTGAATCAGACCCAGATTTATTTCTGGAAGAGTCCATTCTGTTCTCCCTGACCACACAAAACTTTCTTCTGGTGTCTTGTTAGACACTGCGAGCTACGAGCCTCGGTGAAATCAGCTGTGACTTAGCACGCATTGCGTTTGAGGAATCTGGCCCATTTTAAAGCACTTAATGATTTGTCTGGATGAAGCACTAAAAATATACTGTGGGGAGCAATTATGCAATGTCCAGACTGATGGATTGCATAACCTCATAGACCTTTTCCATCTGTAACTTCTCTAATTCTGTGATCTTGTCTTCTTGCTCTTTCACTTAAAATCAAATATGTGATCTGTTTAATATCCAAAATGCTGTCTCCCAGGAGACCTCTTTACTGGGTGTGCGGGGCTATGAATTAAGTAACGAAGCAGATCCTTCTGCCCCTCTCGTTCCAGGAATTGGCTGCTCTTCACGCCAGGCTTAGGAGCAATTCACAGGAGGATAGTGGGTTTTGGTGTGAAAAAGGATGCTCTCTCCGTTATATGTCTTCCTTGTTAAAGGATAACTACTAAAAGTAACTATTAAAAGAGGGGGGGGGGAGTGGAAGTGGTCACAAAAGTCCCTTAGAGTTATGTCACCTTGAAATCGGACATGGCCAGCCACGCACTTTGAGTGACAAGTCCTGAAAGTAGCTCCTGCTCATGTATAAATACTTGATTTCTTTTTTTATATGCTATGGGGCCGACTTAAAGAGAACACACACTGACCATATTTAAAGACTGGAAGCCCCATTTAGGAGAAATTAAATTCCTGAATTATTTTAATATGCCAAATTTTCAGTTCCTCCCGTAGGAAACCTGTGTTTGGAGCGAAGCTGCTCTGTGAAGCAAACGACTCCGCTGTGAGCCTCTTCCACTGTGTGCTCTTCTCTGCTCCTCTGAGTTAAAATTGGCTGCAGACCTCGGAGATGTGAAACCTTGCTCAGTTGGGAGAGGTCATTCCTCTCCAGAGTAACGGAAAGGCATATATATCGCCCACACAAGAAGTATACTGTTTATGCTGCATCGTAGGCTATTTTCTACATTTCTTCACAGTATTTCAGCCTTGTGTTTATAGCCAGCCCCGAGAGGCTGGGAAAGCCGGGAGGGGGAGGATTCCAGGGATGAGTTAAATACTGGGTGGCAGTTTTGTGTTTGGCAGATGTTTTTTGGGGGTTGTGAAACAGGTGTGAAACGGTTGGCATCGATTATTTGAAGCTTGCCGAGTCCTTTATATTCGTACGACACGTTGTCTGTCTCGTGCTGCACAGCACCAAAATTCACGTGATGTTGAGAAGGATTAAAGGATGCTCAGTTACATCCACATGGCAGGTACTGCTGTATTGCCATGCACACTTATTTCTCGGCACTGAAGCACTGCTGGTTTTATTGTACCATTACTTCTTCTCCTCTATATATAAACAGATGACGTGCAAAAGCCATGTGCGGTTAGTCATTCCGCGTGTTGGCAATAAGACCCTTTTTCTCGGTATTCGTTCCCTGCGAGTTACATCAGTGGCCTGATCCCGATTCATCCCAAATTGCCACTCATAACTAGTCACTTGGTTCTGAGTTCATTTGAGTTAGTGTCATCTTTGTGCAGAATGCGTTAAGTCTACTAATTTTACTCTCCCAAGTGAAACCAAAATCAGGCCCTTGTGCGGCTTTTAAATACTGCAGCTGCACTTGGTCCCACTCCACTACAACAAAACAGAAATGAAATCGACTGTCGCCATGAGCAAAGCTTCACAAAAAACAAATTCCCGTTGCATAGAAAAAGTTACATCTCAAAAAAAAAAAACGTGCCTGTGATGGAAATATACATTGTGTACAGATCAAACTGCAATCCTAATGTAAGACTTACTTCTTCGGATGACTTTTTTTTTTTTGACCAGAACCTGCCGCTAAAAACTGCCCTCGTACAGAAAGGGCCCTGAGGTGGAGGGGGTACACCTGAACAAGCAGGAAAGGAGTAAAAGCCTGATTTTCAGGTCCAAAAAGGTACTTTGGGAGATGGAATGGGAGCTGAGAGGTTCCGAAACTGGGGGGCGGGGGCGGGGGTGTCACAGCTGGGATGCCAAGTGAGGAAAAAGGGAAGCAGAGGAGGCTGAAGACAGAGGTTAAAACTCCTTTGGGGGTGGATTTAGTGGATTTTTCTTTGTGTGGGGCTGTGCTCACGCTCCATGCATGCGGAAGCGAGCGCTCGCCCTCACTGACAGCATCTGCTTGCCAGCACCTGCTGGACACGTGCAGACACCCCGGGATGGTGAGGCCGCTCGGCACCGGTCCATGCCCTGCACAGCTCTCCCCGAGCCTGACGGGAACATCCACAGCTCCTTCAGCGGGAAGTTTTTAAAGAAGCAAAAAGGTTTTTCTGGGAATAAACCATCTTGTGACTGAGAGCATAAATAACCGCTTTCCGGGGGCAAAACCCTTCCATGGGCGAGGCAGCAGGGAGACCAGGGATGCGGGATTCCCACCTGTGGGAACCGACTCTACAGCTTGACGGAGACCCAGCTTCACTCATCCTTGGAGGCATGGTTAACATCCCTTTTCACACAGGTGCCCCAGGCCTCGCACAAGCGAGCAGCTGAGGGTGGAGAGATGATTTGAGGTCTCTGCCAGGCAAGAACTAAGCTGGATCTTTTCCCTACCCCTGCAGCTTCCCATGAGTGATGTTACCACACAGACTCCAAAAAGAGTAGTCATGTCAGCCCCGAGCCTTGAACAGAAACCTCCTCGCAAGGTGGCCACTTATTTAACTTGCTGTAATACCTGTCTTTGATTACTCACAGGAGTGGCACTGTAGGGACACGGGATTTCACGCAGAGAGCATTCATCCTCTCAGCACTTGCCCAACCTTGTAAATTATGGTGAGGGGACGTGTGGCTTTACTGGGCAGTGGCACCTTCACTTTTACAAGTGGTTTGGGTTTTTTTTTTTTATTTTGGTGCCATAGCTTTAAAGAATGCACTCAATAGATATCCAAACAGGAATTGTCAGAAATAGGAAACATATAAGTCTACCTTGCAAATCTATATAAAAAGCTGACATCTCCTTTTTTATTCTCTTTTTTCACAGTGAGAAGCTGTAGCTCTGCCTATCCAGGGATCCACCTATGAGCATCTTTCTTTTGGGAAACTCATCATCAGTTCCCATCTTTTGGAGGTTTTCTGTACTTCCCCAAGTGAGAGCTCTTTGCCTTGTGTTGAAATGAGCTCCTCTCGGCTCCTGGTCCAGATGTCAAGGCAGTTTGATGCCGGCCGTCCTCTGCAAAAGCTGAATCCCAACTCACCTGAGAAACCCAAATTTCCAATAGTCCAGGTGCTAAATTAAGGACAGGCTTTGCTAGTGAGATGGGGTGGGATGGAGGAAGGGAAGCAGAAACAGAGTCATTTTGGGAAACATTATCTCAGTCACAAGGAACGAGTAAATTCCCCGGCCCCTATTTTTAGCCTCTCCCACTTTTTACCTTTCCTGGCGTTGTGGTCCATCATGCCATCGCCAGGATGTTTGCACCAGCGCTCGCTGCTGTGTCCAGCAGCAGGTCCCGCTCCTCGGCCTTCAGGCTGCACGAGCCCAGGGGTGTTTTACAACACATCAGCCACAGTCCTGAACAAAATACTTTTATTGGATATAGGTTTGGTTTCATAATGAAAATTGAGAATATAGATTTTTTTTTTCCCAAAATGGCATTTATCCACTAATATACAAAAAGCCTCTATTTATGGAAAAAAAAAAAAAAAAAAGAAAAAAGAAATATTCCTGATTGTTTGTAGTGTGTCTGGATTCTTCCTTCTTTAAGAAAAAAGAAAACTTTAAAAACATAGCTGATGTCTTTTTTTTTTTTCCTGGTAGTTGTCCGAGTTGTTAACACAACTACTTCAAAACACCAAGACCAGCCTCCACAACCCTGCTTCAGTCTTTTTTGGTCAGAAGCAACTAATCCCAGCAAGACATGGAAACCGGCTGCGTCTCCACATTCACAACGTGTTTGCTTGTCCATCCCCCTCTCTCCGGCCACATCAGTGAGACAGAAACGCTATCACGATTCTCAAGAAGCACAAGTGCTAGGCAGGAAACCGGCTTGCGTTAACGCCATGAATTATACACAGTGCTGAGTCAAAGCAAGCAGGATGGTGCAGAATGAGCCTGGATTGTTTGGTCTGCCCTTATTTCAACTCTGCCTTTTACCCACTCGGAGGACTGGGCCAGTAGGGCACTATCAGGAATGATTACGTGCAGGCACCCGTGGGTATTAATGGCAAAACAAAACTCAGCCTCCTCCGGCAGGGATGGAAGGGGTGGTTTTGGTTTTCAAAAGGAAAAAAAAAAAAAAAAAAGAAAGAAAGAAAGAAAAGAAGAAAACTGGAGACCCGAAGGGGCTTGGCAGAAACCAGGTCTGAGAAACCTGATGGATGCAAAGGCTAAAGGTGCGGAGCAAACCCCACGGGGCTTGGAGGCCAGTATGGGACACACACACCCCCACACCACCTCTGTACCTCCACCACCCACGGGGAAAGCAAGCCGGTTTACCTTGGAAAGTCGGTCTGGAAGGGGTGGGAGGCAATCGCTAAAGAGAGCTCCGCAGCAAGACGTGCCTTGAAAATGCCCTGAAATCCTGAGTCACCTTTTAACATCGCTTTTTTTTTTTTTTGGTCTTTACCCGCTTGGTGAGGTCTGAGTCCGGTCTCTCCCTCCCATCGCACCCCCGGAGCAGTGACCCTTGAGGGGGACGGGGGGGACGAGGGAGGGGGGGACGAGGGGGGTGTGGGTATAATTATGGGGCAACTACTGGAAATTAAATACCGCCTCGGAGAAGTGGAGAGGGAAGCAGGAGAGGAAGGGGATGCCGATGTGGTAAAGCCTCCCGTGCACCTGGGAGTCGAGCATGAGGGAGGCGTTGAGGGCCGGCCCGAAGCCACCGCTGGCCACCAGGGAGCCGCCGAGGCAACCAACCGGGCTCTCCCGAGCCGCCTTGGGGGCTGCCCCGGGGGGCGGCTGCCGTAGCCCCTGGGCGAGGATGCTCTCGATGCTGAAGCTGCGGCCCCGCGGGCCGCTCTTGTGCGGCGGAGCGGCGGCGGCGGCGGCGGCGGGGGGCGGCCGGGGCGCGGCGGGGGGGAGCGGGGCGCCGGGGGGAGCCGCTTCCCCCCCGCCCGGCCTGGGGACCCCCTCGTCGCCCGAGTCCCCCCCCGCCGCCGCCCTTCCCTTGGCCCTCTTGGGCTCGTCGGGGCGGGCGGGCGGCCCCGCTTGCCCGCCGTCCGCGGGGGCCGCGCCGCCCTTCGCCTCCGGTGGCCCCGGGGCTTTGGGCTTCCTCTTCCTCCGGCGGTAGTTGCCGTTCTCGAACATGTCCAGGCAGCGGGGGTCCAGGGTCCAGTAGCTGCCCTTGCCGGGCCGTCCCTTCTCCCGCGGCACCTTGACGAAGCAGTCGTTGAGGGAGAGGTTGTGGCGGATGCTGTTCTGCCAGCCCTGCTTGTTGTCGTGATAGAAGGGGAAGCGGTCCATGATGAACTGGTAGATGCCGCTGAGGGTGACCTTCTGCTCCGGAGCCTCTTTGATGGCCATGGCGATGAGGGCGATGTAGCTGTAGGGGGGTTTCTGCGGGGGGTCCTGCCGGGAGATGGCACCGCTGGGGGCGAAGCCCAGGGCGGCCGGGAGGTACACCATGGAGGGGCTGCCCATGGGGGAGAGGTGGCTGCCGTAGATGTGGCTCATCGCCGGCGGGCTCTCAGCTCCGGGTCTTCCCCCTCGGAGCCGAGCGAAGGGACGGGGCAGGGCAGGAACCTGGGACGAGTCCACCGGGGAGCTATTTGTGCGAGCTCAGATCCCAGCCCTGCCTGAAGGAGCTCGCTCTGCCTCTGTCCCTGCTTCATAGCTCTTAAAAAAAAAAAAAAAAAAAAAAAAGAGGAGAAAAAAAAAGTTAAATAATTGTTGTAAGTTTGCTATTATATGTTGACTTAGCACTGGAAAATAAATTGTCTCTGATAAACAGTCGTTTGTGTTCTCAGCCCACCCACATTAATTAAAATTTCATTGCTACAAAACTCCAAGCTCTCTCCACGTGTCTCGCTGGTACCAGCCAATGGTCTCCGGGTTATTCCTTCATTTGTTTATAGAATTAGTCTGTTGATAAGTCTGCCCACCCAAGTCGAATCAAGCTGTGTTTATTTGGAAAAATTTCCGGGCACCCAATATATAAACGCACTGATCTGATGTTTGAAATATCACGTCCACCCTTTGACGCTGTAAGCACACACAGCAGAGCAGGATGTACACTGCTGGAGCTCGGGGAGCAGCGGGCGAGGATCCCCGCAGGAAAAAAAAAAAAAAAAATGGGGCATTAAACAACAACAACAACAACAACAACAAAAATTTAAAAATTGAAAGAATGGAAGAAAAAGGGATGGATGAGAGGAGAAAGCAGCGCTGCGACGGGGACTGGCTGGAGTCCGGAGGAATGGGGGGGGGGTCCAGGTGTGGCGGGGCTCCCCGGCCGCAGCCTGCACCTCCCCGGGCCGGGACACGGCTCGGAGCCGCGGCCGGGCCCGGCTTTGTCGTGTGTGTGTGTGTGTGTCCCACCCCGTCTCGTCGCCACGGGCCACCCGGGAGCGGGCGGAGGGCGAGCGCCGGGCTCAGCCCCGAGCAGGCAGGGCTGAGCCGGGGGAGACGCCCGGGGGCTGCAGCGAGCTTCATAAAAGGGGAATTTGGCAGGCGCGGGGAGGAGAGTCAGTATTTGTGAATGCGGGCCTGTTGCTTTATATTATGTACTTTCCTGTTTATAACAAGGAGGGGGATTATAACAACTTTACAAGTGCACACAGCTGGCCGGTGCTTACATTAGGAATTTGTGATGCTCTTTTTCTGTATAAACGTCCAGGTTTGGGGCTGTGTTTTGTGTTGTTGGATTTTTATTCTTTTTTTTTTTTTTTTTTTTTTTTAATTTACTGATGTAACAGCTTTAATCCGAGGCCCCGGGGGATTCCGTTGCAGTTGGAGGTGTCGGCTCTTTCCACAGCCCCCCAGCGGCTCAGACCGGCGATAGACCCCGGGGAGACCCTGGTCCGTGGAGCATCACTTCTCCGGGGGAGGGAAGAGGAGGTCTGAGGGGGATCCCTTCCTCCTTCAGGGAGAAATAGCCCACCAGTGCAGCTCCCACGACCGTGGTGGGACTTTTACCTGGCAGGGGAAGAGGTAGAACCCGGGCTGCCCCCAGCACCGCCCGGTCCTGGCGATGCCCCCCCCTCCCCGGACCTCCCTGTAAGCTTCCCTGTTCCCGTGGGGTTTCTCGCCCACTTCTGCTCCTATCCTGCCGTTCTCCCAGTAAACCATCGAGAGAAGGGGTTGCACCCCCGGGGTGAAAACCAGCGCTCTGGCTGTGGAGCCGCAGATGAGTCCTAAAGGCTTCAAGCCGCCATGCGAGCCTGGGAAATGCGACCGGGGTGCGGAGGGAGGTGGCTTCTTGGGGTGGGGGGGTGGGGTTCTCCTCGCTCACAGGCTGGTCCCACGCAGGGGAAGGGAAACCCACGCCTCTAACACCGCCCTTGCCGGTACCGCTGCATCCCCCCTCCCCGGTGCGCACACACCCGCCGGCCCCGGGAGCTGCCGGGACCCCATCCATAATGCGTTCCATAAATGTAAGAAACCCCCAAATAAATAAATAATTTTAAAAAAAGGGAGGCAGAAGAAGGGTTTGGGGAGGGGGAAGGCTCCTCTCATCTCGACACCGAGGACCAGCACTCCCGGGCAGCCCCCCCCCGGCAGCATCCTCGCCCGGGAGGGATGGGGCAGAGCCCGGCTGCTCTAACCCCCCCCCGGCGCATCCTCAGGGCAGCCCCTTCCTCTCCCCACCTCGGGGAGTCCCCCTCTCCTTGGAACCCTCCAAGCACGGATTATTAAAACAATAAATACTCGCGTGTACGGCAGGAGACGGGCACACGGGCTCCCGCTCTCTCCCCGAGCTCCCTCCCCCAGTAAAATTCTTGCTTCTTCCTTGTTTCCCCCTCTTCTCCTCCTCTTCGCGGTAGGAAATCCTTGGAGGCGGGGATGCGGCTTTTCTGTCTGCTCCTTCTTCCCAGCTCATGTGCTGCCTTCTGTCCCTCTCCGGCCGGCGGCATCGCCGGAGCTCGCTGCGTTCTCCGCCGGGCAGCAGCCCTCCGAGCGGCTCCGAGGGCTGCGGGGCGGGAGGCGGGGGGGACCGGGGAAGAGAGCGGTGCGGCGGACAGGGGTTTTGTTGTTGTGATTATCGTCGCTCTTCCCCTGAACGGGAAAAAAAACAAAAAAACAAACCAACCACAAACCGCGGAGCCGGCGGTGGAGGCGCTCCTGGACGTGTTTCCCCTCCTCTCCAGCTGACGAGCCCCTTTTAAAGCAGCAGAGAGGAGCGCTCCCCCCCCCCAACACACACACAGCTCCCCCCCCGGGGCACCCCGGGGGAGAGGGGCGTAAATCAGTGCTCCCCAATTTTGCTGCATCCCGGCCCGGGGTGGAACCAGGGGTGTAAATCAGTGCTCCCCACTCTTTGCTGCATCCCAGCCCGAGGGGAAAGCAGGGGTGTAAATCAGTGATCCCACTCTTTGCTGCATCCCGGCCCGGAGTGGAACCAGGGGTGTAAATCAGTGCTCCCCACTCCTCGCTGCATACGAGCATCGGAGGGGGAAGGGGATAAGGTGCTCCCCACTCCTTGCTGCATCCCAGCCCGGGAAGAAAGCAGGGGTGTAACACAGTGCTCCCCAATTTTGCTGCATCACGGTCCGGGGTGGAACCAAGGGTGCAAATGAGTGCTCCCCACTCCTTGCTGCATCCCAGCCCGAGAGGGGAGCAGGGGTAAAAATCAGTGCTCCCCAATTCTGCTGCATCCCGGCCCGGTGGCGGGGAGGGGGGGGGGGGGGGGCAAGGATATAAATCGGTGCTCCCCAATTCTACTGCACCCCAACCCGAGAGGGGAGCGGGGGTGTAAATCAGTGCTCCCCAATTCTGCCACATCCCGGCCCGAGAGGGGATCTGGGAGGTAAATCAGCGCTCCCCACGCCTGCTGCATCTCGGCCTGGGGGGGAATGGGGGTCTAAATCAGTGCTCCCCACTCCCGCCGCAGCCCGGCCTGGGCTCTTTTAGACACGACCTCCCGGAGTGAGCTGCCCACCCACGGCCCCCTCGCCGTGCACGGCGCTGTACAGTTGCGAAGTCGCTCGATTATTGACCCGAGGTTTGGGGTGTATTCCTTTCTCTCCCGGCCTTTCAGCGCCTGGTATGAACTTTCTGCAAAGTCCTCTCCAAAGTGACAGAAGACCTAGCGGCCTTCCCCAAAAAAACTCCTGCCCAGAGCCTTCCCACGGCCGGTTAACGAGCTCCAGGGGAGGTGGGACAGCTTGTGGGGGGACCAGACAGCTCCGTGCCTGGGTTGTGCAGAGACCTGGGGGGGCTTCCTAAAGGGATTGTGTTTTACCCGGGTCCTGGAGAACAGGGAAAGGTTCCCTCGGCTGAGCTGCGAGGACACTCCGCACAGGGACCTTCCCGATGGGAACGAGCTGGAAAACCGCTGTCCCTTCCTTTCCCGAAACCCGGAGCTGTCTGGGCTTTGGGACAGGTTTGAAAACCCGTAGGTTAATAGCAGCAAAGAAATAAGCAAATAAATAAATAAATAAATAAATAAATAAAAATAAAACACCAAAAAACACCCAAATAAAAAAAATAAACCCCCATCCACCATCCTCATCTGCTGTCCGGAACAGCGCTGGGCCCTGGCCCGGTGCAACCAGCCATGCAGCAGCTTCAGCCAGCGCCCCCCCGGGCCGGGCTTGGCCCTCCTGATCTGCTACGGGGGGGGGGGGGGGGGGGGGGGGGGGGGGGGGGGGGGGGGGGTCCTTCATCTGCGAGGGTCTGCGGGGCCCGATCCGGCCGCGGCTGTCTGCAGCAGCTACCCCGGGCCTTCCTCCTTCATTCTTTCCTTCCTTCTTCCCCCTCTGCCCTGGCCCTGCCGAAGTCACCTGTCGCGACAGACGCCTATCGCCTTATCGACCTCCATATCTCAGCTTTTAAATACAGTCCCGAAAAGATCCCTGCACCCCCACTTTGCTCTCAGCTCGCCTGCAAAACCAGCCCACCCAAAAGGGCTCCCCTCGGAATGGTGGGGGGACTGGGGCTCGACGGAGGGGTCTGACCCCCCCCCCCCGCACCCCACGACGGGGCCCAACAAAGGGACGATTCTCTCAGCCCCCAACCCCTGCCCCTGGGAGGGGGGGGGCTGGATGCCCACCCTGCCCCCGAAGCTGTTCCCGGTGGGCGGGAAAGCCTGATCCTGCAAGCTCCGGGGCCTGCGCTGTTCTCAACACGTAAAAAAGGGCTTTTCTTTTTTTTCTGCCGAAATCCTGAAATCCTGAAATCAATCCCGCAATCCCGCCGTCTCCGAAGCCGGAGCGCAGCAGCGTGGGGAGAGGGGCCGGGAGCAGCGCAGACCCCATGGGAGAGCATCCCACCGGGACGGGGTGGGGGAAAAAACCCACCAAGAAGGGGTTGGGGGGGGGGAAAGAGGGGGCCCCCAAGCCCGGCTCACGATGTACACCCTTCCCCCCCCCCCAGGAACTGTCCCGCAGGAGCCGGGGGGATGCGGCAGAGCCCCCGGGGGGTCGCCCCGGCCCCCAGCACCGCACCGCTGCCCACCCCACTGTCCCCCGTGTGCCCAGCGCCCTTAGCCGGCGTGGGAAGACGTGAGAGCATCAGCAGCCCCGGGATTTCTCGACACGTATGGGAAAACCCACAGCAGCCACCTGACTTCAGCCACCTCCAGGAGGGCAGACACCCACCCGGCCCTCCCCTGCCGCCGGGCTCCACGCGGGGAAGAAAACACGCGAGGAAGCGGACTGGGCCAGGGGAAGAATTCTTCCCCGCTTTATTTTTTTTATTTACCCTATTTTCTTCATATCCTTTTACCTTATTCATTTTCTTTTTACGCTTTTACCCTATTTTCTTTACCCTTTACCCTATTTATTCCCTCTCTTTAAAATAGCACTTTGGATTTTGTTGCATTAAAAAAAAAAAAAAGAAAAGAAAAAAAAATCAAAACCACCCTCTGAGAGCCAGGAAAAATGGCAAGAGTTTTACAAGAATGTTCCTTAAAATACAGATCAAGTGAGACTCGGACATTTTTCCTCATTTAAAGCGAGAGTTTCGGTGCTTTTTGCCAGCTTTCTAGCGCAGGCGAAATTTACCCCATCAAAACCAATTTATATCATCGATTTTAACAGCCTACCACGCGTATAACCGCTGCCTAACGCAGCCAGGGCGACGAGGGGTATTGGGGGGGGGCTGCGGGAGGGAACGACACGGCCGGGGAATGTCCCCTGGAAATGTTGGACGGCTGAGCCTCTGCAGCGCCAGGGAAAGGAGCTGGGCTTGAGAAGCCCCAAAGAGCCTTCCCAAAATCTGCTTGGTGTTTTACCGCATTTCCATGCCTTTGGCATTGCTGTTCCCCCGCGCTTCTGCGTTAGGTTAAAGCTGTTTTGACAGGTTAAGGGTGATTTGGGGAAAACCGCACAGCATCTGTCAGTACCCGGCATGGCGAACAGGAGCTTAAATAGATAAGGAGAAGGTTAAAAAAAAAAAAAAATCAGCCAAATCTTCATAAGGGAGAGGATTTTAAAAGCTTAAAGTGATTCCGAAATGAACTTCCCACCTTCTTTTAGACTCCGCAGCGAGTTCGGGTTTAAACCATCGCTTTTATCACCCGCACCCACTCGTAGCCTTTCGGGTTTCTTTTTTTTTTAAAAAAAAAAAAAAAAAGGTTGGGGGGGGGGATTTTTGTTTGTTTTCTGTGGTGGAAAGAGCCGGGTCCGGGCGCTGAGACAGGCGAAGCACCGCACAAGGCCTTCGCTGGCAGGGACGGGGCAAGGGAAGCAGAAATCCTCCCCCCCTCCTGCCTTTCCTCCCCCCCGTTTTCCCCATCGGAGGCCTGGAAAATGTCCCCAAATTTCAAGCTGGCCAAGGATTTGGGATTGAGGGAGAGAGCCGGTGCTCAGACCCGGCCGCCCCCGCCGTGCCTTGTTCAATTCCACCCCCACCCCCCCGCAGATGTATAATTTCCAGTTCCCCACATGAACTAAACCTTTGATCAAAGAAATAAGAAATCTTTAAGATGCGGGAAAACGACTTTGTTTTAAAAACAACCAGTTTTCCGCATGAAGGAAAGGTGAAGGGAGAAAAAAAAATATGCAAAACACACGTATATACACAGAGAAGCGCCAGACTTGGAGCAGAAAAAAACAGCATGGATTTATTTTAAGGTAAGTACAACAATTAGGACCACATAAGACAAACGAACTTTGAAGCAGGTTAAAGCAAATAGTCCTTAGGAATGGTCAAGATGAAATCTATTATACAAAACATCACACGTCGTAAATAATAATAAAAAAAGTATCAGATACTTTGTCTTTTTCTTTCAAAAAAAAAAAAAAAACAAACCACCAGCAAAAAATAAATTATTTCCTCGTCTTGCGAAAAGAACAGCTCTAAAACGAAAGAAACTCTATTGCATAATTGTACACAGAAGAAGAAATCACTTGTCATTAATTTGGACGTTAGGAATCGTTGGGCGAGACAAAAATAATCCAGTGAACTCAACTTTAAATATTATATTAATGGCTCTGAAAATCAGCCTGATTTGAAATCCACACATTTTTTACAGTACAACAGAGAACTTTAAAAATACCCAGGACATATATTTATATATATATATTTATATACTTTTTTTTTCTTTTAAAACGTATAAATGGTCGTTGCGATATTGGTCCATAACTTATTTTTTCTGAGACCCCCTATACTTTAGCATATAAAAATTGCCACTTTTAGATAGACATATATATATAGAATTATTCCTTTCTCCTTTCATTTTTTTTTTTAGGATTTTTTTAATTATTATTATTATTTTAGGAGAGATCCCCCTTTTCAAGTAAAATTTACTTGCCTGGAATTTAAGGAGGCCCGAAACGGGGCTTGGGATCTACAAACTCTCTGGCCCCCAGGTCCACGGGGAAGCTGTCAAATTATTTTTTTTTTTTTAATTATTATTAATTTTTTTTCCTCCGTCTGAAGCGTTTGGTGTGGTTTTATTTCTCCTGATCTTTTTTCTTTAATAATAATTATTATTAATTTTTTTTTTCTATTTTTTCTTTGCCTGTTTGGCGGATGGCCCTGTACGGGGGGGAGGAGAGGAGGGGGGTCGCGGCTACTCAGTACTTAGTGCAGTCGTAGGAGTAGGGGGCGGCGTGGCGGTATAGGGAGGGCGCGGATCTGTAGGGGATCTGACAGGCGGAGTTGCCGCTCACCTGGTGGTCGCTGAGCGAGGCGCTCTCCATCCCCAGCCGGTGCGAGGTGAACATTTCCCGGACGTTGGGAAAAGTCTGCTGTTGGGAGCCAAAAGTATGCCCGGGCAGGTGGCTCAGCTCAGCCCCGTGGTTGAGGTACCAGGAGGCGGTGGGTTGTCCCCCCGCCGCCGCCCCACCGCCACCACCACCACCGCCGCCGCCGTGGGGATGATGCCCGGTCCCCAGCCCACCCTCCTGCCCCGAGGGCAGGCTCAGGCTGCCGAGGGGCGACGGGGCACCGGTGGGATGCTCGGCCAGACCCTCCTCCAGCGGTGCGGGGGGCACGCACATGTGGCCCGGCCTCTCGCCGCTGTAGAGGCTCATGGCCCGCATGCTGCAGTGGTAGCTCCCACTAGTGTCCAGGGCCTGGCTGCACGCCGCGCTGTAGCCCGACGGTTGCCCCGCTGGGTAGCCCAGCGGCATACCGGCGCCCGTCCTGCCCGAGGCGGCACTCACCGGGCTGAGATCCCCCGCGGGGGAAGTCCGCAGGGTCATGATGCTCTCCACGCTGAAGCCCGGTAGCCCGTTACCGGCGGGGTGATGCTCGGGCAGAGAACCCTCGGGGGAGGCGGCGGCGGGGGGAGAAGCGGCGCTGCGGGGGCTGTCCCGCAGGGCCCCGCCGCTGGCCGGGCTCAGCGTCTCCACCTTGGTGATCACCGGCAGCTCGGGAGACGCCGTTTCGCTCTTGATGACCACTTTCTTCTCGGAGGCCGGCGCCGAGGCGGAGGAAGAGGAAGAGGAGGAGGAGGCTTCCTTAGGGAGATCGGCGCCGGGCAGCCCGGGGGGCTTGGGCTGCTCCTTCAGCAGCCGTTCCCGGGCCTCCTCCTTCTCCTTGGAGACATCCTTCTTCTTGAAGCGTCTCCGGCGGCGCAGGAAGCTGCCGTTCTCGAACATGTTGTAGGAGTCGGGGTCCAGGGTCCAGTAGCTGCCCTTGCCCGGCTTCTTGTCGTCGCGGGGCACCTTGACGAAGCACTCGTTGAGGGAGAGGTTGTGACGGATGCTGTTCTGCCAGCCCTGCTTGTTCTCGCGGTAGAAAGGGAAGCGGTCCATGATGAACTGGTAAATCCCATTGAGCGTGATCTTCTTGTCGGGGGCGTTCTGGATGGCCATGGTGATGAGGGCGATGTAGCTGTAAGGTGGCTTCACCAGGTCCTTGGGGGCGGCGGGTTGGTGGGGGTGGTAGGGTCCGTAGGAGCGCCCCATCCCCGCCGCGTACTGCTCGGCGTGGCCCGAATAGACGCTCATGGGGTTGCCCATGCCGCCGTACGTCCCCGCCGTCCGGTAATAGTTCTGCTCGCTTAAATACGGCACCACTCCCAAAGCGTTGGGGTCCGAGACGGAGTAGCGAGCCTGCATCATTGGAGAGGGGCTTCCCGCGGCCGGGGAGGAGAAGGAAGAGGAGGAGGAAGAGGATGGAAGGGCCTCACCCCCGTCCGGGACCCCTCTGCGGAGAAGGAAGAGGGGAGAGAGCGGGGGGAGAGAGGGAGAGAGAGTCTCAGAGAGGAGCTAAATCCCGGCGTGTCCTCTAGCAGCGGCCCCGCAGCAGCATCCTCCGGGTCGCCGGGGCCGGGTGGTCTCTGGCCGCCTCTCCCTCCCTCTTTATTACTGTGATTCTCGTCTACACACCGGCGGCGGAGCGCTGCTGCGGACCGGGAGGCGGAGAGCCGGGTAGAGTGGAAGGGGGGAAACCCGGTTCTCGCAGGAAAAGGGAATTATATATATTAAAAAAAAAAAAATAATAATAATTAAAAAAAAAATAAGGACGGGGGGGAGAAAAAAAAAAAAAAGAAGAAGGGAAAAAAAAAAAAAGCAGCCTTGCGGAAACCCAGTTCTTGTCACAACAACGGCCCGAAATCTTCCGGAGCCCGCCGGCTCCTGGCGGGGGAAAGGGGAGGGGGGGGGGGGAAGCGGGAAGGGGGGGGGGGAAGATGCGCGGAGCCGCCGAGCTCCCTCCCGGCCGCGCCGCCGCCTTCGAAACTCGCCCCGCGCCGCCCGCCCGCTTTTACTCCCCGCCGGCCCCGCCCCCCGCCGCCGCCCCCCCCGCCAATGGCCGAGCGCGCACCCCGCCGCCCCAGCCAATGGGAGGGCGGCGGCGGGATGCGGTGGCGCTGGCGTGCGGCGCGCGCAGGCACACGCCCACCCGCGCACATACACACACGCGCGCGCGCGCGCCCGCCAGCGCCGCACTCTAAAATTATATATATATATATATACACACACACATTAAAAAATTATACCGGCCCCCCCCCCCACCTTCCCAAACGCTATAATTTTAACGTTTTGGCCCCAAAAGGAGCCAGCGCCGAGCGGGTCCGGCCGGGGGCTCTGCTCGCTCACGGCACCTTCCCTCGCGCTTCACCCAAAAGCGAAGTTTTTAAGCACTTTTTTCCTTTTTTTTTAATTTTTTTTTTTGTTTGTTTTAAAATTTTATTTTTGGAGCCAGGTTGGGCTCAAGGACGGCGGGAGTCGAGTCGCCACACGGCGCATCGCCCAGCGGTGCCGACATAACGGTGCCCCCGTACCGGGCAGGTCCTTCTTCCCCCCACCTCCCTCCCCCTCTCTTTTTTCTTTATAAATATATTTATTTTCAGTAAAACGGGCCGCCGGTTCCTCGCCCCGCGCCGGGAAAGGCCACCGGTTCCCCCCTCGCCGTGCTCGCCCGGTGGCGAGTGACATCTCGCCCCTCTTTGCCCCTCGCACCCCGGCCCCGCCGTCGCCGGGGGCTGAGTGGTCCCTCTAACAGCTTTGGGGAAGGTTGAGGGTATTTTATTATTATTATTTTTAAAAAAAAGAAAAGAGTGAGTGCACTTAAGTGGCTTTTTTGGGTTGTTTTTCTTTTTTTTTTTCGTTCCGGCCATTGAGGCGGATTTTCTTGTGCATGTGAAATCCGCCCCTCTGCCTTTTCTCTTAATGATTTCATTAGAGGCAATCAGAGAGGGACAATTAGGGACGCATGGTGACCGAGTGTAAACGCAGGTATCGGGAAAACTGCTGCGAGACGCCCCGTCCCACCCGGGAGAAGCGTGGATCTGCCCAGCGAAGAAACGAAGGTGGGAAACAGCGATTTCCCCCCCTCCCCGCTCCGCAAAAGAAATTAAAAAAAAAAAAAAAGAAAAAAAGAAAAATTAGTCACTGCAAAATCGATCCGAGCCCGAAGAGACCAAGATAAGGTTGAAATTAATTAGCTGTCACTTCGGCAGGGCTCCTTCCCGCCGCCTCCCCCCCCCGAGCCCTGCTGCTCCTGCTCTGATTTCTCAGCGGTGTTCTTTTGGTTTCTTACACTGTAATTCTGCCTTTCCCTCCATGCAATTTGTGGGGCTTCGTAAGGCTTTAAAGAAAGATTTTTTTTTTCCTTTTTTTTTTTTTTTTTTTTTTTTTCCCTCCCGAAGTCAGACTGTGATTTTTTTCTGGCCGCTGGTGAGAAGGTCCCTTCCCCGCTCCCAGCCGGGGCGGTGGGGACGAGACCGCAGCCGGCTCCGGCCGTGGGAACTCGACGGTGCTGTTAATTACCGGAGATTTTCTTAATAAGAAAGGAAACGATTTTATGAGATAAACTGGGGGTAAAAAAAAAAAAAAGAAAAAAAGAAAAAAGAGAAGCAGCCTCTCTACAGGGAGGTATGGTTGAAAATTATCTGCGATGGAAAAACTTGATTGGAAAGTTTCGCCGAACGCTTCGAAATCGTTATAATTTTGATGGGAATAAATGTAAATGTTCTGGGAGGGTTTCATCAACCGAGCAAACGTCCGGGGGATTTTTTATGAAAACAAATAGTAAATTCTGCGAGGTCTGCTTGATACTTTTCATGTAGATGTACGACCGTCGAGAAAACTTTTATTTTATTTTTTTTTCTCCCCCGGAATAATTTGAGAACGACTTCACAATTTTATCTTCGGTTTTCAAAGAAATCACATTTCTCACAAAAAACTAGGGTGTTTTCTTAGCGTACGTGACCACACGGGAGTTTTTAAACAAGATAACTTTTTAAAAGGCAGGAATTTTTATATGCAAAAGCTTGACCAAAGCCACCCCTGCGGCGTCCTAGAGCTGTCCCTTCCTAGAAGCCTGGGACGCTCTCGAGAAATAACCTTGATTGAATCTTACCTCTCCTCGGCTGAAAACATTGCCGAGATGAATTTCTACAGAAAATCGAGAAGCAGCACCAGGTCTTTGCTTGCTGCCGCGGGGAACTAAACCGACGGGCTCGGAAAAGCCCAAACCTCGAGTGGCAGGAAGGAAAAGAAAAACAGAATAAAAACATCATCATGAAAAATCGCCAGCTTCCAAAGCGGGGGGGGGGAGCGCAAAGAGAGGGGCCCTTTCAAGCAAGAGAGCGAGGGGCACGGGGGGAGAGCGCTCTCCTCCCGGGCACCGCCGGTTTCTCTCCCCGTTCCTCCGCGGGACTCCGGGAGCGGCGTTTTTCCGAGGTACCCGCACAGCCCCGGGCGGGCAGGCGGCGGTTTTCCCTCCGCAGCTTTTATTTGCCTTTGGCGACCACCCGACAGCAACAACACGGACCCTTCCCCTCCTCGGGGGCTCTCCCCACGCCGGCTGCCCGGGCCCCGGGGCGGCGGGGGGCTCGGGGCGGCCGGTGCCGGCGGCGGGAGCAGCGCTCACCTGCCCGCCCCGGGGGCTCGGCGCGGCGTGTGCTGCCCCCCAGGGGACACCGAGGGGCTTGCACCGCCCCACCGGCGCCCCACCGGCACCGCACCGGGTCCCCGGTTGTGCGGGAGTACTGGGCGGGAGAGGAGGAGAGGGGACAGGGAGGGAAAGAAGGAGAGACGGGGAGAATGGAGGCGAGGGAAAAATCGGGAGAGGGGGGAAACGAGACAGAGGACCAAAGAAAGAGAGGGCGAGTGAGTAAGCAGGCGAGAAAGAAAGAGCAAGAAGTGTATGAGAGAGAAAAGGAGTGGAGAATGGGAACAAAAGAGAAAGAAAGCATGAGTGGCAAAAAGAGAAAGAGAAAAAGAGAGAAAAGAGAGAAAAGAGAGAAAAGAGAGAAAAGAGAGAAAAGAGAGAAAGAGAGAAAGACAGAGGCAGAGAAAAGGAAAGAAAGAAAGAAAGAAAGAGAGAAAGAGAGAAAGAGAAAGAGAGAGAGAAAGAGAGAAAGAGAGAAAGAGAGAAAGAAAGAAAGAAAGAAAGAAAGAAAGAAAGAAAAAGAAAGAGAGAAACAGAGAGATAGAGAGGAATAAATAAGGAAAGAAGGAAAGAGAGGAAGAAAGATGGAAAGAGAGGAAGAAAGAAAGAGAGAAAGAAAGAGAAAGCAGAATAAAGAAGGCAAGAAGGATAGAGAGAGAAAGAGAGGAGAGAAGGAAAGAAAAAAGAGGAAGAAAGAGAGGAAGAGAGAAAGAGGAATAAAGAAGGAAAGAGAGAAAGAGAGAAGAGATAGGAGAGGAGGAGGCAACGAGAGAAAAAAGAGAAAGAAAGAGAGAAAGAGAGGAAAGAAAGAAGGAAGGAGGGAAGGAAGGAAGGAAGGAACGAAGGAAGGAATGAAGGAAAGGAAAGGAAAGAAAAAGCTATGTCGTGGCATCAGTCCGGCTAAGACCCACCGATGCACCTGGCTTTCTGCTCATTCACCATTTTTGCACCCGTACTGGTGACAGACCCAGGAGAAGGCACCCACCGCTGGCTCCAGGGGGCTGACACAAACCTATTTCCCAGCGGCAGGAGACATTGCGGGGCTCAAACAGGTTAGTCCGGGCCAGCCTCACCTGCTCTAATGTGCCTCCTTTGACGCGTTATTTCATAAGTACAAAAATTCGGTGAAACGCTGTTTACTCACACATGGAAATCCATTTCGCAGTGGACAGAAAGACTAGTTTCGAATACCCAGCTAATACGCTGTATGAATGAAAACCTCATTAAAAACCGTTGCCCTTAAAATTTGTAGTCTATTTTTAATTTTCAACATTCAGAACCAAGCACAGTGATACCGCTAGTTCAGCGCTCCCCTTTGGGGGCATTTCGTCTGTTTTCTGTGGCTGCCCGTGCGTGCTCAGCCTGCACTTCAGAGCAACGATTCCCGCAGCACAAGGAGTTTCTTTCTGCATTGTTCACAGAGTTTGTGTTAATCCGGCACTCCCTTTTTCTAGGTGTTTTCACAAATTGTGGGTGTTTCAAGCAAGAGCTGCATTTTGCCTTCTGTATGAAAGCCGAGGATCCTTTTTTTAACCTCTTTCACTAGAGTATTTTATTAAATTTGGTAAAGTGGGTATTAGAAGGGATTCAGGCACTTCCAATAGGCTAATTCCATTTACAAGGATGTTGGTGGCCCTGTCTGCTTCCTGCTGAAAAGAGAGGCTTTCCAGTGGCATCCATACGAGCCACATCAGGCTGCTAGAGCTAATGCTAAAGGTTGCAGTACGCATGATAGAAGACCCTGGAAAAGTAATATGGAGCAAATTTTAGACCTGTAGAATCAAAGCAGGGAACTGAACCAGCAGAATAGATGTCATTTATTAGCAAGCTCCTCATTTGCTTAAGGCAAAGCACCCTGATTTCTAGAAAGCCAGCCCAGGCCCTCGTTTTTGGAAGTCAAATCCACGTAAGGAACAGCTTTACTAGGCGTCTTGCATGGAGGTTGGAGGGAGATGTAGGTGGTCTGGTAGGATCTCAGCCCCCCTTGACTGTTAATGTATTAATTAACAGCACTGTTGCTACCTCACTCGCTTTCCCTTCCTCAAAGGAGAGGAGGAGGAGTGTGTGTTGGCGTGGAAACAAGTCCCAGGAGCTGCAGCGTGGTGATTTTGGGTGACAGCGGACAGACGGACAGCGTCGGCACTCGCAGCCCGGGAGTGCAAATCACAACGCTGAATTACAGAGAGGTTGTAAATTGCTCACCAAAGGCCCGATCCTGAACTCCCCGCAGAGATATCAAAGTCGCTGGGAGTTTTCCGTGAGTAGGAAGCGGAGGAATGAGCTTCAAACATTTAGGCCCAGCTCCACATGGGTGGTCTATTATGCCTGGACGGATTCCCACTGGCTTCAGCAGCACTCCAAGGTAGTGAAAAGGCTCTTCCTAAATGCACCCCATTGCAGAACCAGGGGTCTAAGTACTTTCTTTGAATGCTTACGAGGGACTTTGGTGGAAAGGTGAAGCCCCAGGCTCACCGCAGCTGCTCCACAGCATTTAGCCCAATACGTTGATATTAAACCGAGTTTGAAAAACACACATAGTTGGAGGGGGAAAGACTCCTGAACCCAGCGGAGTCCTGGCCTTTGATTCGCGCTGTGAAAAAAAACAGCTCGGCAATCAACAGCAGCCGCAGAGAGAAAAGGCGTTTGCATCTGCCCAGCTACATCTGTAACTATTCAGAGAAGAGCATCCGAATTTGTTCCGCTTTTTGGTTGGCAGAGCAACAGTCAGCTCTGACGGTGGATGTGTATCGGTAGCATCCAAGCCAAGCAGATTAGAAACCAAATTCAAAAGCCGTTTCCCCCCCTTCCCCGACACACTTTAAAATAAACCTCCGTTTCATTGTTCCCATGACCCTTCCATCCCACTCCGCTCAGGAATGTCGGGATTCTCAACGTCCTCCCTCTTCTTGGGGTAATTGTCAAATACATTAATTCTATAAATAATAAATCATGCAGACAAATAATTTACTATCCTATTAAATGCGAGAAGCCTGCTTTCTGACAGCTGGCAAACCTGGAAGCCCACGTAAAGGCTGGATATTGTTTGATTCATGACCAGCCAATTCTAAATGGAAAAATAATTGATCTGGGAGTTTATGTAAAGCGGGGTTTTCCCCCCCAGCTTTAACACGTGATCAAAAGACCATGGTATTTCTATAACATGGGGGGGGGGGCACTCTCACATTCATGATACGGGATGCCCTTTCCTATGTCTGACTGCAGAAGGAATGCTGCTGCTGCTGCAGATTTTGGGGTGTGCCCCCCCTCAGGTGGCTCCCCCTGACCCCCAGCACCCCTCCACTGCGGGGCACCATTCCACAGCCTGGAAGCCGCCAGGCAAGAGATGCTCAGAGATGGGAGCAAAGGCTGCCCCAGGCCCACGCTGGACACGAAGCTGTGTTTTCCCTCAGCACGCACCGCTCCCACAAGGCCCCAACCCCTGAGGAAAGAGCCCTCCATTAGGCCCAGGGTGCTCCACTGGGCCCAGGGCCCCCCATTAGGCCCAGGTTCCCTCACGAGCTTTACAGAGCACAACGCGGGGGGACGCCCCGGCGGGATCACTGCCTTCCCCCTCCCGGAGAGGGATCTCCTCGCCTGGGCAAAGAGCGGTCCTTCCCCAGCCCAGGCAGCCCCACGACCGCCATCGCCCCCCGCCAGCCCCACTCCTCCGCTTCGCCTTCGAGCCTTTTTGGCCCCTCCGGGCCGCCGTGGGCGCGTGCGGGAGGGGCGGGGCTAAGCCGCAGGCTCCTCCCCTCTCTCGCGCTCTCTCTCCCGCCGCCATGCAGGGGGGTGTGCGGCTGCGCGCGGGTGAGCGGCGCGCGGCGAGGGGCGGGGCTGCGTCGCGGCGGGAGGGGGGCGCGAGCGCGGCCGTTGGGCTGAGGGAGGGCGATGGCCGGGCCGGCGGTCGCAGCGCTCCCCCGTGAGGCGGCCGATCCGCCCGCCCGCCCCTTCAGCTCTGCCTTCCCCCAGGTGCCTCCAAGCAGGACGTCCGGGAGAAGGTGTGGGACTACCTGGAGGCCAGCGGCCTGGCCGCCTTCCCGCGGCCCGTGCACCGCCGCATCCCCAACTTCAAGGTACGGCGACCCGGCTGCGGGTCTGGGCCGCTGCCTCCCTCTAACCACGGCCTCGGGCCCCGCCGGGCTCTGCAGCCCGGAGCCCAGGCCGGGAGGGCCTCTCCCGCCCCGCAGCTCTCTGCCTGTCGCCGCAGCTCGCAAACAGGCAGCTGCGAACCACCCGTTGCGGGGTTGGTGAGTGACGGTAGAGGGTGGCAGAGCTCTGGAAAACACCACGACAGGAGCAGCACGCATATATAACTTACAGCGAATAAAGAAATGCAGGTATCTGTGCAGGTACCCGCACATCTGACAAGGTGTGGCAGGTGTGTGCTGCGTGTTAATCAGTGGATACAAAAGCACCTTGTGAATGAGATAAATGTATTTATGTGTTGACAAACTGAGGCATTTGGAACTAGATTTCACTCCCCAGGGTCTCCAGCAGGTCCGTTGGTATGGAAAACTGAGGTCACCCATCTTGTAGGCCTTAGCTGGGGAATACACAGTGTGCTGCTGAAATGGGAATGGTGGCCAAGTTATTGCGGGCAAAGTGCTGCTGGGCAGTGGTGGGAGAACGCTTCCTCCTGCTCGGGCTTCATTGTGTCAGTAGTTTGATGGGTGGGAGGAAGAAATACGAGGACTTTCAAGTATTCAGTTACTCAGGCCACAGCTTTACCATCTGCCTGTTTTAATCCATGCTCAAGGTGTGCGTATCTGTCATATGTTGAAGAAGTGATGACCAAAATAGCATTGTGGCGGTGTGTGTTGGGTGTTTCAGCCCATGAGCAGCATTAGGAGGTGGGCTCTGCTTTTGCTCAAGGGACTGGCAGAAACAATCTGCCTTAGTTTGGAGCTGAGGTGCAATAGGCGCTGAAGTGGGTGGAGGAAGCCTGAGACTTTATCATGCCCTTAAGCAAGGGGATATCAGCCTAAATTACAAAAGGAGTGTATGCTCTGCTAAGCTGGAATAGTTTACTCGGTTAAGAAGTGAATCTTCTGAGTTCAGTATACTCTCTGTGAAGAGAGAGCCTTGTCCAGAAAGTCTTCATCTGAAAGACTTTCTGACTATGGCTTGTGTTAAAGTAAATCTATTTATATTTGTTGACTAAAAAGGGAAATTGGTCTTCAGCTTTCAGTTAGGTGTGAATGAGGGTGAAGTTAGGCAAAGTGAGTGTACTTGGATCCCCTCTTTTTCTGGAGCCTGCAAGATAGTAATCACTCAGCATCTGTTGGTATGTGAGAGTTTCCCATAGAGAACATCACAAAATTAGCAGTATGTCCCTGACTTAAAATCTGGGGAAATCGGCCTCTATAGGATGAAAGATTGTAAATTTCCCATCTCTGCTGTTAACTCCTTGGTGATGCACTGATGTCTTGTGAAAACAGGGTGCCTCCCATGCTGCAACAAGGCTTCTGGGTTTACAGGAGTTCAAAGCTGCCAATACTGTAAAAATAAATCCTGATGCTCCCCAGAAGAACGCTCGCTTTCTAACGCTGGAAGTAAGTGAATGCATTCTCTTCTCTTGATTCCTTTCTTCCCACAGGGGTCAGACCAGGCTTGCTGCTCTATTAAAGAGCTGGATGTGTTCAACAGAGCACGTGAGATTAAAGTGGATCCTGACAAACCTCTAGAGGGTGTTCGGCTAGCGGCGCTGCAGGTAACAGCACCTTTGCACCTGTGAGGAGGAGACTGGGACAGAGTGCAGCGCATGGTGACATCTCATGGTCAACGCCTGCCATTTCCTGGTGGAATCTTTACCAGTCCTAAGACTCGTGAGGTCACTTATGTAAGGATGTCTTTGCCTTTTTGGCAAATGGCAAAGGTGCAGGTAGGGTTTGGGGAAATAAATATGTTTCTGCAGAGCAATAGCTGTTTCATTGTAATTGTATTCTTATTCCCCGAAACACGTAAGGTAGCCTTGCCTCAAATTGCCTTACGTTTGTCACAGGATGAATCTGTGACAGACTTACCTCAGACCTGTGCAAGTTTGCTAGCTTATATGTGTAGTTCGTTTGTGGACATGCACTTTAGAGCAATAGGTATATCTTGCCATCTATTTCTTAAATAAAATATTCTCTGGAATTTTGCTGTAGTGGAGGGGATTCATCTACAAGCGCTACACAATCAACAACGCTAACTGCTCTGTAACAAATAAGATGATTAACCACGTGGAGACCTATGGGACAGTAAAAATGTTTCTTTAGTGGCCCACCTCCTTTTAATGTGATAACTTCTTTTGTTACACAGGCAAGGAAGACTTTGTTGGTTCCCACACCACGTCTGAGAACTGGGCTGTTCAATAAGATTGTTCCACCTCCAGGTGCAACTAAGGAGATCCTGCGAATATGCGCTACGTCTCAAGTAGGAATGAGAAACGGGGGAGGTCTGAATTACCTTGTAGAAGAGTGTTGTGATAGTCCAGCTAGAGGTTGGAAAATCAGATGCTACCTGAAACACTGTTCTGCTAGTATGTTGTTCTTGCGTTTGTGTATGCATCCATCATTAATATTTTTATCTTAGTATTTAAATCATGAGGAAATTTAGTCTTTTCGCTATATTTTATTAGCAGAATGGTATCAATATTTTATGAATGCTTTTTGGAACATTATGAGCAACGCTCATTGGTGACTTAGATCTTTAGGTTTCTAATAAATAGTACTCCTATATTCTGCAGTTTTGAGCTAACGAACCCTACAAAGAATATTTTAGTGTTTACCATTTTTTCGTGATCTGGTCAAAAAATATTAGGTGTTACTAAATAGGAAAGATCAGTTCTTTCAGAATCCTAAGTGTAAAGAAACATTAATTCTATCATTTGCATCAACGGAAGTACAAAAATGTGTTAGCGGTTTTCTTCTGAAATGTGGTGTGTTGCTGCCCTCTGGTGTTAAAATATCATACTGTACAGCTAAAGTCATTTGGCAGAGAAACCTGCGTTATTTTATCCACATCTTTACTTGATATGAAAACGTAACTTGTACATAACGAATTGGCCAGCTATATAGGTTTTATTTCTTTATCTCCTGCTAAAGGCAATAAAGTTCTACAGTAATCTTGTATACAACTGAGGGTCGTAAATGGCTGGTAATTAGGAGCGACTTTCTTTGTTAGAAGTTCTATTTAAGTCATTAACTAATTAAGCTTTTCAGGGTTGAAGAGCACTTTTGAAAGAGACCTTTCTCTTGACCTGCTTCAGGCCTCGTATCAGATCTGTGATCTTACCACCATGTGTCTGGCTTTTTCCCCAGCCAGGCATGCTAATGAATACATGCTATTAGCAGTTTATATTTACAAAGCACTGTGCAAACAGTTCTTACCACACTGCTCTGAAGTGGATAATGAACATTATTACTGATAGTCAGCCACAAATTACTGATCCTTTTGGGTTTGTGCTCTACACAGAGAATGTTTGGCTTTTTATTGTGAGGATTAACTTAGCACAAAGTTGAATTGGTGTGAGGGGGATTTACATTACACTGTACCTATCTACTAAGAGTGAATGAATCACAAGATATCTTTTTAAAAGTTCTAAACCTCCAATGTTTGAAAATCCAAGTAAACACCATTTTTAATTTCTGCAGCTCTGGACAGAATTTTGTTAAGATATGTTTTTAGAGAAGAGCCTGAAGAGGGGTGGGTGAAAATGAGGGGGGAGAGAGGGGAAGAAAAAAAGGATGGCAGCGCTGTGTGAGGTTTTTCTTTTAGGTTGTCAGGAACAGTGTGTTTTCCTGTTCATTAGTATCAGACAGAAGGTTTTGGTAAAGATAGCTTAGCTTGACAGTGGCACATCCTGAATGATGATCACACAGCAAAGTGTTAAGGAATGTAGTCTCGGGGAACATGTAGGCAGCTTTGGAAGGTGGTTTTAAAGATACAGGTGTGGAGAAACAGGTAGTGCAGTGGATGCAGTGTGAAATGGAGAGTGATCCAGGTTGTGCTTCAGTGAAGCATTTTGCGTGACTTCAGATAAGCAGCTTAACATCTTTATGCTGTAGCTCTCTGTGTCTAAATTAACTTTGTGGCAATTAATTTAAGAATTTGTAGTGCTCTGACATTCCTCATGGGCATGAATTTACATATTATGACTTTAAGTTAGTAGTAGTAGTGGGGTCGGAAGTGTCATTTGCTCTCATTTTTAGAAATACGTGTCCAATAAAGGGTTTCAAAATACAAGACTTTGATCCTAAATAAGTAACCTTGCTTAGAAAAGTGCCCACCTCCCTTAGCTCTCCTTGAAGTCTGCCAAAAATCTTGTCACTGTAGTAGGGAATGTATTCTAGGATTCCCTAGAGGATAACTTTCCAGACATGTACAGCTTGGCTATACATGGAAGAAACACTTTGAAACGTGGGGAGTTACTTGGATTTATCAAAATATTCTGGGTTTCTGCCTCACTGGTTGGAAGACTCTGCAAACTGAAAAATTATGTTTTTCTTGCAGGGTATAAAAGAGTACAGTGTGCCTGTAGGTCTTGATGGGAAAGCACAAGTGGACTTGGTTGTTGTAGGATCAGTGGCTGTCTCTGAAAAAGGTAAGGTAAAGCCTGGTAAGCTTTTCAGGAGGAGGGTCTGAAGTCATGATTCACAATGTCAGTAGGCTACACTACGTGTTCCTTTTGGCAGACCCGAACTTATCTTTGGGACTGAGTTACTGTCTTGAGTTCTGTCTCTTCTGTGTGACACGTCACTGAACCCAATCCAACCAGGAACAATCAATGCTTTACAGCAGTGCCGCCAGGACTTCTGGTGCAGACAGCGGTGTGGTTTAAAGCATGCAGGCCAGTGTTTTGGCCTTCAGTAGGACTATTCAGACTAGCAATTAATTTCATTTTTTCTTGTCTTTTAAAAGAATCAGAGGGGTCCCTGTTCAGAGGATCTGCTCTGCTCTCACAGGGTGTGTGAAAGGATGTGTTACAGCTGGTGTTCAGTACCTATTTGGGGACCAGATTTTGCATTTTCTAGTATTTTGAAGACCTGCTGGTGGTGAAAAATTTTCCAACTTTATCCATTGCCTAAAAATAACATGCTCTTTGTGTGCGACCTTGACTCCTCTTTACCCACATGAAGTTAACCTATGTTTGACATGAATAGAGGATTCTAATTACAATGAGTAAAAAGGCTTCTGTGTTAACTGAATTGGACTAAACTTGGTTTATTCTGAATGGGAAGCTCCTGGGATCCTTTAGGAGTTCATTGAATCTAATGTTTTATTTTAATTTCAGTGCTGATTACAAGGAAAGTTGTATTCTGTGAGACAGTGATCTGAATTTTTCCCGAGTCACAACTCTCTGCTTGGTTTGTCTGTTGCAGACTGCTTAGGTGAATTGCAAGCTTTTGACAGTTACCATCCTTTCCACTCTGCCGTTCTTGTGTTCTCTATCACTGTTTGCTTTTGTGTGTTTTAGGCTGGAGAATTGGAAAAGGGGAAGGTTATGCAGACATGGAATATGCAATGATGGTGTCAATGGGTGCAGTGCAGGAGGATACACCTGTAATTACTATTGTGCATGACTGTCAGGTAAGTTAAAATGTCCGCTTTCGAGTGATGAGTCAGAACTGTGTGCTGCTAAATGGTATGTCTCCAGAAGAGACTTGGAATGATGTTGGTGTCGCGTCTTTACTTTGTTTCCACTGTCATTGACAGATTTTCATATATTGCGAGACATCAGGAATGGTGTGCAATTTTAGTGAATTTGTTTTTAACTATTTACCAAATCTCTTGTTCTTTGTAGGTGATTGACATACCAGAAGAGCTTCTTGATGATCATGATTTAACTGTGGATTATATACTCACTCCAACAAGAACTATCAAGACTAATTGCAAACGACCAAAACCTCAGGGAATAATATGGCATAAGGCAAGTTATATCTGCTGACAGTTGCTTACTGGTACCGACATTCTGTTGATAAGTCCCCCGTTTTTACATATAAACACATTTGTTGTATTAGAAACACTTGGAGCAAATGTGTTTGTCAGATGAAACAAAACAGCAGCATATGTGTTCAGCGTTTTTTAAGTGGTAATGGTGAATTATTGAAATTATTGAATTTGAGGTTGCTGTATCAAATGGATTATTATAGGGTGAAAGTCCCTGGAAACATTGTTTGTGGATTTTTAAGACAGATGTCATTTCTTGTAGTCATTTGCAGTATAATAGTCTACGTAAGCTGAGGGGCTTCTCCACATTATGTTTTATTCCTCGGTGCTCATTGAAATTGGCTCTGTTCATTTTCTGGAGACAGTACCGTAGAGAGAACTTCATGGCATTAGGCTGCGTGAAATGGGTAGAATATGTGCTGCTCTGGTGGTGAAAGCAAAGTGTGACCTGGTGGCTGATACATTGCTGTTTACATAGTGGATGTATGGGATTAACTTTTGAAGGATAGATGAATTTGTGGCTGGAGCTCATTTTCAGGTGGAGGAATAGTGACTTTATACTGCTTTAAATCACGAATCATTATTTATTGATAAATATTTTTTTATGGGTTTGACCTCCCCTTCCCCCAAGATTGTCAGAAACTTTAGCAGCTTCATAAATGGTTTCAGAAAAGCATTTAGTGAATTGTGTTACTGGAAGTTCATGCTGGGAAAACTTTTTCTTTGTCATTAGGCTTTCATTCCTAAAATCATCCAGTTAGGGAGCAGACGCAATCCTGCGTGACTGAGTCACAGCGGGAACACTGAAATGAGGAATAGTATACCCACGTCTTGCAAAAACCACTGAAGAATTATTAGTGAATACTTCTAGGGAAATCAAGAGTTGTTTGTTAAGCACTTGCCAACCAGCAGAAAGAGTTAAATTTGTTAAGGTAATGTATCTACAACAAACAATTCTAGCCAGTACTATTTTTATTCCTATGGTGGGAGAGTATTTTACCCTGCCTGTGGTTGAGGATTTGAGGTTATAAATAAATAAATAAAAGCTCTGTCTGTACTAGTGCATTTTTTCCATTGACTTATTTTTGAATCGTAATTTTTTTAGGATATTATTGAATGTAATTGTTTTGAAGGCCTACCCCTTGTGCTCCATCCATCTTGCCAACATACTTTTGATCACAGTCTGTCTTAGTGTCAGACTTCAATCTCAGTAACACTTGCTAACACTTTTTTTCTTTTTTTTTCTGTCTGATTCCCTTTAGCAGTGACATTTTTCAAAGGTCTGGGGAACACCATCTCTTGCAGGGGCCATTAAACTTCTGTGTAACTTTTGCCACTCATGAAAAGTCCGTCGCTCCCAAGCAATATATCAATTTGATGTTACTTTTGCGTTTCTTTGCTCTTTAGAGAAAAAAATCAAGATCAGTGTTATAACATACACCTCATAAACTAATGAAGTATTTGCCACAGGTCCTTTGTGCTTGCGTCTAAAGGTTGAGGAGATGCTTGGTAGAGTCATCTCTAAAGCTTGCGCCACACTGAATTTAGCCACTTTGCGTGAGACAGTGGAACTTTTTTTTCTATAGTAATCTCTACATTAGTGGTGTTTTCTGAAACATACAGCTCTGAATTTTCTACAGCTTTCACTGAGAATGGAGCGCATTACGCAGTTGAGCCTTTATTTGAATGCTGATTTAACACCTAAAACTGCTTTTGGCTGTTCTTCAGAGCGTATGTGGGTTAGATAAGAATATTGGAGAATACTAGCCAGTGCAGGGGTAATAATTGCATTTCTGTTGTTCTGGGAACAAAGTTTTGTGTCTATGTGAAGAAGAAAGCAATTAGCATTATTCTTTCACGGGGAGCTGAACAACTTCTATATGTTTTGTTTGTGGTTGTGGTGGTAATGGTATGATCACCTCGCACAGTGAGTCTTGGAGGTGGGAGGTCTAGTTAATCGACAGGGTGTTAAAAATGCAGGATTTGATACGGGCTACTTAAGTGTTTGTGCTTTGACTTTTCCTGGCTACTCCTGCATCCTTTCCTCTTCCTTTTCTCTACATCCTTTTCTCCTTCAAATCCTGGCTTTACTGGTGCATTCCTGTTCCTCAGAGCAGAACTAAATGAACCAGGAGGTAGTGGGTAAATAAATAACCCGCTTCTAAATATGGTGTTTTGTCAACAGAAAGTAGCTTAACTTTATTGTTAAGGTGTGTGATGTGTAAAATACATTGCAAAAAAGTTCATCCTTCGGGAACATGGCTGGATCAAGCCAAGACAATGATTTAAGAGCTTAAATTAAAGGTGTTTGCAAACATGGGATTACAGCTAAGCATTGTTGCAAAGGATGTGCTTTCCTGAAGCTGTTAGGTTAAATAGCCATTAATACATACACTGTTTTCAGCTCAAAAGAGGTAAGAAGGTACTTAGGTAGCAAACAAAATGCATATCTCCAGGCTAGATTTCTGTGCTTGAAGAGGTACTGCATTTTCCTGGAGTGTTTTTGTTTGTGATGTGCTATGTAGGAAGGAAGTAGCGTGCCAGATACGGGGATGGGGTAAATAGGTGTTACTCTGTGAGTAAATGATTCATTTCTTGGGGTAATTGGCATGATTTGCCCTCAGTTGCCTCCTTTCAGTTCTTCTCAGTGCAGAATTTTCAGCTGAGCCATTTCTTGCTGTCGAGGTAGTTATTTTTTTCCAAACAAGATTATGTGAATTACTTGCAGTGATTTTTGTCACAGAAATCCTGATTTAAAGACTTCCTTGGAAGTCTTAAGAGGCACAATATTATTAATACCGAAGAAGCATTATCAGTATCTGTGCTAAGCAGTCTGGAAACACGTCTAAATACAAAGGCAGTACTGGAGTGTTTCTGCATCTGAGTTCAGGGTTTTGAGAAATCAGTGTGTGCTCTTGGAGGACAGCAAGAGCTGCTAAGAGCTGAGCACTCTGGAAAACTTTATGTGGATGCCAGTGGAGAACTATTTGGCTTCATCTGTCTTGAAAATCTAACCCATTGTTTCTGGGAACTCTAAATTCATGAAACAACTTACTTTCTCATTTAGTATTTTGTATGGGTAGCTGTGATCTTTATCTGCGACACTGTCTATTATATTTGTCACAATTATGAAGTTATTTGTGCTGTGCTTATTTTAAATTGACACTATACAGACCAATTAAATTACTTGGGGTCATGAAGAGGGAAATGAGAGTAGTTGGTGGAAAAATCACTAGATTCTAGCAAGCTTTTCCTTCTGTTTCTTTAATCATTCTTTTGCTGAGAATTTTATAGAAGTAGGAAAAGATTTTTCCCAAAATGAAATGAATTGGGGGGAATCCCTGTGTCTAATATTGAAAGAGTTTAGTGTGCAGTGGCAGAGATGGAAACTATTGACAGCAAACAGCTTTTGATTCGGGTCTGTGATAGAGTATTTGGAAAGTAAAATGATGTTGTTTTAAAGCTCAAAAAATTCACACATTGTAGCTGGCAAAACCTTCAGCAGGGACTCAGTGTTGCCATCAGAAGAAAATTGCTGTCAGTTTAGCCAAGGTTTGTTTTATTTTGTTTTTCAGAGGGATAGCGTGAGCAGGGCATGCTTCCACGCGTGGTTAAACATCTCAACACCTTTGCAAATCTGACCCTTGCTGCAGAGTCCATGGAATCAGTTTTTGCTGATGGATTCCAAATGTGGGTTGCATAAGTTTCTCCTGAGGGACACTAGCAGACTTCATGGGCTGCCAGCTACCAGAAATATGCCCTCGGATTGCGTGCACATATTTGGACATTTTGTGCAAATGAATGATAAAATGTTCGACTGTGCTGGCCCGTCCTAGCTGTCTTGGCTTTGTCTGTGCTTTAAACCCCTGTGAGCTCAGTGCTCCTTGACACAAGCAACTGATTAAGGAGACAACACGAGAAGTGGGCTCTGTCCTGGAGGCCTCTATGAGGAGTCTAGGGTCAGAGACCCCTCAGGGTGGGCAAAGATGGATCTTTCAAACACCTTCTGCCTACCAGCCTCAATACTTGGAAGGGCTGGTGGATCTGCTCTACTAAAGACTGTTTGGTCTTGTTCGCAGCCTTCCATGGCAGGGCAGCAGCAGCGTCTGTCTCCATCTTGAGCCATGTGTTCTTATATCCGTTGGTGTGTGCAGATGGGTAGCTGTGTGAAGCAGAATTAAAGAGCAGACCTAGCGTGCTCTCCAATCTGTAGCTGTCCTTCCCTCATCTGCCGTACATCACAACTGCACCGCCTCTGCTGCCAGGGAAATCAAAGTGGTGTTTGGCTTGGCCTGCACTGTATCAGGGGTCAGCATTACTCATTCTGTCAGAGGACAAACACATCTTTCATTTTCCCCAGCAAAATATTGAAAGTGGCTACGTTCACTGTTCTGGAATAACAGAGGTTGAGGAGAGCCCTGATGTTCCAGCAGAGATGTTGCAGAAGTCCATCTGCCACTACGTTGGTTTGGGACCAAACCAGGTGTCATAAGAGTGGATGCTCAGGGTTAAGTGCTGGGAGATTTGTATTGGCCGTCAGCATCCAAGACTGTTTTCTTCAGGTTTCTGTCAGAAAGGGGCCACATTTCCCTTCTCAGCTCCTTTCCCATAGAGCGGTAATTGTGTGCCAGAAGAATTCATCTACCCTGCTGTCCTCTTTCCCCAAGGCTCTCCCAGCTATGGCAGGGAGTAGGCAGGATTGTTAAATGATTAATTGCCTTTGGTGGAGTTATTTTTAACCTGAATCACTTCAGTTACTGAGTTTACAGCACAGACCCACAAGCACTTCTCTTGGCCAACCCCAGAGGGCTGAAGTATGGAACTGGCCTGGGAATTGGTGGTCAAGGGATAATAGGAAACTTCTTCAGCTGGCTTCACTGCCAAAGCCAATCATTTAGCTAAATCCCAACACTCAATACAAAGTTTACAAACATCAATAAATGGTTTGGCCTTGACTTTATAGGGATGGGGGAAGCAAGGGAAGAAGCTTCCTCCACTGGGTTTGCCCAGGTCCACGTAACTGGATCAACCAGACTTGGGGTGGAACCCAAGCCCCGTGCATCCTGGCTTAGCCTGAAGCAGTAGGCAAGGCTGGGGAGGAGTGACCAGCCGGCACAGGACCAAGAAACGTGCAGCTTGTTTGAAAGAGAGGAGGAATATCTTTGGCCTCTCTCCACATGGAAATAAATCATTGCAATCCTCCACAGCTCACAAGACAAAAGAAACTTTTTGCATGATCGTAATTAGCAACACATTGTACTACCACAGAGTTCTTTTGTTTGCTATTTTGCAACAGAGCAGAGCAAGCTTTTTCCTCTCCTCTGCCACCCACTGCCCCCTTTGCCCTTTTGGCTGTCACCCCCTGCACCCCAAAAAAGGTAGTGAATTGGTTTGATGAATTGAAACTCTGAAATTCCAAACTGAGTTTCTGCCTTTCCTTGACATAAAAGTGGGGAAAAATAGGGAAGGATTTGACAGCTTTGGCCCAGCTGAAAGATTCTCCTGGACTCCAGGGAAAACAGCCCTTAAGGTAAAGCCTCTGTCTGTCTTTTGTGGCAGAACGATGTCAGTTGACAGTGTCATAACTTGTCCAATGTAAGTTTTTTTACAGAATGTTTTCTGTTACAAAAAAATCCAAGTGCCAAATCAACTGCCTTTGTTGCTTTGGTACTGTAAAGGTTTCTTACTGTTATATCTGCACAGGGTTGAACTTAAGGTAATGATAGTTTCACTTCATGGTGGTGTTTGATCAGAGCTTCAGCTTTTATAGAAAACAACAGTTCATAGTCCTCACAGAGACATATATGCTGTTGTAACTACATCTTCCTGAGTTTGCAGGGAGCCTGAAACAGTAGCTCCAAGAACTCCAGTCAGATGCCAAAAACTACTGGTCGCTGTAGTGAGAGGAGAGGCCGTGTTGAAGCCTGGCCAGTTGAAGTCTCTTAGAGAGTGTGCTGGCCCCTGGATTATCTAAATGCTTTCCTTGGTCTGTCCTTGAGAGGCTGGGAGTCCCAGAGATCATCCTCTCAGTGCCCATTTCTTTGATTCCTTTAATCTACAAAGTGGTAAGGGTTTGCCCTTGGCAGCGTTGATCTTTTGAACTAAACACCCAGTCCATGCCTTGGGAACTGAGTTTAATTTCAAGGTGAAAGGAACTGTACGTACACTTGGTAAGAGGTTGAGGTTGTGCTTTGGGCCCAGGAGTGATTAGTTGCATGAGAATAGAAAAATGTTTTTCCTGTTTGGTTTAATTAGCATAGAGCTTACATTTCACTTAGAAATTTGACAGAGGACAACAAATGTTCCTAATTGTTGGCCAGTAAAAACAAAGTAAGATGGCTTCAGCCATTGGTTTGATGTTGTATCGCCCAGGGAAGGGGAGTTTGCTGTCAAACACAGCAGTCTGAATTCTTGGCTGAGAAAAACAAATCACTCCAAGAATCCACAGAGCAATAACTCTTCAAAATCTGAAACTGGCATGTACCTTTCAGAGTGCGGAGGCTCCCAGAGCCCCAGAGGAAGTCCTTGCCTCCCTGTACCGGCTGCCAGATCGGGCCAGATTTGTTCAGAAGTTTTCTCAGTCATAAAGTTTGATTGTTTAAAGGGCCTGATCCCAAACACCTTGACACTGGGTCTGCAGTGTGGCAGAATGGAGGTGGCCTCTGCCCATACTGGTTAGTCCTATTCTGCTGTTTGGTATTATATTAATAAGATAAAGCTAGGACAGGCTTTATGTAAATTATGTTTTTATATAGTTTAGTTTAGTTTATTTAGTTTTATTTAGTTTCAGCCTTCTTCCTTCTTTGCTCCTCAGAAGAGGAGCCCTGGGAATGTTTAAGAGACTTGTGTTAGCTGGCTTTCCTGTTACCTAAACCTATCATTACCCTCACCTTGTCTTTGATTTTACTCGATTCACTTCAGAGCTGGGCTACAGATCTGTAAATTTAGACCTTATGTGGTGCAGCCAGATCCAAACTCACTGTGACTGTACTTGTGGAACGAGGAATTCAGGAGCTCTGAGATGAGAGAGATCTGAGCTGGGAGATGTGCAGGCATATTCTAGCCAGGATATGCCAGTGCTGGTCCAGCACAGCCTGCTGAGTCGTGGCAGCTCATGAGCTTGGGTGCAAGTACCCTCCTCGAGTGGCTTTCTCACACTGTGTGGGCTACTAGGTTGGGTCTCTGCTAGCTCAGGCATCGCTCCCCTAGGCTCTGTTTTGCTCCCTAAATTTAAGAATTGGATCTTGTGTTGATGGATGTTCTGCTTGTCCAGCAGCCAAGTACGAATTATTCTTCCTTCCAACTGCCGTCTGCAAGCCAAGAGCTAGACCACATTAGCTAGGGAACCACTGCGTTTCCTGCCAGTCACTGAGTGCAGCCTGGGGCATCTCATGCCTGAGATGGATAGGGTTCAGCTGTTGAGAGGAAGAGCCCTTCCAGAAAAGCTGCTTGTGAACTGGGGGTCGATGGAAAGGATAGAGGGTTCACAGTTTTGAAGTATAGTGTCCGGGCGCTCTTCCGTTCTGTGATCCAACCCAGCAGACTGGTGTGGGATCTGATGAGTAGCTGCGGGCGGTGTGTGAGGTCAGATGACAAGAGTGAGGCTGTGGTGATGTGCCACAACCAGAGAACGTGCCTCCAGCTGGGCCCACACTCATAGGAGCCCCGCTACAAGGCACGCTCCCCAGCTGCAAACTTAACACCATCGTCCCTCCCCATTGTATGACCCAGCCTACGGGATATCCTGTGTTGGGGGAAAAGAGTGCGAGGAGGTCTGCAGAATGAAAGTGCCTGATGGTCTGATGAATTGTCGGCGTATAAAACTCTGCCAGAGCAGGAGCACAAACCCTCGGTCAAAGCAAATATTAAGGGATAACAATAAGAATACGAATCTGAAAGCACCCTGATAAATAAATGTCAAAATCGAGTAGTTCTGAGTTTGGTTTTGATTTTCCTGCTGGATCTACATTGTGCTGCTTGCTTAAAGAGTAACTAATGTTTATTTTTGTCCTGCAGTGTGTATTTAGGGAGCAGCGTCAGAATCAGGCCAGCAATTACGAACATTTTGAATGCTCTGGCACTCTGAATGATAGCAATATAATAAGGTTCCTCTCTTTTTATGGCACAAATGGGTCCTGATGGTCGTCTCCTTTTTCTGGAAGCGGAGAAATCTCATAATTGTTTCTGTCTTCCTCCTTTTTAGGTCAGCTATGAGATGCTGGAAAAAATCCCCATCCTAAAGAGCCTTCGATACAGAGAGAAGCAGACTGGCAAGGATGTTACCCTCCAAGATGAACGTTCAGACTTGGCAAATGCCAACACACCAGCAGTGCTGAATGAGAAGGCGATGGCTGAAAATACAAGACCGCAGGCCGCAATGGGCTCAGCTCAAATGGGACAACATTATGTTGAAAGTGATTCTTTAAATCCCAGATTAGGGGGATCTGGCATGATTACTACTGTGTATGTGGGGAACATACCTCCCAGCGTAAGAGTGAGCGAGCTGAAATGTGCTTTAAGGGAATTCAATGCAACTCCTTTACGACTGAATTGGCAAGGAGCACAGCACAGGGCTTTTCTCGATTACAAGGATAAAGCAACCGCAGAGAGTGCTGTATCCTCTTTGAAAAGCTTGAGCCTCGGGGGTAATACTTTGCGAGTCGAGCTGGCCAAGAATCAGAGAAACAAAGGGCAAGTAGAAATCAATAGTGAGAAATGAATATGAATAGAGGGGGGGGGGGGGGGGGAAAGGGCGTGTTTTCATGGTTTTGTGAGAAACCAACCTAAGTTTTCAAGGATATTAGTATATCCTCTGATCACTGCAGGCTAAACAACAAAGCGCAAAGCCAACTTTTCAAACAAATGCGGCACACACATCTCACACCTGACTTGCCTGCCTCATTCCTGCAGTTGTACATGCAAAGTGTATTGGCCAAGACAGATGACAGAGGGGCAATATCTCTAAACGGTTATCCACAAAGTACCCACACTCTGTGCATTTGGTTTTCATTGGCCGTGGGTTGATTTGCTCTTTGGTGTGTACATTTGTTAGGCCTGGATCAAAAACCTGCCCCTTGGTAGCTGTGTGCAGCCACATGTAGCGAGGTGGTTCTGTTCTGTCATCTGAAGGCTGTACCCGCAAATTTGTACTCATTCGCTTTAAAAACCAGCTGCAGAAAATCTGTCTTAATGGTTACAATTCTGTTTATTAAAAAATGGGATTTGCCTGTTGGGAGTTTTCAGCATATTTTTCATAAAAATGGCCAGGGGGAGAGATTGCCCTTTTTGTGCTATTGAGGAACGGCTCTGGAAACACTGGCTCAGCCACCGAGTTCTAGTAGTAGCTAGTAATATCAGGTGGAAGAGATGGTAGTAGCCCCTTTCTCAGCTTTGTTTTGTTAAACTTCGTAAAACTTACATTTCTTATTGCAGTCTGGCAGAGGAAAGTGAAGACCAGTTTCTCCTCTGCTTTTCCCCAAAACACTTCAGTTGCCTTTTTCATGGGTGCAGATAATTGTAAAATAGATGCTTTTCCTGATTGTCTTGTTTCTTATCATTTGGTGTGATTCCATTGCCTCCGTGAAATTACATTAATATATAATCACTATAGTGGAAATGAAACGCAGACAAACCACGGTCAAAACATGTGGGTGACTAGTCTGGTACGGAGTTGGTTGAAGGGTTGCTGGAGATCGTAGCAAAGCCTGTTCCTGCTGCGCCTTTGTCACCGCCGGTGTGGTTTCCCTGCACCCACCACATCAGACAGCCATGAGGGTTAGACAGCAACACTGGCAACTGTGCACTGTGAAAGCGCTATCAAGTACTGGCTTGAACAGTAAGATTTGCACACGCATGAACATTCACTTACGGTGTAAAGGAGAATGATGATTTATTTGGTATGGCTTTTATTACGTTTTTTTTCTTCGGTTTCCTATTCCTGAAAAACAAGTTGAATTTTGGCTAACCATCCTTTCTAAACAGAAGCACTTTTGCCATTGATGCTGGGCACATAGTCAAAGTAAGCATCTAAATGGATATTTTTTTTAAGTATGAGTTGGAAACTTTTTTTAGCCAGAGGGTACTGTTAAGTATATTTTAAGCACGTTATTATGCCTCAAGGGTCAGACATTTCGTACAGTATTAAATAAAAAGTTCTCATCGTTATCATGTACTCTGTACAGAGGGGCTCAAGGAAAACATTGCTTTAACTTCTCGTAAGGTCAACAAAGGAAAGGTTTCTGGAAAGAAACAGTGCCATGCTCTAGAATGTTCTTTTTTTTTCTCCAGCGCAAAATAATTTTCAATATCACTTAGTCTGAATTAAAACATAAGCACTTGGAGTTCTCTGCATCTTGTTTTCAGTGGTTGTGCACTTCAAGGGGTAGAAGTCAGGGGTTATGTTACTACTTAAACATACTCATTACATCATAAACTTAGGGAAGGAAAGAAAAGCAAAAAAAAAATAAAATTACACGTCACTGCCTTCCCCTTCCTAATGATGGCAAATTAAGTAACGTGATCATTTGATGTTCTTTTTGACTCTTGCAATACTGCTTGCTTTGGTGAAGATGCCCAGGCGACCTTAGCAGTTAAAAAGCAGCTCTTCTGCCAATGAAAACATCTCTGACTTCCCCTGTTGCATACAGATTGAACCAGCCTTTTCTGGTCAAATTTGCGGGAGTTTCATCCTCTACCTTATTTCCTTTGTTAACATTTGAAGTTCCAGTGCGGATCCGTTACGTGGTACATAGCTGTGTTAGGTTTGCTTGCTTTGCTCTCGGCGCTGTGCGCAGTCAGTGGCCGGTTTTGTTTGGACGAACGTGTCTAGATGGTTTTGTGTCTGCAGTTGTGGTTCTGTGTGTAACCCGCAGGGTGAGCTGCGCTGGCTCTGGGTCCAGGTGGGCAGATCCCTGCAGTTCTCTTCCAGCCTGGCGCATTTTTCTGCCGGGTATTGTGGGGACATATTTCACAGCACTACCTAATATCGTGTTACTTTCCCAATGGGCAATTAACTGTCCAAACCACACTACAGAGAAGATATTAACTAGACAGAGGTCTGTTGCTCTAGTTAGGCTCAGAGAAGAAAAGTAATTACTATAAACTTAAGGTAATGCACCATTCATTAGCGTTTTGAATCGCCTGGAGTAATGATGTTGACGCTATGATATTTGTATTTTCAACTTAAGCAGTCATTCTTGATCCAGGTTATTAATAAGCGGCAAGGTCTTTTGGGCCTCGCCATCTTAAAGTCATTAAAGAGTGTTTTTAATTCAAAGTAGCAGCTGCTGCAGGCCAGAGTTTGGCAGCCTGTTGCAAACCCATCTGCACCAGCAGCTTCAGCGAATCATTCACAACCGAAGTGCAGCTACAAGTTCATTTCTGTCATCTCTGCTTCAAGAGCAGCAACCTGCAGGGGAGGAATTAGCACAGGCAGCTGTTGAAAACGGAGCCTGAAGCTGCAGAAGGCTCACCAGGATTCAGAGCTTCTGCAAGGGTTTAGTAGTAAGGGGTTACTTGGAGGCAAAACAGTAGTCCTCAGATAACACCTTTGGGTTGCCATAGGATTCCCACAGGGAAAACAAGAATTTGAGTGTTTACATTCTGCAAAAAAAAAAAAAAGGCAGCATGACTTGGAGCAGAGGTGTCCTATAAGCTTACCTGTGAGGAAGAGGGTATAGCTCATGCTCTTCGAAATGCGTCATGTACCAACGCAGCAGGAGTTTGAGCCTGTGCGCTCTGAAGCCAATGCAATTTCTGTCTTGGACAGTGCAGGAAGCAGTGAGAAGGACGGGGCCCTCACTGCTGCTTGGGAAGTTGCTCATCTTTAGCTAAAAGACATTTCAATGCAAGATGCTAAATTGCTATTTAATTAAATAATGCAAGACTGCCCAAGGCACACGCCTACATGGCCTTCTGGTGTCTTTAGCCGTATGATGTGGATTTTTTCTTGTGGGCTGACCGAGTTCCTACTCGAGGAAACAGCAGATTTTGAAGGAAAAGTGAATGGGGCAGTCTGCATGTCTTAGATCTATTGTTTCAGGCTCTCTGCATGCTCAGGAAGACATCAGTTATACATGAGTCACTTCTGACTTTAAATCCACAAAACTCTGAAATGCAATACGTTTTGGTGAATCCTTGGGCTCTGATCTCATCATGGAACTCAAAGAACTGAAGCCTGCTTATGTTTTACTTCGACTCAGACCGAGACTATGCAAGATACTTTACCGATGATCAAACCATAAACTCCATGCCCTGAAGAATTTACAGTCTGAATTAACAGGCTTTAAAGGTGAGGACCTTCCCTCGAGTAATAATTCTTCATTTCGTACCTGTTGTAGTTGTGGCCCTGCTGTTGGCACGTAGGTTTGAACTTGGCTACGTCTACACAGATACCCCATCTCAGGTGGGTACCGGCCCTTGCATCCCCTTTTCCGTGCTGTGACTGAAGCACCGGCCTCGGACTGCAGAGACCTCGGTGCTTCAAGGCAGCTCTCTGCAATGTCCTCTCTGTGGCCACTCATGCCTGGAGCAGTGGGGAGAAGGTATCTTCCAGCACTTCACCCCCAGTCTCTTTCTGTAAGGACAGCGGGACGTCCTCGCTTCTGAAGACTCTCATCATAAAAACATCTCCAGTGACAAAGAAGTGCCTGGATGCTGCAGAAAGGCGGGAAGCGCTGGTGATAGATGGGTAGTCTGCTTATAATAGGGAATGCAGTGATCCCTGACGCAGGCTTGATTTTAGTTCACTTGCAGCAGCGGAGGAGCCTGCGTTTCACTGCTGTGTGATGAGAAGCAAAGTTCAGCAGTACAATGGGAAAGACTTTACTGCGCCAACTTTGTTCAGAAGTAATTAAAAATGAGGTCTTTCTATTCTCTCTGCAGCCTGATGGCCTCGCTTGTCATGTGGCCGAGCGCATTCTTTCCAGCTCCTTTCATGGCACAAACAAGTTAGGCTGTTTGTTATTGCACGCCCCTCTTTTGGAGGGTTCGGTGGGGAAAGATGCTGAACAGCTCCGGAGGCTGGTCGGTGTGAGCAAACCCAGCGCCGCTCTCACGGCGGCCGGGAGGGTGTGGGATCCGGCAGCGACCACCCTAGGTGTTACACCATGGACGGGAGCTTCCCGGGGTGATTCGGCCCCTCTTCCTACCCCGGCTTGCGGGAGAGATGCGGAGAGAAAACGGTATCGCATGAATGGAGCCTCTACCCGATCCATTAGGCTGGAGAACACGGTCACTTTGGAGGGGATTTTCTTTTGTTGAATGATATTAGTCACAGCGTGGTGTGTGGCACAGAGCAGTGAGGCAACATTGTAATCTGCTAACAATAAAAGCGAGGTGGCTAACTGCCACTCGGCGCTGAAAACTATACAATCATTAGGGTTTTCCTTCAGACAGCTATGTCCATGCATTTCCTGGAACGAGGACAAGGCCACACAAGCTTCAATCCACCGAAGACAACAGCGAGTAAACAAGCCATGTTGCTGTGTAGTCTTCTCTGAGTGACAAGAGTCAGAGATTGTTTGTTTCCATGGAGAGAAAAAGATCCTCAGCGTCAGGGTGGGAAAGGGGTAAAGCCCTCTCCTGGGTCCCGCAGCCAGGTCTCCATCCAGCTCTCCAGCATCTCCATACACATCAGTCCCTCATCCCCTCCCAGAAAGCGGTTTTTAAGGACAGAGGCTTTAGCTCATTATCTTTGGAGACCAATAAAATATCTCAGAAAAGGGATGGTTAAATACTGTCTTCAAGTCGTGTCTTTTTTTTTTTTTTTTTCTTTAATATCATCATCTTCTACTGCTCCAAAGGGAGAAACAAATGGTTTTTAGGGGAATGTTTCCATTGAAAAAAAAAATCTAGCACTGGGGCTGCGTTTTTCTCCACGGCTGCAGCAAGGGTTGAGGAGGGGGAGGAAAAGCCTCTGCTGGGATTTCTCTCGTTCCGGTTCCTCAGAAGGAACCAGCCCCATGCAGCAGTTCTGGCTCTGGAGGAAACATCTGTGGCGGTGGCCATGTTACTCAGGCAAACATACCCCTCCGTGAGGTAGGCTGTTGTGTACGAACCCTTTTATTTCCTCGTTGCCATCTATTAAAGATTATCTCCCTACAAGAAAAGTGCACCATTTCCCATGTTTTCATGTGTAATGTCCGCGATGTCTGCTATAAACATCATGAAACGTTTCCCTGCCCCTGCACTGACATAGGTATAAAAGTCACTGCTTTTCATCTTTCAAAGCACTGCAGAAATGTTTAGGGTCGTGTATCCTGCCATTGTTCTGGGCTGGGCATCCCACTGAAGTCACAGGGAGAAATGAGTTCAGGATACGGACCTATCTAGTCAATCTTTACTGTGGCCCCGGTAACATCCCCGTTTTACAGATGGGAAAACGAAGAAGGCGGAGATGGCTCCTGATAGACGAGATCCGACTGGTAATTCCTACCGCTTTGGAAAACAACTGGAGAGAACAGACTAGAAACTCATCAAAAGCTCTCCAAAAAAAAAAACCAAACCAAAACCCACCAAAACCATAGCGTGGTAGCCTTTGGACTTCTCTATGTGACAGGTACCTGATGTCCCAGGTGGGTGTCTTGCTGCTTCCCAGCGCAGAGCCGCAGCGTCACGGTCACTCTGCCTCCACACCCCGGCCAGAGCCACCGGCCAGCCCTGCTGTGGCTGGAAAGGTACGATCCTGCGGGTCCTCCTGCTCCAGAAGAGCCTTCCAGTCAGGGCACCCCACACAAGCCTCTCTCCAGCCCAGGGACAAACCGCGGCTCTCTTGCCCTGTGAGACAAGACATGAGAGAGAAACTGCGATACTTTACCCAAAAGGTGCCTCCCGCCGAGGTCTGACAGGTCACGTAAGCGCGTTACCCTCCACCCCATCCCACGCAGGAGCACATGGAGCCAAACCAGGCTGGTTTTCTTTCCTTAAGGACTCAGGCAAACATACAGGACTGTTAGATGGGAGGGGGGAAAAAAAAAGGCAGGGAAAGAAGGCAAACACTCATGAAACGCTGCAAGAGTTGCTACGTTTCTAGGCATTAGTGTAACCATTGCTGCCACTCCTTAGTATTTTTGAGGGAATAATTGTTCAGACAAGAGTAATACTTACATATTTCCAGAGGGATATCGTGTTTTCAGAGGGTTTCCAGGCACCTGCGCTGCTCAGACTGCGAAACGTGGCGTTTCCAGCTCCCTGAAGGCGGCGATTACTCGTGCAGCGGGGTCCGCGGCGGCTTTGCTTTACCACCACAGAGGAGCACAATTGCTGTAGCAAGTTCTGCTCCAAGTGAACTCTTGGTACTGTAAGTCCCCGCAAAACTTTCCAGGCCCTGTCATCTTGCTTTCCCAGGTGTGTTTGCTTATTTTTGCAGTACTTAGCCTGAAGCTGAGCTGAGCCACACTTTCTGTACCGTTCCGGGTGTTTCGACTCCTTCTGCTTTAAATAGAGAAACGCCCATGTTCAGGCTCATGTATTTACACCAGTGTAAGAACTACTAAAGTAAAGTGGCATTGCCAGTGTCCCCACATCTCTTTCCATAATTAAGCAGCGATGGTTTGATCTCCAGGATTGTCATTTGCTCTCTGATGCTTGTACCAGCGGCCTGCAGGCTTCTTGGGATCTCACGGAGGACCTACGAGAAAGCGGCTGGGAAAAGGAGATTCACGTTTACGACACAGCAATCCACCTCCGTGATTTTTTTTTCTGAAGGATCTGCGTCTTCCCTGCAAATGTTTAGCTCGTTTTAAGATTGTAGTTAAAACATTCATGAGAAGTTTGATGGGTCAGAGCAACCTGTGATGATGGGAATTGGCTTCAAAGCGCCTTTTATAAGCCTTGTGCGAATAGACAGATCTCCAACCCAGAAGCTCAATAACAATAAGGTTTATTCCTTCTGTTGTCTTTCCTTAATAATATCCTGATTTTGGTACTTACTGGGCAAGATGAATACTGGCAGTGAAAGTTACTTAAAAAAACCAACAGAGCTGCATGCCTTTCCTCACTTGTGGAGCCAATCTGATAATTGTTTCTATGAATAACATCAACCCACGACTGCAGAGCTGCTGCTAGCACTCAGGGCATCTCCTGCTCATCGGGGGGGGCTCCTTTAGCCAGACACACGCTCACCTGCATCAGGTATTTTTGTCCCTGAGGATGATTCCCAGGGGCAAAGATTTCTTGATGTGCAAACGGGAAGCCCACAGGAGGACCCCAGCGCTGTCTTTTCCTGCGGGGATTGGTGTCAGGCAGCAGTTACGCTTGTAAATATGCGTGGAAAAGGGAACAAACGTTCAAGCGTGGTCTTCCAAAAGCACTTCAGTGGCATAGAAATCAGAGTCCCCTTTTCAAAAGCGAGAAGAGTTGTGGCTTGGATCCCACGAGGTACATAGGTCCCAAACTTCTTGGGTTTGAGGGAGAAGTTGGGCACCCAATTATTATGATGGATCTGAGCCTTCACCTGCCAAGAAGCTGGTACTAAACTCAGAACTTGGCCTTCCAGACACCAGTTTAAGATTAAAGGCGTCTGTTCCCACCAGTTAAGTCTCCAAGGTACCCAGATGGGGTAACCGACCCCACCTGAGAGCATCGTGTGCCGAGCCTCTGTGTTCATGGGCTACCTCATGCTATCCCACGCCAAGCATCCCCTTCTGTCCCACCTGGGCACGGAACAAGCCTGCTCCAGACGCGTCCTACAAACGAGTTTGGCTTGGCACGCTCAACCACCAACGCTGCCATGCTAAACCTGAAGATAAAGGGACGTTCGCCTCCGGAGCTCCGGATGCCAGAAGGGAAACAAACAAACATAAACCCAAACCTTTAACACTAAGCCCGTGCTCAGAAACCGGCGGGATTTGGAGCCCGGTTTTGGGGGAGAAGAGCGGCGGGGCGGGGAGAGGGGGCGCGGGGGGGGGGCGGTGGCGCTCGGCCGCCAGCAGGTGGCGCTGCCGCCAAGGGAACGGCGCCGCGTCCCCGTCCCCCCCCCCGCTCCCGGTGTGTCCCCCCCCCCCGGGGCATCCCTCCAAATCCCCCCCCCCCCCCTCCCCTGAGAGGCCCCTCCACGGCATCCCCTGCCCCCCCCCAAAACGGACCGCAGCTCGCCCCGACGGTGTGTGTGTCCCCCCCCAAGCCCCCCCCGTCCCCATCCCAGCCCCATGTCGCCTTTCGCAGGGGCTCCACGCTGCCTGTCTCTGCTTTGGGGTCCCTGCACGACGCCGTGCTCCCTCCGGCTCTGCCCCCCCCCCACGCCGGACCGTGTGCCCCTCCCGTAAGCACCCCTGGGGACGCGAGCCCGGGGGTAGGGGACAGCGGTAGACACCGGGGTCCAACTCCGTGGTGGCCCTGCAAGGGTGGGAGGGAGCCCCCCGGGAGGGGCAGAGGGAAGCGCCTCACCATCCGAATCCTTGCCACGGCCCTGGGTGCAGCACGCCTGGGGACCCCCCCATGTCCCCTGAGCCAGGGGTACGTCCAGGAGACACCAGGCCCTGTTTCTCGTCATGCTCCAAAATTTCAGCCCTGTAGAAAACTCATGGGCATCTGCAATGAGAAACTCTTTCCTATCGTAGGAAAGCCAAGAACCCAAAGAAAACCGTGCTGTTGTATCACCTATAGATTGGGGAGCGGGTGATGAGGAGCAGACAGCGGATCGCTGATCCTGAACTGAGCCACAGCAGCTGACCGCAGTCAGATCTGGGCCGTTACGTGAGCAAACACCGCATTTCTGAGCAAGCCGATGTCTCATCTCTTACAGGGCTCCAACAGCACTTCTGAGGAAGCTTATTTCTCCTCGCCTCCTACCATAGCCCAACCGATCCTGCAAACGGACGAGCGGAGCTTTGTACAAAGGGACCGCCTGTGATAGCAGCTAAGGTTTATTGCCATCCCCTGGGGCAGTATACGCAGGGAAAAATCAAGTTTGTCTTGTGCAGAAGAAGGGCTGGGGGCAGGAACCTGCGGGGTTCCATCCTCTCCTCCCTGATGTAGGTGTCTGAGATGGAGAGCTGTCTGTTTAGACTGCGCTCACTGGCTTGAGGAATATGTGGCGTCCACGGTATGCACCGGTTCTGTTTTTCCAGGTTTGGAAACCGACGGGAGGGAGAAAAATGAATCACGTAAACCTTTGTCGGGGACCAGATATCAAACCCTTTCAAGCTGGACCTGTGGCTTACAAGGTGCCTGCCTGTCCTTCCCAGCCCGGCGCAGGCCAAGCTGCAAAGGCATCGGTGCGGCAGGCAAACGAGCGAGTCCAAAATTAATCTGAAGGATGAAAACCAACCTTAGGAGTGACAGTGAGATTTCAAGGAAGGAAGAACCACTTGGCAGGGACTGAACTCCTAACCCTGGACCTTTATCTCAGCCACATCTAGCGCAGATATGCGCTTCAGGAGCAAAAAAAACCCTCAGTCTTCAGATCATATAGAAAAAAAGATGGTAACAACGCAGCTCACCTCCAGCAGGGACAGGCAGCGGTGCAGGCGACGGAGGGCAGGATCAACCCATAAGGGCATAAAAACAGGGAAAGACCAATAAATACTGCAGGTTGACTGCCACTAGCTTAAACAGACCTACTCTCAAAAAAACCCACCCCACCAAACCCAAAAACCCCCAATGCCCCCCAAAAAAACGCCCGAAACAACAACAAAAAAACCCTACTCTGAGAAAGGCCTCCACCAACTCTGATAAAGCCCTTTCCACCTGCCTTAATTAAAAGAATAATTAGATTTTTTTGTTGTTACCAGCTAACTTTGCTTTTAATTAAGTTGATTACACACAGCTGGGCTAATTAGTGTGCAGTAACCTAATTTCCCTATACAAAGACAGAAATACACAGCCGATAATCAAATTATTTTGTGTGCATCTCTTTTTTATACGCATGTATATTTGCAGTATGAGGGTTGATACAGACATATCGGCCCACATATTAAAGCAAAATTCCTAGATATGGCAGTATCCTTAATTAACCAAATAAACCCAAATTTCGTAGGAAAAGCCCTGTTTTCCAGATGAGCCGGGCTTGCGTCCCCGCCGCTTGCACTCCCCTCGCTGTGGCTTTTTCGCTGCCCAGCGCAGGACGGTGATGGTGCAGGAGTTCCTCTGCTTGATTTGTATTTTTTTAATTTCTTTTATCCTTTTTTTTTTTTTTTCACGCGGGGAAAAAAAACCCGCGGGAACTTTTAGCGCGTTCCTCGGTGCGGCCGTTACCAGCGGAGGTTCCGCAGAACCGCGGTTCATCCCAGCGCGGTTCCGCGGGGGATGCGCGGCTCCGACTGCCCAAAAAAACTGCCCGTATCCCTGCGGGGGTGGAGGAGGAGAGAAAAGGAGCCGCGGGTGCATCCCTGCAGCGACTTGCATTATCTCCGAGCAAGAGGCAAAGGGCTGTCAAACACCGCCTTTCGCTTTCTCCTTGAGGGGGGAAAAATAAAATAATGATAGCAATAAAAAGATAAAAATTAAAATCGCCTCCGCTTTTTCTCCCTCCTCGTTTCATTATCCTCATTGTAAATATTTCTGCGTAGCGAAACGGGGTTGGGGGGGAGGACCCGAGACATAGGACCCCTCGGAAGCCGCAGCCAAACCCCAAAAATGTCTTTTCGATTCTGCACCGAGATGGGGAATCGTTTGCACCAAACACACGAAGGTTTGCAGCGGCGCTCCGCAGAGCCCGGCGGAGGCCACGGACTCCTCAAATATAATTACGCGTGTTACACCGCATGCTCGTTTATTTGCTGCTCATACAATCGTGAAGCCCATGTACAAATAACATACATGTTTTATTTCGGTTCGATTTTTTTTTTTTTTTTCCTTTAGGGACAAAACGTACACAAAAGGCCAGGGCGAAAAAAAAAAATAACCCACATAATTACAATTTTATACAGTGCAGAAAGAATTAAAATAGGTGTCACCAAACTGTACAAAGTCAGGGTGAAAAAAAAAATATAGAGGGGGGAGGGAGGGGAATAATCCTTCATTATATATATATTTCTATAAAAACATATGGAGGATTGTCTTTACACAGAGACCATGATCGGTTTAAAATTTACAAAGGTTAACTAAAAAAAAAAATCTATATGGCAAATATTGCCAACAGAGATTCACCGATTTAATACTGATCAACTGAGACTACTCGTGTCTCGATTATTAGCAACAACAACAAAAAAAATGTAGAATAAATAACAGAATGAGCATGGCTGTCTCTTTTCAAAGTGCCTTATTCTCTCTGCATAGGGTCTGATCCTGCAGTCTTAATACAGGAAAAACACCAAAATATTAATAGCTAAAAAAAAAAAGAAATCCCTCTGAGAGATTTTTGGTGTTTACTGGCGGGGGAAAAAAACAAAGAAAAAAAAAGTATTTATCGCAAGAAGGGGTTCAAAGTGAGATGGGACGGAGGGGGTTGGGGCGGGGGGACCCCGGCGGCGACCCCGCTCCTCCCCGCGGTGCAGCGCGGAGGGGCCGCGGGATGCGCCGGCGTTGGGGTCGGGATCCTTTCCAGCGCCCCCCCCCCCCCCCCCCAGCCCCATCCACCTCTGCACCTCCCAACTGCGATGGTGGCATCACTCAACGCCAATTACAAAACTGAATTAGTAATTTAATTATTTAAAAAAAAAAAAAAAAAAAAAGAAAAGAAGCATCAAAACCTCATTTTTCAAACCCTTAACCCAAACTCGCCGTCGGGGATTTTTTTTTTGGGGGTGGGGGGCTGCTTTTGCTTTCCTCTCAACCCAACCCCAAGCGAAGAAGCAGAAGAAGGCAGAGACCGTCTGTGATTAAAGACCCGGCGTTGGAGGCCGGGTCCGGCCGATGCTCAGCTGCGGGGCAAGCTCAGCCCCGGGGCCGCACGCCCCCGCTCCCGGCTATACCTCCCGCACAAGTCTGCAGAGACCCCCCCTCCACTTCCACCGAGAGGGTCCTTTTTGGGAGGGGGGGGGATTCGGTGCCCGGGTCAGCCCTTGCCGGCCCCAGGAGGTGTTTTTTCCGCCCCGTATCACATAACGCACGGCTTGATGTCCTGGTATGTCACTTGTTGGTGGTAATAGGAGCCGCTGCCCGCTGAATGCATGGAGGAGGAGGCCATGGCGTTGAAAGAGAAGACGAATTCCTTTCTGTCGCACATGCTCGGAGACTGGGAGTGATACCGCGGGATGCCTGTGGGACGGGGAGGGGGGGGGAAAAGATTTGTCAGCCATGGGAATTATATTTAGTAGAGGAGGTTGAGCGCGGGGTGGGGGGGAGAAAGCCGCCGTCTGGGGTTTAAAAAAAAAAAAAAATAATAAAACAACAACAAACCCTCCGCAGTCCCCGGGTCTCAGCGTGAAATTGGGTGTATTTTTTGTAGGCGCGCAAATAGACGGGTACTCCCGGGGCTGCCTCCGCGGGCGCGGACAGGTGCGGTGGAGGAAAATCCCGCGGCCACGGGGCGCTTCCAGGAGACGGGATTTGGTTTGGGTTGGGTTTAGTTTGGGGTTTTTTTTTTGTTTGGTTTGGTTTGGTTTGGTTTTTTCCCCCCTTCATTTTGCCTCCTTGAAGGTACCGGCTGCTTTTCCCATCGCCTCCGCCTGCGCGGAATGTCCGCGGGGTGCGGAGCGGGGAAAAGCCCGCTCGTCCAGCGGGGCCGGCGGCAGAGACCGGGCGGAGAGAGGCCGGGGGCGAAACGCCGCCGAGAACGGGGCCCTTTCCTGCCGTTACTGCCGCCACCTCCGGGACAGAACCCCCCCCCCCCCCCCCGTAAATTTGGGGTGCGCTGGGGAGGGACACCCGCCCGGGGATCCCGCTCCCCGCCGCTCCGGCGCCGTTAATTTGGCCGTTAACCCGGAGCATTTCGGTTAAGGCCGCGAACGGGCCCGGGTGGCTCCTCGGGGCGGATTTTTGCTGCGTTTTCCAGCGGATTTGGATGCGGTTGCCCGGTGGCGAGTGCAAGCCCCGGCTCGGTGCTGCGCCCGGGCTCGGCCGCTCCGGCCCGGCCCGGCTCATCCTTTTTTCCCCGCTTCGTTTTTCAGTTGTTTTGGTGTTTTGGTTGTTTTTTTTTTGGACCCACCAACGCTCCGTTTCACACCCGTTTCTGCCAGGCATTTCCCCGAGGTGCCCGAAGGCCCGGGGTGATGTGTAGAGACCCCCCCCCAAACCTGTCCCTTCACCCGGCCACGGCTCCCAGGGCTCTATCGTGTCGCCGTGTCCCCCCCCCCCGCCCCGAGGTGAATTTGGGCCGCAGGACGAAGCCCAGCGTCGGCCTCGTCCCTCCCGAGGCCTCCTCCAGGCCAAAACACCATCTCCCCCCCCCCGCCCCGTCCCTCCCCAGGAGCCGGACAAAGCCACCCCCGACGGCTCCATCGCGGGGCTGCGGGACACGGGGGGCCCGGACCACCGACTTCTGCCTGGGAGGAGGAGCGGGAGGGTGGAGGAAGGCGATGGGCCTGGAAAACACAACCCTGAGAGGAGCTGATGGCGGGGGGACGGGGACAGGAGGGGGGAGGATGGCGGACACCCCGGTGGGGAAATCCCCCCCCACACCCCTCCCTTTTTCTCCCTCCAGGTCTCGATGGAGGTGGAAGACCCCTCGGGGTTCATCCCCGGTCTCGCCTTCCCGCAGCTCCCCGCCTGCCTGAGCCCACCGGCCCTAGGCCCGGGGCGGCCCCGGCGGCAGAACGGTCGCCCGGTGGAGCGGAGCCCTGGCCCGGTGGCTCCCAGCACCGCAACGGCGGGGAGCCGCGTCCCCCCCATCGGGGCGAGCCCCGACGGCTGCCCGGTTGCCCCTGGGAAAGGAAGGCGAAAAAGCGGGGGGGGACACGGCGGCCTCTTCCCCGGGAGGGGGGGGGGGGTGTGCATTAAAACCGTCCACGAAGCGGGGCCGGGATCCACGCGTGGCCGCGGAGGGCGCCCACCCCGCCGGCAGCCCCCGGGGCGAACCCCGCGGTGGCGGCGGCGGCGGTCTCGGGTGTCTTCCACGCGTGTCCGCGCCCTTACCTTGGAGCTCGGCGGTGTTGTGGCTGTTCTGGTGCAGGTAGGACTGGTCGAGGGAGTGCGTGGAAAGGCTGGAGGAGAGCGGGTTGGCCGTGGGGTTGCAGGGCGAGAGGGGCTGCTGCTTGATGTAGGACGCGCCGGTGTTCAAGGCCGCCGAGGCGGAGGGAGCCCACGCCGAGGCCGAGCTGGAGTAAACCGAGTGGGGCTCCATCACGCCGCCGCCGGCGAGCAGCGGGGAGGCGGGCACGGAGCTCTCGTGGTGCGGGTAGTCCCCCGCCGAGGAGCCGGTACAGCTGCCCATGTAGGAGTGCCCGCCGTTGGCGGGCAGGTGGGGCACGGAGTGTCCCGCCAGGCCCATCCCTTCCACGTTGCTGGACAAATGCCCGTTCATCATCCCCAAGCCCCCTTCGAGGGAGAGGCTGTTGGGGGGGCAGGAGAGCCCGCCGGCCGAGCCCTGGAAGCCGTAGCTCTCGGGGAGGTGGTTGAAGCTGAGCCCGTTCATCATGCTGTACATGGGCTTCAGCGCCTGGCATTTCCTCCTGAAACCGCGGGGTCGGCGGCGAAAAGAGCCCTCCTCGAACATAAACTCGCTGGCCGGGTCGATGGTCCAGTAGTGGCCCTTGCCCGGGCGTCCCAGCCCTTTGGGCAACTTGATGAAGCATTCGTTGAGGGAGAGGTTGTGGCGCACCGAGTTTTTCCAGCCCTGGTAGGAGCCTCGGAAGAAAGGGAAACGGCTCTGCAAGAACTGGTAGATCTCGCTGAGGGTCAGGCGCTTGGAGGGTGAGCTCTGGATGGCCATGACGATGAGGGCGATGTAGGAATAAGGCGGTTTCTCCGGCCGCCGGATCCCCGCGTTGGTCTTCTTCGTTTTGGGACCGCCGCTACCGGGCGCCCCGCCGCCGTTACCCGCAGCGCTGCCGGTCGCCCCGCCGGGCGCCGCGGAGGCGGCGTCCATGGCCGAGCTCTGCGGCTGTTTCTCGGCCACGGAGGACATGGGGCCGTAGCTGCTCTGCACCGGAGGAGGAGGGGGCTGAGAGGACAGAGCCTGCTGCGCTTCTGCAGTCATCTACGGCCAGGTCCGCGGCGGCCAGCCCCGGCCCTCCTCCGCCACCCTCCCCTACGCGCCCCCCCCAAAAGGCCACGCTGCTGGGGGCTCGCCGCCACTCACAACACCCACCGCCACCCCCCCCACCACCCCCCTCCGGCTTTCTCCCGGGCTCTCCCCCCCACACCCCCCCCCCCCCCCCACCTCCTCCCGGCGGGGTTTCTTTCCACCGGGAGACTTCACCCCTCCGTGGATAAACAAATGGAAGCGACGGACACCCCCACCACCCCTCCGTCTTTTCCCTCCTCCTCCCACTTTATCCCTAAATCCGAGCCCGGCTGCAGAGGGCGAGCGAGAGAGGCGGGGAGGGGGGGGGCGCAGGGAGGCGGGATGGGGGGGGGGGGGGGCGGGTGGAAGCGATCTGGGGTCGGCTGCTGCCAGAGAGAAGAAGCCGGCGGCCGCCTCCTCCTCCTCCGCTTGTCCCGCTGCCCCTCGGCGGGCCGGGCTCCCGGGACCGCCGCCGCCGTCGCCTCCTCTCCCCCCCCCACCCACCCACCCCCCCCCGGGCCCGGCTCTAGCTGGCTTGGCGCTGCCGGTGCTGCGGGGAGCTGCTTCCCATCGCGGTGGCTGTCGAGTCTGCCCCCGGCCCCGCCGCTCGCCTTTTGCTTTATCTCTTTGCAGCCGCCTCTGCCGCTCCTCGACAGACGTTAAGAGCGGAGAGGAGATTCCCCGCCCCGGTCCGCTTCCCCCACGCCCTCCCGGGCGGCCCCCCTCCGCCGCCCCGTCCCGGCCCCCCCCTCCGCTCCCCGCTCCCAGATGGTGGGCAGCTTTTAAAGAGCCCTTTCCACGCCGCCCTGCCCGACACGGGGGCTGCGCCACGCATCCCTGGGGAGGGGATGTGGGGGTGTGTGTGTGTGTAAGGGGTGTGTCACGCGTGACCGCGGAGCTGCGTGGGTTCCCTCCCTGCCCCCTTCCCCCCCCCCAACTCCTCCCCGGCTTCGCCGCCTCTGTTGGAAATCACGGGGGAGGGTTGTGAAGGGCCCCCACGCGGGCCGTGGAAGGGGGCCCATCGGGCAACGCGGAGCTTCCGCGGGAGGCGGAGGGGAGCGGAGGCGCTGCCCGGCCCGCGGCCTCCGCGCTGCGCGGAGCTTCACCCACTTTAAACCCCCTCTTCGTGCGCTCTTTTAAGCTCGGCGGGCCCGGGCAGGATGTTTATACTGCGCAATGTAAACACGGGCTCGGGGGTGCTTTAATAAAAAGAAATCGGCGAAAACTCCTGCTGCCTCTCGAAATGCCCTTTTTCTGCCTCCGCCGCCGGTACCGGGATGGGAACGGGCTTCGGACCCCTCGGCTGCTCCGAGGCTGCTCTAGGGATGAGGGTGGGTTGGGTTTTTTTACTTTTTTGTTGTTGTTTTGTTTTTTTATTTTATTTTGTGGGGGGGTGGTGGTGTATAAATCTGTTGCTGAAGGTTTGCAGTTGAATGCCAGGAGCCCGATGCTCAGCTCCGGCGGATGCCGCGGGCACCCGCAAGTGGTGGGGGGAAGGAGAATAGGAAGGCAGGGGGGCAGAGACCACATTCCCCCCCTCCCTTAAAAAAAAAACAAACACTTTTGAGCATCGTCCCATCAGGAGAGCTATCACTCAAGGTAAGTCGCTCGAAACCTTTGTCACCTTCTTGCGGACCGCGCGTGGAAACCTGCGCTCCAGCGGTGGCGGGGGGTGGGGGTGGGAGCGTGGGGGGGGTGGCACACGGCTGCAGGAGCCTGAGCTGCTGAAAGGGCTGCTGGCTGGGAGCGGGGCAGATGCGCTGGCCGCTGCAGCCTGCTCCCTTTCAAGATTGGGGAAAGGAAGAGAGAAAGGAAGGGGGGAAAAAAAAAAAAAAAAGAAGAAGAAGAAAAAAAAAAATCTCTCCCCCCTCCCCCCCGCGGTTACAGGCCTCAGCGCAGTCCCGTGGGTCCGTCTCGCTGCACCCTCTGCAGAGAGAGAGGGGGGGGACACACGACACCCTTCTACGCCCCCGTCCTCCACATTCGCTTTTAAAGTTTTTAATGATAATTTAATACCTTTTGAAAGAAAGATAGATACCGATCGGGTTCCCAAACCCTCTCCGCGTCGTTCGCGAGCAGTTGTGAGCAGCCTCCGGGGCGCCTGTCACATCTGTGATACAACCAAAGAGGGATTTCACATCAGGGGCTCTTTTTTTTTCTTCTTTCCCCCCCCCCCCCCCCCCCCCCCTCTCTCCTTCCCCTTCCCATCGTCTGCCCCCTCTCCGCAAAATAAACCCTCCTGCAGAAAGCACCGGCCCTCCAGTTCCCGGGGCAAAGGGGGAGCTTTGGGGACGGGGACAGGCAGGGAGAACCCTGGACAAACCCCAGGACGGGGGCAGGTACCCGAAGAGGGGGTGGACGATGGGGGGAAGCAGTTATTTCTGTAGCTTTTCCCTTGAGGAGGAGGAGAAGGGGCTGCTCCGGCTGCCCGGGGAGGCGGCGGCCGCTGCTCCCTCCCGTCCGGGGCCGCCGGGCGCGGAGCGGAGCGCGGAGCACAGCGGCTTCTCAGGGAGGGGGGAAAACACATCCTCAAAATCGCTTTTTCGGGAAGATATCATCCTCCCTGGGTGCTTACAGCCCCGGGGAGGCTGGTGCAGAATAAACCCTCCGCTTCTCGCTGTATTTCTGTTGATTTTTGCCGGGGGAGCGCATCGCTGAGCCTGAGTTTTGCTCCGCATCGAATGCCCCCCCCCACCCCCGGCGGGTGGCGAAAAGGGTGGTTTACTTTGCTTTACATCGCTCTGCGACTGAATCTCACCCACCTGTCCCTAAAACACCCGGGGATGGAGCTCGAAACACCACACAAAGAGCTCGTGTAAAACTCACGTTCAAAACCGTCGCCATCGGCAGCGTTTCCACTTGGAAATAAAACATCTCCGAGTAAAAAAAAACCCAAACCTCTCAAAAAAATCAAACCGTTGCCCTTCAAAGAATATCAGTCCCTGCGCGAGTGTCCTTTCTCGCTCTCGCAGTATCTTTTCGGAGTGTGAAGATTTGGTTTCCGATGTATTTATTATAGCCAGCAAACGTTAAAATGGAAATATATCGCCTCGGGTTTTACAGGCCTCGCCGTGGGAATAGCAGAAACGTTGAAGGGTTTTAAACCGAGCCCGTGAATTGGGGGAAGGAGAGTTTTTGGGGGGGAAAAAGCCGTGTCGGGTCGTGTCTGATGTACGAGGGGGATGATGGTGTGCGGGGCTGGACGGACCGTGCCGGCCTTGGAGGGATGAAGGGCAGAGAAACACGTCGGGAGAGGGGTTGGTGGTGACACTTCCTTGCTTATGAAACCTCCTCGCAGGTCCCAGTAGCTCTTTCAGATCTCAAATGGGCCTGGGATGGGTTTTTGGAGGGGAGAGGACGGGAAAGTTTCGGGGTTGAAGATTGCGGGGTGGCCCCCGCAGATGGACGGGACTCGCTTTTTTTGCTGGTGTTTGCTGGTGGTTTGGGTGGTTTAATCAGGTCCGCCCCCAGCCCCGGGGGTGGGGGGAGGGGGAGAGATGCAGGGAAGAGGGGGAAAAAAAAAAAAAAACAAAAAGAAGAAAAAAAATCATCTAGAGCAATTAGCCCTGCTAATCCCGGCACCGTTTTGGAGCCCGTTTTGCCGGTCCCGCGTATTCCCCGCGACCACCCCCGGCCCCGCTGCCTCTTCCCAACCGGCTCCTTCCCAAAAACTCTCTCCCCTTCCCCATCACCCCCCCCCCCCACCCCCCTTCCCCGAAACTCGGCAGTGTTTTGTGTAAAAATAGACAAATCCGAGCTTTCTTCCTTTTCCTGCGCCGAAGGTATTTTTACTAGCTAATTGCTTAAGTGAAGTCAACTTTTGCGAGCAGGCCGGCTGTAATCCGAGTATGGAAATGTATATAGGTGGTATTGTTATAGGCGGGCTGGGTGCTGCTCGGAGAGGGGGCCGGGGTGTTCCTGCCAGCCCGGACCACCCATGGCGAGGGGAGTGACCGCCTCGTGTCCCCCTCCCCGCTGCCCCTGCTTTGCATTAACACCACCCGCAGGACACCCCCACCGCCACCCCCCCGCCTTTTCCCCAGCACCAGCCCTTTGCCTTCGGCTGGGTTTTTTGGGGGGGGGTTTGGTTGGGTTTTTTTTTTTTTTTCGGTTGTTTTGCTTTTCAGTCGCAGCCATCCCCGTGGCCGCTGGCCCCAAATCCGTGGCAAATTGATCCCTAAACGTTTATTTAAGGCAGAGGGGGTGCGTTCAAGCGAAGGGCTCGAGGTTGAGGGGGGAGAGGGGCGCTAGGGGCGGGGAGGGTGAACGAGCCGAGGGAGAGGTGATGTTTAGGGGGACACTGGCACCCCCTTAACCATTTTTTGCGGGTCCATCACACGGCAACGCTTTTCCCCACGCGTGTGCGTGTTGCCCGGTGGCGGGCGGGCCCGTTCCCGGTAGCACCCAGAGTCCAGCCCCGGCTCCTCCGGCATCCCCGGGGCTCCGTGGGGGCAGAGCCCCGGCCTTCAAAACCTAACGGGACCGAGAGGAGATTTTTGGGGAAAAAAAAAAAAAAAACAAGCCGAAATTGGGAGCGGGTGCGAAGCAAAGCTGCAGAAGCGCCTAACGCGACTGCAGGGAGGTGCGGGCTGGCTGTCAGCCGCCGTGTCTCAGGCAGAGAAGTTCAGGCTTTGGTCAGAAAGGGTAAAAAAAAAAAAAAAAAAAAGGAAAATCTTACGCTCCCCCCCCCCCCCGCTTTGTCTCCCTTTCCCCCCTCTGCCCGTCCCGAGCTTGTCCCCCCCGCCCCCCCCCCCCCCGCCCCCCCCCCCCCCAAAGCCCACATTTTCCATGACGTCCTTCGATGAAATATTGCAGCACAGGAATTTACAGCCTTCTTCAGCGGAGGATTTTTTAGGAGTTTTCTGGCAATAACCCTGCAATACAAATCGGTTCCAGCGATAATAAGCTCTAAGCGCTACCACTTAGACACAATCGCTTCCCACAGAGATCTTCAAAATATCTCCGGGTATTTATATCCCTGGTCAGGGACGGATAACTAGAATACTTTCCCGGAGGGATGCTTTTTGGCTGGCTGGGATTCAGACCCGAGGACCTGGGTACCGAGAGAAACAGAGCAGAGCTGGGACCCGGCGGGTGATGATGCTCCCGGCCATCCCTCAGCAAACAAATTCACCCTTAAAATCAGCCCGAATTGTAAATTCAGGTGTAAATCCAGATGTAAATCCAGGCTGGCATTGCTGAGCCATCCGTGCTTTCTCGAACAAGTTTTCTTCCCTGAGGGGACTCCTCTAGTGACGGGGCCCGGTGATGGGGATGCCCCAAAACAAACAGGACCCTCGCAAAGGGGTACCCCCCCCCCCCCCCCCCAGCTCCTCGGCAGAGCAGTGTGGCACGCAGACAAAAATGGGGAGCCGTTTCCAGCTTTTCTAGCCCCAGACTGCGGCGGGTTAGCGGTAAGATGGGGACGGCGGTGCCAAAGAAATATTTCGATCCGCTGAACTTTTTGGGGTCGGGAATCACCTCCATCCCTCGATGTGTCCCACAACGAAAAGCCCGGCCGGGCCGAGCCGGGCCGGGGAGTCCCCGCCAAACGGGGAGGGCGAGGGGCTTCCCCGGGGCTCAGCCTTGTTTCCAGGCTTATTGAATTATTTTCGTTGTTTTCTTCCCAATTTTAAACCAAACCCCTCTCGAAATGGCACCGGTGTGCCGGTGCTAGCGGAGGGGGCCATTTTTAGCGTCGGGCAGGCGAGGGCCACCGGCCCCTCGTTTGGGGGTATCACACAAAATCCGTCTGCACGGAGAGGTGAGAGAAATTAAAACGGAATCGCCCAAATGAAGGGCGAAAGGGTTATTTTCTTACACGGGTACTAAAAACCCCGGGGACGGTATATTGTCGGGCTTGGTACAACCAAGCTGGTGGCTTCGTCTACACTTAAAAATTACAGAGACGTGGAAAATAAACCCGATGGGTTTTGGGAAGGATGCGGCCCTCCCCGTGCTGCCCCTCGGTCCCCAGTCCCGGGGGACAGCCGTGCCTGGAGGCGGCCGCCCGGTGCGGCGGGGGTACCCCCGTCCCCTGGGCTGGGGGTGCGGGCACTGGGCTCCCTAAAAGGAAAAACCCGGGGGGAATTGGGGGAACCCGCAGCGTCCCCGCGACCCTGCAGAGCCCCGGGTGGGTCCCCGGTACTGCCGGTCCGGGTGGGCTCCTCAGAGGGAGAAAGGACTTTGTGCATCATGGGACCACCGAGGCAGGAGCATCACCCGGCCCTGGGGTAAAAGGGCGTCCCCCCACATCGGGGTCCCCAGCAGCCACCACTCCTTCTGCTTTGTCACCTGCCGAGCGGGGAGAAGGGGGCTGCGGCGGCAGAGCCATCGTCCCCCGTGGGGAGGGATGCGGCAAGAGCAGCGGCTGCCGGCGAAGGATGCTGAGGGCAGGAATCGGGATCCCCCGGGAGAGCGGGGAAAGGCTGGCATCATCTCCGGGCCGGGACTGCGACCTGCCGGGGGGGGTACCGACCTGCGCAGGTACCTGACCGGGGGTGGAAAGTCCCCCGGCGGGTGTGGGCGTGCGAGGAGGTCCCTGATGCAGCAGAGGGGCTTTGTCCCTCCGTTCTCTGCCCACGGAGCTCCCACGCTGCCCCGGCAGCGGCCGGATCCGCCTCACTCACAAAAAAAGCAGCTTTTGCCGGAGGGAGCCCCGGAGCATCCCTTGGTGTGTGTGTTGGGGGGGAACCACCCCCTTGGGCCGTGTCCCCGTGTCCTTTGCTGCAGGGAGAGGGGCTGGGCTGCAGAGCGGCCTTGCAGCCCCCCAGGCAAAGGGGCAGCACACGGCAGGCGAGGAGGGGCGGGGGGGGCGGAGGGGAGCAACGGGGGGGCTGCACCGGACACGGTAATGACCCACGGCCCGGACCGGAGGGGCTGCAGCGGGCTTTGCCCCGGGGAGACCCCCCCTGCCCGGTCGGAGGCCAGCCCGCCCCGCTACCGCCTGTGTCCCAGGGCAACCTCCTGGGTTTATAAACCTTGTTTCTATAATAAGTCCCTCATCTAAACTCCGTGTCCGTCCCGTCCCGTCCCGTCCCCCCCCTCCCCGCCCTTCCCCAACACAAAGGGGGAGTTTCGGCACTCGTGTTCGCAAACAACGTGAAAAATCCCCTCTGTAAACAACCGCAGTTCCCTTCTCCCCTCTTCGCAGAGACGTCGGGACGGCTTTCCTTGGAAGCTCTCCCGGCAAAAACTGTTTTCCATAGTTATTATTATCATTATTATTTTATAATGAGTAAATTCCCACCTAATCGTGTATCGCTTAATTAGTGGACCCGGGCAGCACCAGCGGGCTCTGGACCCACTCCGCGGGATGCTGCAGATTCGGGACCCCTTTTGCTTTTTAGTTACCGGCACAGAGAGTTAAAAGGCGCGAAAAATTGGTTAATCATCTTTCCCACCTCCGTAGAAAAAAAAAAAATAAACAGAAGAGCTCCTTGTAAAACGATCCCTTTTGCACGACTGGTCCCTAGCTAAATATTAGAAGCGATTTTGGGGGGGCTGTAAAAGTGTTCTGCAGGGAATAGCGTGCTCGGTTGGCATTCCCGGGAAAGATGCTCAGTGGATACACGAAATGCCTGACCCAAGGTGGGAAGGCTTTCCGCAGCACTGATTATTATGCCCCGAAGTTAACCGATTTCTGCAGCACAGCAGTTGCTTTTGGTGAGAATCAGACTGATAATGGCAACGGGTGTATCCATCTTCCCGCTGCGCATCTGGGTTTTTTGGGGAAAGGGGATGTGCGTGTGGGAAAGCCGGGGAGGAAGAAAAACCCATCAAAATTGACTCAGAACTCACTAAAAAAATCGAATAACGAACCCAGAAATGGTTTTGCTTTTCCTGTTTTCAGAATCGCCCGCTGCATTGTAAAACGCCCCAGCGCGTTTTGCGCAGCACCCTCAGCTCCGCGCCCATAATCTCCCTTAATTTCCGGTTGTTAAAAAATACAAAATCATTTTGCATCTAACCCCCTTAAAATCGGTGAATGAGGGAATTTTCCAAGGCACTGGAAACAAATCCCTTCCTCCAGCAGATTTTGTGGGCTACCTGCGAGGAAAGATGCTGCCCGAGGGCTTAGGGTACAGCAAAATAATTTTTTTCTTTCTGAGTGGATTATTCGTTTGTTCTTTGGAAACGATCGAATCTGAGTGTTTCACCCGAAGCACCGCGGGCTCAAGGACTTTTCTCCCCCCGCAGCCGTGTGTCCCCCACCGACGCGGGGGTCGAAGCCGGAGCCGCGGAGCTCCTGCGGGGACGGGGTCGGAGGAGCCGCCGGTGCCCGGGGCAGAGACAGCCCCGGGTCACCCGTGTCCCTACCCCCGCTCCCCACGCGTGGGACGGTGCCGTCGGGGCACGGTGCTGAGCCCTGAAAGTGTACCGAAATCCGCCTGCAGAGCCCTGGCGCTGGGGAGGGAGTGGGTCCGACCCACGGGGGTATTCGAACCCTCCCGACCAAAGTTGAACTGCTGTGATTAAAACAAACACAGACTTGTTGCGAAATTTGCGCTGGCACATCAGAAAAGGTAAATTTCTTTACATCGAGAAGAGGCTTTAGAGCAGAGCTGGAGAAGAGCCCTGGGTCTGGTTTGCCCCGCAGCCCCAGAAGGGGAGAACAGAAGTGCCTCCAAATACTAAAACAGATAAATGGATATATAGAGAGACTGACCTGGAGGGGAGAGAAGGAGAGAGAACAGAGAGTGAGGAAGAAGAAAGACAGAACAGACAGAACGAATTACAGAACTACATACAGTACGACAGAAAGACAGAAAGAAAGACAGGAAAAAAAGGAGATAAAGAAAAAGAGATAAAGATCGAGAACTAGAAAGAAAGACAGAGAATGTGAAAAAGAGAGAAACAAAGAGAAAGGAGGGAGAAGAAGAGAGAAATTAAGACAGAGAAATGAAGAGAAATAGTGAGTGAGAAAGGGTGAAAGAAAGAAACGGAGAAACAGGGAAACGGGGAGACAAAAAAAGAGGGAAACAAAAAATAAGAAAGAAATAAAAAGAAAAATAGAGAGAAAGAAAAAATAGATTAAAAGCTGGAAAGAAGGAAAGAAAGAAAAAGAGAGAGAAAAAGACAAAGAAATAAAGGGAGAAGGGGACAAAGGGAGAAAGAGACAGAAAAATAAAAAGAGAAAAAAAGAAGGAAAAAGAAAGAGAAAGAGAGACAGAAAGAAATAGAATGAGAGAAAGAAAGAAAACGGAGGGAAGGAAGGAAGAGAGAAAGAGAAAAAAATGAAGGAAGAAAAAGAGAAAAAGAAAAAAGAGCGAAATAAAAGAGAAAGGAAAAAGAAAGATAAGAAAGGCAGGAAAGGGGTGAATGAGAGAGAGAGCACGAAAACAGGCAAATAAACAACAACAACAACAAAAAAAGCAGACAAGAAAGCAAGTACGAAAAGGGAAATTAATTTGCTGCAAAACCAATACTAAGACATAGACAATATAATTTTTTCGTGGAAAATAGGGGTGAGCCGGGAGGAACACGCTCCCGCGGGCAGAGCATCCCGTCCCGTCCCGTCCCGTCCCGTCCCGTCCCGTCCCGTCGGGGCCGCGGGTACCTGCCCCCCCCCCTCCCCGGCCGCCCGAGGGCGGGCACCCCGCTCCCCTCCCCGGTGCCGTTACCCGCGCCCCCGGGCGCCCCGAAACGAGGGGGGAAGAGAGAAAACCAGCCCGGGTTTCGGTTCGGGGTCTGTGTGTGGGGAATTTGGGTCGGTGTTTTATTGTTGCCCTAACCTTATCCCGGAGAGGGGCATCGGCGGTGGGTGAACGGCTCTGCCTGTACCCACCCCCTCCTCTCTCCGGGGCAGGGACACGAAGGAGAACACGGGTTTAACACCGATTTAACCCACCGCGTGGGTTTTTCCGCGCAGCTCCCGCCCCGCGGCTCGCCGGGGTGCGCGGCCGCTCCGCGCCCGTTAAACCCGGCTTAATACCCGCGCCGAGAGCGGCGCGACCGGCTCCTCATTTGCTTCACTGGCTTAGTAGGTGGCCGTGTATATTTTTGTTGAAGTAGTGTTTATGTTAATGAAAAAGGCTGAGATTACAAACAGACCACTGAATGCCCGGGATGTTGCTGCCGGATTGGTCTAAGCTGTGTACTTTAAACCTAATCAGTTTTTTGGGAGCAAAAATGATTTTTTTTTTTTTTCTCCTTCTTTTTTTTTTTAGCAGAAAGACATTTGGGATCTACGGGGAGCCCCGTGCCACCCCTTCCCTCCAGTTTCAGGGCTGCGGTGTAGTGGGCAGGGATGGAGGAAAAGGGTTGTGGGGAAAAGCACCTCAAGGAATTTGCCATAAAAAAAAACCAACGAAAACGAGCCCTGGGCTCCTGGAGGAGGGCAAGGGAAAGGGGGGTTCAACTCGCCCTCCCCGAGTCCCTCCCGACCCCGCAGAGGGGTTCCCGGTGGCAAATGGGAGCGTGTCCCCCAAAACCTCGGTTGCACAGGAGGAACCACAGGCGTGATGGGGATGGGTCGTGCTCGGGAGTTTGTTCTTGCCTGGTGGAGCTGGGCAGAACCTGAAAGTTGCTCCAAAAAACCTGCTAATTTACCAATTTAGGATGGTAAAAAAAAATAATTATACATATATATATATATATAATTCCTGTCCTTTTAAATGCTAACTAAGGAGGAATCAATTAACCAATTTACATAAAAATAAAAATAGTGAAGTTTTTTTTTTCTTTTTGCGGGGGGAGCAGCAATCATCATCCTGTTACTTTGATTTCAGAGTCTGACTTTGGGGTTAGACTCCTTCTGATTTTCTCAACAAAAGCCCTCTCTCCAAAATTATTCCTGCCCTCCCAACTGTTTCTATCCCCATCTGCATTTGCGTGCTTCAACTGTTGATAGTTTAAAAAAATCAGATTTTTACAGGTTTTTTTTTTTTCCCCCCACTCGGTAATTTCCCAGCATGGAGGGATCCACTTTGGGTCCCAGCAAGAGGGTTTCTCCCCCCCGAGGAGCTCTGCGAGCAAACGTGCGCGCAGCGTTTGGCATCTCGCTCCTTTTCAACACTTTCCTTTTGTGGGCAAAAGCTCTCGGCGGAGGAGCCTCTCCGGCAGAGCCAGGCAGACCTGGAGGATTTGTACGTTCAGATGTTTTACTACTGTTATGATTCCTCATTGACTAAAGCACAAAGAAAATGGGAGCGTAAACAAGTCGCCGTTGGAAGGGGATGCGAACAAAATTTGGGGCGAGTGAAATTTTAGCAGGGAAAGGATTCAAGAAAACAAGGGGAAAAAGGGAAAAGGAGAAAACCCTGCCCAAAGTTTTCCCCATACAATGGCTGTGCTGCGCTAGAGCTGCAGGGGGGATTTCCCCCTGGGTTTGCGGGGGGGCAGAAAAGCACCCCAAAACCAGCTTTTTCTCCCTTAAAATATCTGTAAGGGATCAAACCGTCTCCCCGCAGAAAGGGGAGATTCCCAGTGCAGGGCTCAGGGCTGACCACAGAGGGGGTTTCTTTGTTCTGTCTGTACACCTGGAATTAGCCTTTATTCCATGATGCTCTTTTTGACTCTTCCTTCTTTTTTTTTTTGGGGGGGAAACGTTGTTTTTCTCCAAGCGACATTAAGTGATTCTGTAGGAGGGATTATCAGGGGACAAAAAAAACCACCCCAAACCCAGTAGAGTAGATGGCTTTGGAGAAAACGTCCCCAAAAGAAAGCCTGTGCTGTCAGAGCCAGGTAGGCCCTGCAGAGGTGCCCGGGGTGGGGGGCAGCAGGACAAGGGGTCCAGGGGTCCCCCAAACGCACAGCCCCTCGCTGGTGCTCGCCCCGGAGCAGCGACAGCCCCTGTGGGCAGCCCCTGCGTGGGGACCAGCTAAAGCACGGGCACAAAGGGCTGTCCCCCACCCTGACACACACACACACACACACGTGTGCGCGCGCACACACGTACACACACTCACAGACACCCCCCTCCCCAGCTCCTCTAACCCCCACATCCGACCGCGCTGCTCTCTAGAAGCACTAATGATGCCGCAGACCAGCTCTGCGGTGTGAGGCAAAAGCAGATGAAAGTGATGTCACATTAATGTCAGCTCACAACTCGAGCCCACACAGCCTTGATTGCTCTTATTAATCTTGCCAATTTGTCTGTCAGCACTTGGCTAATCCCTAAATAGCCTCCCAACAGGTGCTTTATGCTTCCGCCACATCCCTGCTCCCCGCCACCCCCCGGGAGCCCCGCTCGCCCTCCCCGGTGACACCGGCTTTCTCCTGTCCATCTGGGACCGTCTCTTTTCCCCCCGGGAGGGCTGGAGGGGAGAGAGGCGACTTTGCAGATGTTGTTTAGTCTGTCCAAAGAGGGGTCGGAGCTTTGGGCTTCCCAAAAGGAAGTGATGACCCGGGGTGGGGGAGAAGAGGTGCTGGAGAAACTTGGGGGGGGGTGGCAGAGGGGAATTACCTGGTGGTAACAGAGGGGTGAGCAAACCCTCTGAGTGGGGTTAACTCCATATCTCAATTAGAAAACATATTTACGGCACCCTCTGCCTCAACTCTCACACCACAGTAAGCCGCGTTGCTTTTATTTGTCATGGGTTTGGTGGTTTTATTGGGGGGGGCGGGGGAGAGAAGATGAAAACGAAAGGTCTGAAGTGAAGTTGCAGTGGAAAAGCCACACTGCACCCTGAGAAGTTTTACCCTGCAGTGAAGCCGAAGGTTGATTATTTTCTTTGCTATGCTATCAGAAAATCCACTGGCTTATTATAGTGCATATTTAGCCATGAAGTACCAGCCGTGTGTTGAGTAGAAGGCTAAAATTATTGTCTTGCAAGGCTGAATCTTCCTAACGTTGTTATTTAGCACAGTAGTCTTAATCACGAAACACAGATTTTTGTGTTTAAGACTATTAACTGCTAAACCCAATTAACTGCTAAACCCGATTAACTGGAGGAGCGGAGTCCAGGCTGCTTTCCTCTCTCTGCATTAAGAAAAAAAACCCCACAACTATGTTTTATTTCTGTTTGGCAACTCTGCTGCATTAAATGGTTTGCATGCGAATTGCAAGCCCTGTGCCTTGCAGGGGTCTCCTCCCGCAGTTCGCCCGGGAGATGCTCCGGTCTGGAGGAAGAGCTGCCAAACCCGGCTTCAGTGCAGCATGCTCCTATTTTATATCCGAAGGTGGCTCGGGCTATTTCCACCAGCAGGAAGGAAGAGCTTTCAGGAGCATCTTCAACCATTTCTCCAAGAGCCTGGTCCAAAGTGGTCTGAGTCACCAAGGGAAGTATATTCACTAATTGAGCTCAGGGCTGTTCATCATTAACCCTTGGGTGCTTCAGATCGTATTCTAAAAGCTCTCTAAAAATACCATTCACGACTTCGAGCTGTTTCACTCCGTCTTGACCTGGATTTATTGTCAGGAGACAGATAGATTTTTTTTTTCTTTCTCCCCAAGCCATTTATTTCATGCAATAAGACCATCCATCTAAGCGCGCTGGAACCGACCAACGATCGGAGGATACTCTTAGATATGCAGCATGTCAGGAAACGGCTAGCAGCCCCGCATGATGCAAATATTTGGACGACCGAGAGGTAGGAAGGATTGTCCAAATGTTTACTAAAGGCTGTTGATAGCCCAAGGATTTATAACTGGTGTATAATGTCTGCCCCCACGCAGCTCCTCTAGCAGGTGCATCCAGTTTCAACATGACACATGGTATGTGTGTGCTCTGGGAAAGGGGATGCAGGAGAAAGCCGGTTTCACAGGTCTCGGCTCCCTTTTCCCAGCTCTGTTAAGCTGTTTACTGGTTTGGAGTCCATGGAGCAGCAAGACAGGAGCCCAGGATCCACTCCAATGATGCGTGCCCCTGACAGCAATTCAAACCATTGCTAACGTTTAAAACCAAAACACAAGCGTCGAGCATGTTTAGTTGGAATTTCCTAAGTGAAACCAATGCTCCAAATTGTTTAGGCCCATCAAAATATTCCCTGTCACACTCCTTCAGTGCTGCGGTGGAGGAAATTCATGACATTGTTCTAGTTATTGTTCTTGGCATTTCACTTCCTAATTTCCACCACTGGGATTTGATCTCTTCTGTCTCACAGTAAGCCCTAATTGCTGCTACAGGCGTATCAGAAGTGCTAACGGATCAGTTTTAACCATTCCTGGTGTTCAAATAGCTACAGCTTTCCAGTAGTGGTGCAGACCCCACTAGAAACGGCCCATACCTATTGCCAGGTAGCCTCTACCTTCTACCTCTACTTCTACCTCTACCCCTTCCAGCCAAAAGAGGAGTTTACATCCAATACAGACCAGGCTGACTGACTAGAGGTGGAAATATAGTCAAGGGAAGGTTTAGTACCTTGCCCAAGGCCATTCAATTATTCAAGAAAGGTCAGCTCTGGTGCCTTGTTACCCCATCCTGTAACCTGCTGTCCTGATGCTACTGCCAGCCCAACCTCCTGCTCAAAGCAGGTTCATCGCCAGTGCTACACTGAGTCAGCCATGGCTTTGTTTGGCTGAGCCTTGAAAAATTCCAAGGATAGAGTCTAAGAACCATGACTACAGGTACAGGTAGCAGAGGAGCTGTCAGTGCCCTTGTGTCCATCCCACCAGGCTCTCAAGCTCTGCTATCGGAGAGAGTTTTGGCTGTGAGCGTTCCCACTACCGTGTTATTGAGAAACAATATGCTATGAAACGGGAGAAATTAGCACAGAGTTGAGTCACTCAAGTCTGGTAATCACCTTCCCGTCCACTATTTTGCAAGTTTTGACTATGCTGGGAACATGAACGTGTGCATTTAGCGTGCTGCAGATGCCCAGGCGACGTGCTTTTCTTAGTAACGAACAGCAAAATTAAAGGCTTTTCTGCAGCAGAAAAGCCTTTAATTCATTACAGCCCTGCACTAGTAGAGTTTACCGACCGCTCAGATGGGGAATACAATGGCCCTATTGTTTTGCCGAGGGAAGATTTCTTCGTTGCATGCTGTTGCGTAAACTGTATGTTTTCTATTTGTTACCTGATTCACTTCACTGAGCTTCCTTAGATAGGGTTAAGACTTTTTGTCGTCCTGCGCTGACGCAACGAAAGAAACTGTCGCAGACTGTGGACCAGATTATTAGTATTACCTCTTTTGGTTTGTTTAACAAACTAAGACGAGAACTCGGTGTTCTTCTAGAGAGAAGAAATTGCATAATAAAGTATATGGGGAAAAAAGAAGTAAGTGCTCAAATTCCAAAGTCATCTGTTGTGCTCAATGAAGGTTTTTTATATATTAAAAGAATTCAGTCCTGGGTTTGATGTCACATTCTCAGGGTGACCTTAGATGCGGAGTCATAACTCAGACTAAGCTGGACTCCTATCTCCTTGAACCCATTTCTCAACGATCACCCACCAGTGCTGGAAATGTGTTTCTGAGGCAAGGACCTTGAGCCATCGGCTGGCTCCAAGCCAGAGGGATGCAAGGAAGAACCAGTCGCATCTGGGAAAGTGCCTGGTCAGTATCTCCAAGTTCTCACTGGGGCTGGCGGCATCTGGACCGGGTGTCCCAGGGACCAGCATTGCAGGTGTAGGGAGATCAAAGGTAGAGCATTAACTGCAGCATCGCTTTTCCTGCAAGAGTGACTGTTTCTGCAAATGCATGTGCTGCTTAGCTTGTGGTCATACGGTGCACAGTCCAAACCTTTCTTGACAATCATGCCAACCATGCTTATGCATTGATATGTCCCGTTTTTTGTAGCTGTGAGCCTTGGGATTATATTTGCACTCCAGTGGGGATGTGCTATGGAGCTGGAAGAGTCTTACTGGTCTTACTGCAGGTGGCCCTCCATGGAAACCGGCCAGGGGGATTGCATATCGGTGTGGCTAGCTCTCCCCTTTCCCCAGACCCAGGGCTGGCTCTGGGTGCGCAGCATGGTGGGAATGCGAGGGATTAGGTGAAGGAAATGGCAGGCTGGGCTGGTGGGGATATACACACCACCCTCCCGCCAGACTGCCTGAGGAAATTCCCCCTGGAGAGAGAATTCAGGCTCTGTGTTGTCTTTCCATACTGCTGGGACTCTGGATTGGGAACTCATACCCTCTTTTCCAGCCAGCTGTTTTGGATGTGCGTTACGACTTTTCAAACACTGCAGATACAGCTGTAGGTACAGTACAATGTAGGTACGATTTGAGATTAAAAAAAAAAAGTTAGAAAGATTGGATTTAAGGCATTCCAGCCCCAAACTGCGATCCCAGAATATCAGTTTGCCTGTTGTCTGAACCTAGAAGCACCCGCATTGCATGGGTACAATTGCAGGCTCAAACTTTTCTGGCAGAAGAGAGACCCTTCTGCTCATTTGTTGCAGATCTATTCTCTAGACTCTGTGTCAGAGCAGTTTTAGGAGAGAAAGGCCACCGATACCAGCTTTCAGAGAGGGCGTTGAGGGATGGAGGCCACTCTTCCGTTTTAGCATTCACTGCTCTCTTCCCAGCTGGCCCACAGCAGCTGCGTTTGGAGTTGCGGGCTTTAGGTAGGTGTATGCTCATCTTGGTGGGGGAGATCAACTCATTTTTGAAGTCCTGGCCCTTCCCAGACCCTGAACAGGGACTTTGAGCACCTCATACTTGGAAGCGCTGCTGCTCTTTGTCCCACCTTTGCTACTGAAGTCCAACTGGGAGGAGGCTGCAAAACCAGAAGGGTTTGGCCCACAGTCAGCTGAAGCAGAAATAAATGAGCTCAGTCCCTGATACATTCCAATGCATTTGGGCTTGGAGGCTGTGAGCGATGGCTTGTGGTCCAGACCAGTGTGGTGCTTTTAGCTATATATAATTAGATGCTTTTCTAAAGCAAACCATTACTGACAGATTGAAAGGTTTTTATTCTACAGGACTTTCCTGCCTCGTCTGCCAGGAAACATGCAGGACTCACTCAAACTCCGCTTCCTTGGAGTAAATCACAGCGTGGGGCTGCCTTATCTCAACCAGAGACCCTGTATAGGAATGTTGCACTGTCCAGCCCTCGGGCCACCCACCCCTGGTCCCAGGCATCAGCATCTGCTCCAGGCCCAAGCTCTGACCCCTCAGAGGCATATTTTTGCAAGGTCAAGAGGTTGGGTGGTGAAAGGGGAATGGGGAATAGCAGAGAGACAGTTGAGGCTGGCTCTGCAAAGAGATTTCAGGGGGATGTTTACTCTGGCCATTAAGTGCAGACTTGAGCCTGTTCTCCTCTCCAGATTTGCTGCCCGTCTGCGTTGTTTGCATGCAAACATGCATCGGGCACAGACGCAGGCCCAGCTTCAAAGTCGTCTGGATGAGGATGGCCCATGCATGTTCTGCAGCCTTGGTACTTGGTCATGCAACTTGCCCCAAGTGTCCTAGGACAGATCGGGAAAGGCAGCCGGCCCTGCTAAGCATCATCTTATCCCTGGTTCCTTTGTACGGCAATGAAGATGCTTTTAGCGTGAGCTGCAACTGAGATGCTGTGGTGTCACCAAAGGGACATATAAATAAGCAGAAAAGCCATATGGCAGGGGGTCACACAGGAGAAGGGGAGAAACTGCTCTGTCAGATGGAAGTAGATGGGTGTCCATGTCAAACAGATGGAGATACAGCTCTCTGTATTGCTTTCATCTACCACAGAACATTTCTTTCCGTGTCATGTTGTGGTGATTCACCACCTGCTAGCTTGTCAGCAGAAAGGATTACAGAAAATACCGTTGCACTGGACAGCTAGGGTCCGTTTTGTACACATTGATGAACCATTCCCCCCCCCGTGTGGAAACGTTGTCCTTTGGGATCAGGTCAAAAAATGATTTCATGTGAAAATTCTCTGTGAAATTTCTGTTGCATTTGTCTGGAAGGGCCAACTAGCTGGTGTCATCCAAGAAATAGCTGTGGAAAGGGTCACTGAACATGGTCTGACTGTCCATCAGGAACAGGGAGAGACTATTCCTATGTGCATCACACCAATTTCTCAGCACATATTCAGTAAAGAGAGGGAAAGGGGAAAAAAGAGAATGCTCCAAGCAAAACCCTGGTTTTCTTAAGTTGCTAAACTGAAATCAGGTTATTACTTTTTTACACAACCACTTGTGTGTAAGTCCTTCTTGAACGAAGGGGAAAATGTGATTTCCTTTTCTCTAAGGGCTGGTCTCAACAAAGACCCCAAGCCGATGCCCAGTGAAATAAGGATCCAGGGTCCAGTATAGAAGGTTGCATGGTGAATTCTTCCCTAGCTACTCATTAAAATAAGCTACTCCAGCTCCTACTGAGCCTCTTAAGCAAGTGGCTCATTTTCAGAAACGAATTACTAAGCCCGAATTCCGGGAAGTCAGCCCTGCCCATCACCCAGCCCAGGCTGCACCTCCCTGCGATCCTGTCCCTGCCCCACTGAAGAGCCTCGGGGCTGAGCCACCCACCGCAGCGTCCCTGAATTCAATTCCCGTTTCAGCCCTCGCTTTCCTCCGTGGCAGAGCATGGGAGTCTCCCTCCCTCCTTCCCTCTCTCGCCGTGCAGCTGCTCAGCTCTGCGAGGGAAAGGCTCCCAGATGTGCTCGGGAAGGAGCGGGCAGAGTCCTGAATTCCACTCCGTGCCGGGTGGACTCTTTGTATATTTTGTTTTAAGAAGAAAATATGTAGAGAGTCCTTGGAGAAAGGCCGGGGACCAGGCACGTCCCTGTGAGCACACTAACCGCAGGGCTAGGAGGTCCTGGAAGTCATCTGCCCTTGGCTTGCCTTTGCCTGCAAGACGGGCTGGTGGATGATGGGCAGCTCTCGGCATCGTTGGCAGCTGAAGTCCATCTGTATCACACAACAGGTCCCTAAACCCTTTCCTGGAGATGGCTCAAGGCGACCAGATCCTTTGGGAAAATGAGGTTTTACTCAAAAGCCAGTAAGTGCTGCAACGCCTAAACACCCACGTTTAGTATTTTTGGTATTTTTGGCTCATAAATGATGTGCCGTATCAGATCAATAAATATTCACACACTCATAAGTGCTTTAAGGGGCTGGTTTCATTGCATTTTAAGTGCATTTAGCTGCGGTACTTGGTAGCTAATTGATTATTGCGTGAGACAATACATTTATGAAGTGTTGGCCATCATTTAGTTAATCACTTCATTGATGTGTGGTATAAAAATGGTATGAAGCTAATTGTTTCCATGGGAACAGGAACCCAGCAAATGATTTCATATCACAGCTTGGCAAAAGAAAAAGAAGAAACTTCTGTAATTGTTCCCATTAACCAGGCGCAAAGGATTCATGCTCAATCTCTATTACACTCTGCTTCACTTCTGCTGTGAATTAGGGGACGAAAAGTCAGCACAGAACCACATAAAAAAGCACCGAAACAAGCCGTGCTTTATTGAGTATTTGTAGTTCTGCCACCAAAACCATTTCCCTTCTGCTTTACAGGTTTCTGGCCAGCAACGCCAATGACTGTCACGGCCAACCAGTTAATTCGGAGATGTCATGCGCAGGGGCTTTAACCATGCACGAGCCGTGTGTGTGCAGGAGGAGGGACAACATCCCTGACCACGCTGCAGGACTGAGCAGTGGGTTGGAGACAGGACAACCCTCATCTTGAGGGTGAGTACTTAGAAAATGTAGGCAAAGCCAAATTTTGGAGCAAGTAATTGGGGCAACCCTCCCCAGCCATGGGCAACCGAGATAGGCTGCCACGCAAACCAGCCTGTGTGTGCACAAAATAACTCAAATCTCACCTTTACTGAAGTTTTCCTTTCTTCTTCTATAGCATGTATTGATGACTGGGTCATCTCAAGGGCTTTGTTGCTTTAGAAACCCCCCAGTATCACTGTACTAGAAGGACTCACATATTCCAGTTCTCAAAATTTCCCACCAGACCGAGATTTCCTCATCCCAGGCAGACCAGTGAGGAGCAACAGGTCCTAGCAAGATGCTTTATGGTCATGGACCATCACATGCAAGATCAGCCTGGCCAGTTTCAGTAAGACTAATGGCTCTACAACACCATGAGGTGGTCTGTCTGTGCACCCATGTGGAGATGTGACCCTTCCATGCACCCTCCCACCCCAGGGTGGAAGCACCTCCACCATGGCCCCATTTGCCTGGGGGCTCTGCCCCCAAACCCAGCCCCATCACGCACAGCAATTAAAGGGAACCGGCAGCACAAACCCCATCTTGGCTACCAGGCCAATGGCCACCCAACCTCACCACCTTCTCTGGAGGGACCAGGAGGTGTGGACCTGCTCCATCCCAGGAATCACTGCAGAACGGGTTTCTCACTAGGCTAATTACTGCTAATTGTGCCACTTTGCTATCTGGCCAGCCTTGCCCTGAACAGGGCTGATAGGGTATCAGTCAGATAAGGAGCACTCAGCACAGGTAAATGTTGTCAGACCTGCGGTGGGGTGATCTGCCTTCTGGAGGGGTTATCTCTTCTGCTACGAGTCCCAGGCACCAACCTCCTAAGAGGGACACTGCGGTCCTAAGGCTATGTGGTGGGTAGCTACGACCGGCACACTCCTCTAAGCTTTTTAGGAGGTGCTGTAAGGGATTTTGGTGACTCAGGATTTGCAAACACTAGAAAAGCAAGCTGGCATTCATTTTATAGTAATTCTTCTAAATTTACTTAACATGCAGTTTATTCTTTTGAGTGGTTTTTGCTGTTGTTAATTTAACACTGTGAAAATGAAGGTTTCATCATTTCTCCCTTTTTTTTTTTTCCCACAGAGAAATAAATTCTGTTCTTTAACAAATGCTGTATCTCTCAGATCTTTTGTTATTTTTTACCATCTCTGCTGACCTACGTGAAGTAATTGAACTCCTACACTGGCCTGAGCACTAGGTAGGAATTACTAACACCTGCTTACCAAAGCAGAAGCTTGGACAACATTGTTGTTCTGCAATGTTTTTTGGAAAATTACTTGCAGTAGAGTACTTGCAAATTTTGCAGCCAAGTCAGAGAAAAGTCTTGTGTGTAAATGTAGCTTCTGGCTGGGTGTGTGTAATCACACATCACACCTGGCAGGTAAAACACACTGCTACGCAATTCCTGGCCACATCAGTACCTACATGTTGTCTTGCACTTGGGTATCCTGGTGCTTGTTGTAAAAACTAAGAGGGCACCACTACTTCATTTGGTGGACGAATCAACAGAGCTTGTTCACAGCTATCAAAGTCAATGGCAAGGCAACTCACACACCTGAGAAACCCTCTGGGTCCTCTAATCCAAAGCTTGGGATATTTTCCGTGTCAAGTATCTCCACATATAAGAGCAACGCAGGAGAGATGGATAGGCAGAGAGACAGACAGAACATTTTCTTCCTCGAGGTACCTCAGTCATCTGCTTTTCCTTTTACCCTGCAAGTCCGGTCCGCTTTCAGTTTGGTTTTAGTTACCAAAGTTTCTCAGCTTGTTACAGTAAAGCTCATAACAAAGTCTGTGGCCAGCTCTTTCTTTGATAATTCCTTTCCCCCCATTTGTTTATCTCAAGTACTGAGCTTTGTTCCAGGCCCAAAACCAAAAGCCTTTCTACCCTGTTCTCTTCTTGACTTGTTGCAGATGTAACGAAATAAATCTTTAGAAAGAACAAACCTTCACTTCCTCTCTCCCATCTGATTCAGTCACAAACCCCAGGAAAGAAAAATAAATCACAACGTGAGCTCGCCCAGTCTCGAAGGATACCACGTCTAGTCCTGTAGGCCACCATTCAAATTGGACGTGTCCATCCCTCAGAGGAGTCAGGGAACACAGCGACCGAATCAGCAGCATCAGCCCAGGCGATCGCGTGAAACCACCCTTGCAAAACAAAGCCCCGTGCGTTGCCGTGAGCCAGATGCCCATCTTACCCACTCTTCCCAATTCTCCGCATTATTTTTTCCCTCTGCGGTCTGACGATGGCAAAAAAATCTGATAATCATGAAGTCCTTATTTTGAGCACGGCCAAATTCAGAGATGTACGAAATCCTTGGACGAAAAAGCATATTGTGATCGGTCTGAATTGAGGCTGATGAGATGGTCACTGGCAGTTGTGAGATTGACTGAGCTGTTTGTACCTTCCCAGAGCTTGTCCCTCAGGCGCCGAAGGGTGATGCGTATCGCTGGCTTTTCTCACAGCCTCACTGGTGGCTCTGCCCCTCTCGTCTCTCCCCTGCCACCCACCTAATGCATTTTAAACTGTAATCAGAAAAATCAGCTGCAGGATATGTCTGTTTTTATAAATTGGCCCTAGCAAAGAGGTGGAAATGTATCTCCAAAGAGAGTTTCTCCCCATCCTGAGAGATGTCTCCACGTGAAACCTGTGTTGCTCTTCCATCAACTATTAAAAGAAGGCTCTAACAATCTCTAAATTCAACCCAGTGATGGTGGCTCACCAAATTGCTGTTTTAAGCCAACATGCCAGAGATCCCATGTACGTTCTCCTACCCTGCCCCAGCTCCAGGATGAAACACAGCAGCCTGAAGCCCTTTCCAGTGGCCACTTCACTTTGCATCCTTCTGGACCAGGAAAGGACAGCCGGTCATGGCAGCCCCGCCACAGGGATTGCAACCGAAGTGGGGCACAACTTAAAACGGGGTTGCCTACGTTTGCCTAACCATGTTTTCAGTCGATAGGGGTCTAAGTTAAAGACAGACCCGGCTTTAAGCTGGGGAATATTGCAACTGTATAAAAAGGATGATCTGGATTTACACCAGGTAGCATCTGGCCCGTTGGTTTTTATTCTTTCAAGGGTACTTGGGGGAAGATGTAGAGAACCACGAACAGTGCTGAAGTCAGAAGACATTTGGGTTATGCCTCTAGTCGCAGACCTTCACTCCAGAGGGATGAACTGAGGATTTTCTTTCTTTTTTATGAAAAATTTAAACAAGACGTCTTTGCACATTTGAAACAATCGGTACAGTTAGCATTGAAGAAAGTGTAATTAGACACTTTGAGAACTGGAAGAAATTAACTCCAACCACAGACCGTCACTCAGACTATTACTTAATAATACTTCCCAAATGTGCAAAGCACTTAGTTTTAGAATAACAGGAAAGAAGTATAACTCCTCACCGAGAGCAAAGGCTTTGGCCCGGCAAGCGTGCGTGGCAAAGACGAAAGTCACTGTGCTCCAAAGCCAGAAGATGCTTGTCACCTTCCACCACCCGAGGGTACCAGGATGCCTGGCCAGGACAATCCTGCTCAGCTGGGCTGTGAAGGATGCGATTCACAGTCCAGAGCCCCATGGCGCTTGAATGGCTGGAACGGAGTCAACGGGAGCGACCGGCCCGAGGTGCAACAAGCTGCGTGCGAGGAGATCGCCTTCAGTTTCCAACATGCCAAGGAAACCGCTGAGAAATTGCTGTTTTCCTTCTTCTCCAGCAGCAGGCAGAGCCGTTGACTCACCCTGCGCTACAGAGGCCTGGCTAGAAAGAGATTATTGTGATTTCTGCTCGTTTCTTTCCTCACTACAAAAGGCCCCATTCATCTGGGCTAATTTTGAAGGGAGAGCAAGGGGTATCAGTAGCATGAACTGTATCTGAGTGTCTCGACCACATTTCAGCAAGCCACGCTTGTTGGCCAGTCCAACCCGGTGAAATAGATATCTTTCATGTGAAGCTTTTTAGTGGATAGCTTCTCTGATTTTAAACAGAAGTATCTTTTCTGGCCGTGGCAAGTTTAAAAAGTACTGACGAAGCAGGGACGGCCATTTCCATAGCGAAAACAAGAGGCCTTTCAAAAAGTGGGGGGAAAAAAGTTGTTCTCGCTGCAGATACGTGTTTCTGCTGCTGCAATTAACACACCTACGTTCACCTACCTGAACACACCCCACATATACGCAATAAAACCATGTCCGTAACACTGAATCTCTTGCCTTGTTTCAAAGTGCTGCAAAAAATGGATTTAAAAAAAAAAAAATACATACATGATGCCTTATATGCTTAACCACTAGTCTTTGTGGAGCACAACTGGGACTGCCTGTGTGTGTGGGAAGAGCTACAACATAATTGCTTTCAGCAGAATATCACTGTAGTCTATAATTAAAATATACAAGGTTGCCAGTTTCAAAATTTTTAAGTGATTTCATCTGTATTTGGGTGATTATGTCTCTCTGAGCAGCTCATTTAAAATGATACTTCTATTTTCAGCGCATGAAATGGTTGCCGGGCAAAAGAGAAAGATAATTTTGTCCTCTCTTTCTTGCAGCCTCCAGGAAAGCACCTAGGGAAGCCCGGAGAGACAGAACTCAGACTTCACCAGCATGTCCCACCACCAGGGAAATCCTTGGTGAAAGCTGCTCATGAAGCGTCATTCCAGAGATGGAGTGGAAGGTGTCGAGAAAGAAAAGAAAAAAAAAAAAAAAGAAAAAAAAAAATCACTAGCAGAAAAATCTGGCACCTCCTAAATCACAGTGACAATTTCAGCATGGTGTTTACACAGAGTAGTAAAAATAAATTGCCTGAGACTGATTATACCCACATGCCACTCGCCAGGCAACAGGGATGTCCCGCAGTATCGGAAACCAAACACGAGGAAACACGTGCCAGTGGCAATCATCATCAGTGCGACAGCATCGGGGCCAGGCCTGCTTTCTCCCCGGCCTCAATAAGTGGGAGCAGCGGTGGGACAAGGGATGTGTCACTCGTCCCTGCCACTCAGACATGACTGTGTGAAGGGTGGCTTTTGAGGCCACCACAGATGAGGAGTCCTGCGAGGACCACAGACAAATGAGCGATGTGGTTTTAGGGTATCCTCAAGCTTTGATAAATTAAGCCCATATATTCACGAAGCCCCTCTGAGGTTTATTCCACAGCTGGGATCTGTGAGATCAGCTGGGGAGTCAGTGATTCCATCCCCGCTCCTCTCCTAAAGCCCTCATGGTCCCATCCAGTTTGCAGCCAGACCTACCCTGAACCTCACGCAAAAGTGAAGGGATCTCTGCTGCATCCCCTCCTCCTTAGGAATAAGAGCAGGGGAATATCCTGACCTCATCTTAAGGAGAATAACTCAGAGCATGTTTGCCCTTAACATATAACCCACAAAGCGTCCCAATTTAGCACAAGTGGGAGGTGGTCCTTTTCTCATCCCCCTTGTAGTGCCCCTCAAAGCCTTTCTCTCATTTCTGGTCTTTCTCCAAGGTAACTTCTGTCTTTAAGAAGAGGTCTCTGACCCAGGAGGCTGGATGGCTCCTCCCAGTGGCACAGCCCCATGACACTGAGCAGGGCTAGTTTTGGTGGGATTAATGTCCCCAGAAACCTTGTAAGTCTGACGTTATCCTTTGCTGGCGTCTGTCATGGCATCAGTTACCTGCTGGGCTGCAGTGTCCCTGCAGGAGGCAGTGAATGAACCCCATCCCCTGTCTAAAGCAGTTGCATGTGGTGGCATAACAGAGGGGGTCAAAAAGTGGAGAACAAAAAACTCAGCACAATGAACATATGAGACTGTGTACAACTATCTCCAGCAGAACGAGGGCCGTAGCTGGTTACCTCACTCGGTAGCAGGGCCAGAGCAGGCGGTGCAGGCACTGAGTTACCTTGCCAGGGCTCTGTTGCTCTTAGAAAAAAGGAGAAAGGGCAAGAGATGAACGCTTTGGAGAGCAATTTTGGGCAAGAGAGGACAGTACAAGTGTGCTGACTGCAACATGCGCCAGCTTTCAGGACATCCCGACAATACGGATATGTCTAGAATAAATTCTGTGCCCATTCCAGTCACTCGTGGGCTTTGAATATGTGCAAAATGTCTTGACTTCGTGGCTTTTGGCAGGGCAATTAACCAGCTAGAGACGTGCTCCATTCCCCTTGACAGATGCCAAGGCCAGCCATGCCTCGGCGCTGCTGGGGAGCATCCTCTTCCCCATGCAGGAGGGATGCACGCTCATGAGCTGTTAAAGGTATGTGCGGCACACAGCGTTTTTGATCAAAATATGTAATGTAAGAAGGCAAAGATGATAGCATCACTGTTATAATCGTAATGAGTCACAAATGCTATTTTGATGGTTTTCTTTGAAAGAAATACACAAAACCCAAGCGATTTAATTAAAGATCTCCAAGGCTTTGCAATCAGCATGGCCACAAATGAAGGCAAATCTACTTTCATGTGGCAGAATACATGAGTAGTTTTCCCATTAAAATAAAAAGAAAGAAGAGAAAAAGACATTTTAAAGAGTTTTGTTTATAAAGATACTAAGACATGACATGAAGGACCTACATCCCCCATGTGAGACAGAGACTGTGATCAGCTTAGATAAAGCGCAGAGGGTTCAGGGCTTTTTTTAATGGTTTATGAATACATGCATTACATTACACATGTCTGCTTAACACTGAGCCCATCTCCAAGGAGTCCTTTGGCAAATGCATTTGGGAACAGGAAGAAACTCCCAGGGAGCGAAGGACGCTGACAGGTAGCTAGAAACATTCACCCAGCTCAATTTCAGAAGCTCTTTCTGAGCTTTTTTTGAGAATAAATGTCCAAAGCCCAGGACACAGAAGCAGCCTTTGAAGCTGCTGAGATCTTTAAACCAAAGAAATAGGACGGGTCACTCAGCAAACAAGTTTTATTTTTGGCAAGCAAGCACGGAGAAAGTGAGCGTTTTCGACCTAAGCGTGTATGGGGCTCTGACCACCTGGGACTGATCTGCTCGGAGGAGCAGGAAACACCGTGAGGCGCGACCTGATAGAAATAGCTACCGTTTCCTTTGCATCGTATCACCACCGTGCCTGCGAGGTGCACAGGATCCCGCGTGCATCCAGGATTTGCTGCAAAACATCAGGGAAATGGCGAGAGGGCAGATTAATCCCGTTTACTCTGAAGAAGCCCATGATTAATGCAACTTGGATGGTGCCGTAGGAAGGGGGATGGCTTAAAAAGATGGAAGGAAGTCTGTGGCTGTCCTTACTTGATACTATATATGGTATTTGGTCAGTTCTGCTTTAGAAGCTGCAGCCAGAATCGCGTTTTTATTGTATTTCTTTTTAAAGCAGAAAAAAAGGTCAAATAACTTCACCGCGCTCAAAGAGCCTGTGGTGATGGATAGCGCTGCGAGTGGCAGCTGCTAAGTTTTGTGCCCTGGGAGCACTCGTGGGGGCTGCTCCAGGGGTTATGGCCCCCCCTTGCCCTCTGCCAGACCAGCAAGCCCTTAGACCAGGTGACAAGTCTCCCTTGGGACTCCCCCAGCCCTAATTTTGACCCGTGTGGAGAGGCTCAGCAGGAACTGTGTTGGAGTTGATGCATGAACCCTCTGGACCAGAGCTGCAGTGTCTGCGGAGGGGACAGCCGCGGGCTGGCAGGAGCCGGGGCTCTGAGGAAGGACAGGGTCTTTCTTCTGCTTTTGCTGATTCCCATCACACAAGTGACACCAGGACAGTGCTAGGAGCTGTATGGGCAGTGATTGCAGATGTTTCAGCTGACCAAAGAGGTTAATCATAGGTGATGAGACAACTGATGGCCACAGTCTGACAGAGGAACATCATGTGGGATGACAGGGCAACCAGTAGGAAGTGAATCTCTGTCTACCTCGGAGGTGTCCCAGAGGATCACAGATCCTTCCCTGTCCCATCCCACCGCCAAGAAAGCCATAAGCTCACCTTTATCCTCAGCCCCTGAAATCTCAGTGCTCCTTTCAGCCTGCCTGATAGCTCAGGCTCATTTGATGGGACAGGGCTCTGCTAGCAGGACAGGTCCACCATTTATTCCCATTATGAACTGGCCACCCCAGCAGGCTGATTTTTCAGGGCTAGGGCCATCTTGTTGACCCACCTCCTCTCCAACAGCCCACAGTTAGGGTCCAAAGCACCTGGGGGCTGTGCTTTTTGCGAAACCTGACAGCCTTTTCCCTCTCTGATCCAACCGGCACTGATAACCAGTGCTGCTGAAAGCCCAGGAACATCCCCCCTTCCCTCCACTCCCCTTTTACATCTGCTCTACATTTGCATCTCAGAAATTAGAGAACTTAGTTATGCGGAATTGCATAGCTCGGGCTGGAGTATGGAACTGATTGGGTATTCAAGCTAAATAAGACGAGTTTAAAGATCTTTCCAGGAAATTGAGTGGAACACCCAAACTGACATTCGGTATTAAATATTATATTTGTGCAGTTGCTCTTTATAGCCCGTTGGCATTGAACATCTGGGAGCACGATTTATAACATACAGAAACTGAATACCTGCTCAAAATTACACTCATCAGAGCTCAGAAATTAAAATATTACTGCGTACACTCCGAACCAGTCCATTCCTAAAAGGTAGGGCTATTAAAATATGATTAGTTGAGCCATATCTGGTCTCAGAAATGTCATACACCATTACAACTGAAAAGACCTTGATGCAATACTATTGGCAACGTCCCCCGCTTGATCAGCAGCAAGATGCCAAAGAATGAACCTTGCAAATACTTGCCCCAGCACCAGGAGGGAAATTAAAAAGAGAAGGGGGTCACAGAGCTCTTGGTTGTACAGATTGGGGTGTTTTGGGGCTCTTTCCTATGGCAGGCAAGAACCGAAAACTTGCATGTTTTTTTTTTTTTCTGGTGTGGGAAGAGCCCGGTGCCCTTCGCTGTCTCGAGCGCGTGTTGCCTCTCCATCTTCACCCAGGACAGAGGCGAGGACTGTCCCCTGCCGCAGCCCCGTCCCAGTCCCCAGCAATCACAGCTCCCCGTCCCCGACACATTCACGTTTCCAAGAGCTATGCGCACTTCATGGGTGGTCGGGATGGCATTCCCCCCTCCCTTGCCGGAGAATAAAATCCAAACAACCACAGAAAACCTGCAGGGACCGGGCTCAGGTTGGGATAATTAGGATCTTCTTCCGCTTCTTGCAACACAGTGAGATATATATATATATATATTTATATATGTATAAAAAATCCTTTGCAATATATGATCGTCTCTGCTAATGAGGCAGATTGACCTAATCAAGTCGGCATTGCACAGCGTTAATCACTGTAAGCTTTTCTGTGCCGAAACCTCTGGAAGGGCAAATCACCGCAGGGGCAGGGCTCAGCCAAGGGGGGGCTGATGCTGGGTGCCCCATCCCCAGCGCCCCCGGCACAGCCCTCCAGGCTTGGGCTGCTCTCAGACCCAGCAGAACCCCCCCCAGGGGCTGCCCAAGGGGTCCAAGGCAATCGCCTGCCCTGGAAAAGTCAGTCCGAGGCACTGATCGGTCGGTGCAATTACAACAGCAACAAAATTCCCCAGAGCCAACCCTTGTTCACTGTAATTGAAGACATTTCCCATAGGCGGGTGGCATTTTTTTTGGTGGTTTTTTTTTTTTTTTTTTTGAGCGTGGCTGCACTAAACCAGACATCCGAGTAAGATGCAGTTTTGCACAAACAAGGCAGAAGTTGTTTTTTTTTTTTTTTTTTTAAGGTCTTGGGACTGAGGCCAGGCGAGGTCCCAGCCCCGGTGCCCCCACTTTGCTGCTCTCTGCCCGCCCTCCACCGCGCAGAAATCCCCCCTAAAGCGAAGGCAGTGCTGTGTGCCCCGGCCCGGCGGGAGCTGCCGCTCCCCGGCTTTGTCAGGGCTTATTACTTCGTGTTTTCACACTTATCCCCAAGGTGTTGAACTCGCCCTGAAGGTTAATTAGTAATTTATTGCGCTGTCATCAGTTCGAGGCTACTAATGGCTTCAATTTAGCCCCAGGGCTTTTGGTTTTTTATTTTTCTTTTCTTTTTTCATTTTTCTTTTTTCCTCCCTTCCTTTCCTCCCGCCTGCTTTGGAGGAGCTGGGAGTTGAAGTGCACGGGAAAGAGATAGATCTACTCGGAAAAGCACCTGGAAATAAGGTCTAAAGGGGCAGCTGAAGATGTCCCCTCCCCAGCTCTGAGAGCCGATCCCGGTGGTCCTGTATCCCTGGCCTCATTTGCAAAGAAACAATTTAAAGCAATTCACACAGAATTGCAAAGCTGAGGGTGTTTTGGGGTGCTCCTAAATGCCCAGCTTGAAGCGACGTCCTTTGGGCAGCTTTTTCCAAGGCAAGGTGGCCACGGAGCACAAACCTTGGGCCAAATGGTGCTGCGTGAGCTGTCTCTGCGGTTAGCAGCATCCCCCTCTCCCCTTGCAGGACACAAAACCATCTTGGCTGGAGAAACCTACGCCAGCTTCACTGGCGGGTGAGACGCCTGTGAGTGGGCAGAGGGCAGCCTGCAAGGAGGACGCACTGAGCCCATCGCTCCGGCATCTGGGCACCTGGGTTTTTGCATGTGGTTGGATCCAGGCAGGATTGGGGTTGGGGAGCACCGGGTAACAGAGCTATTTTGCCCTTCCTTTAACGCACCTCCACTGTGCTTCAGTGTCCCCATTTATTTACACAGAGGATGTCCAGCCCACCTTGCCCAGGCACACACGCAGCCCACCGGACAATCTGAAGAGCAAACCACCCCCCAAAAACACACCCACCTGCCCCAAAAGCCCTCCACCCACCCAGACAGGACTTAGGTGTTGTCCCATCAGCAATCCCTCTTTCACCCTGCCCTCGGATGCTTCCCCGGGGCTTTTGTGTCCCCCCGCATCGTGGGGACACTAAGCTATCCCCTGCTGCGTCCCCTCGCATCCCCATCAGTCCTCTCTTGCCTGATGGAGCACCTCTTGCAAAAGAGCCATGCACTGATTTTTTTTTTTGGGGGGGGGAAATAACCACGTTTCCTGATTTTATACAGGCCGTTAGGTAAACCGGCCGCAGGGACGGGGGGCAAAGGCATGCGAGGTGCTGGTGAGGTCTGGCCAGGGCGGCTGTCTCAGTGCCGCAGCCCGCGTCCAGGGCAGGAAGGCATGGCTGGGATGGAGGCGTCCCCCCGGGGCTGAGCCACGCTGGCTGCGGGGACAGGTGGCACCGGGTGGCCTTGTCACCCCCGACCCTGCCCTGCATGAGCAGGGGGGACATGGGGACGGCAATAGCGGGGCTGTGTCTGGGCGTTCCTGGGTGCCGGGCTCCCAGCGCATCCTCACCAGGGACTGGTGGAGGAGAGGGAGTCAGAGAAGGGGAAGTGGACAATTTTAGGCAAAAAGGGAAGGAATAGATCTCATCAAGAATATGGGGGGTTTCTTTCATCCAAAAGGCTGCAACAAATCCCTTGGAACGGGCTCGGGAGCGATCCGGCAGCAGAGCCTAGGCCCAGAGGGGAGCAGGGGCGGCGGGATGCCTCCAGCCTGCCCAGCCATGGGACCAGTGCTGCGGCCGAGGGATGAGTTGGTGCAGGGGGGAAGGTTGAAAGGTGCATTTCTCGAAACCGTGTGACCTGACTGTCAGCCGGAAAGGAAGAAGGTACAGGCATTTCTTTGGATTTTGATTTTAAAAGAAAAAAATACAAAAAAACCCAACTATATTTAGCTTTCACCTTCAGACACACGCACGTGGATTCCTAGAGTAACATCTGCTATTCCCCTCCCCTGTTTAATTTATGGCCGTTAACTTTAGGGCTAAGGACAGTTTATGGAAAAAAAACACCTGCTTTCCCCTACTCCCGGGGCAAGGGTGGAATTTTCTCTGACTCTGCATCCTAAATAAAGCTCCGTTCCAGGCCCCGATGATTCATAGCACGGCTCACGCACACATGCCTTATGTTAGGAGGCCCTGTCAAGATGCTCATGCCCCTTTCGAGTTCGAGGACTCGAGCGCAGGCTTTGCAGAGAGCTCATTTATACACATCACCGGGGCTTTCGGCAGAGCCCAGGGGAAACCTGAGCCCTGGGACCGGCTGCCCTGGTGTTGGGGTATGGCCATGCCATGTGCCAGACTCTTGCGGAAAGGCGTGGGGAGCTCTTTCTACATTAGGGATACTGGGACTCCAGTAAAGCCACCCAGTTCTGGCTGCCAGCCTGGTTTTGCTACATCCCACACCTATCCCAGCGGGCTCCATCCTTCCCATCTCTCCTCCAAACGCACCTTATACACGCACCAAGCTCCGGCCAGCCCTGGCTCTGCTTTCTCAGCGAGGCAGTATCTCAGCCCTTTGACACAGATCCCTGGCTCTGCTTCTGTCATTATAAAAGATTGTCTTTCCGTGATGGAGCTTTCACTCATGGACGCTTGTCAAGAAAAGAAAAAAAAAAACAACAGAAAAAAAAAGGAAAAAAAAAAAAGAAAGGAAAAGAAAAAAAAAAAGGAAAGGAAAAGAAAAAAAAAGAGGCAAAAAAAATCAAAATGAGAATTGTTGGCAGCAAACGGAAGATAAAACCTGGACGCTCATCCAAGCTTGTATTTGAAAACTGATAGCCAGCGCTCAGGCGGCACGCAAAGACCCCCCACGTAGCAAACCAGCCCTGGTCCAGAGCACGGTGCGGCACGCAGGGCTGGAGCCCCCGGGAAGGCTTCGCCCCTCTCCGGCAGCCACGCCACGCACCCCGACGTCAGCGCCAGGGGAGGTTCGCTGCCTCCGGTGCGTTTTGCAAAGGGGGAGCAAAGCAAGGTGGTGGTGGTGGTGGTGGTGGAGGGGGTGGGAGAAGCCTATGACTAATCTGGTAACCTTTCCTTTTAGTGTTTAAGAGAACCTAAGTCTGTTTACAATAAAACGGAGTGATATTTTTCATCCCTCCAAATGGAACAAGGGTTATATAAACAAAGTAACCTCAGACACAGCAAACACCTGTTGAAGGGAACCGGCTTGAAAAGACACGCAAAAACTATCTGTCTATCTATCAAGGCCTCCTGTTGACTTGTGGTCAAGTTCAAGTTGAAGTGCACGGCAGAGATCTGCTGATGGGGGAAGGCTGCGATATGCAAAAGCGTGAGCCCATGGCTTTTGCTCGGGAGGTTAGCGAAGGAGCGAGGAAGAGTTTTCTACCTCTTGGAACCGAGGAGTTTAGGTCTGCACATTCCTAGATAATTTCTCAACTGGATTGGAGCGGTTTTTCCTGTTCTCCGGTATCTCACTTCCAAGAAGAAACCCCAAATTAGGAAGTTATGGAATAACCTGTCACAAATCTCCCTGTCTTCCTTCTGCCCTTTGGCTCGGGTTTCAGTCCTGCACCAAAACACGCAGGCTTTCATTGCATCCAAACTGCTGTGGTTTTGATTTTTTCCCAAACTAATCAAATTGAACGCAACCGTGTTCACATAATCCTACAAGCTAGGTTTGAAATCATTAAGTCCTTTGGCTTCAGCGGTGTCTTGTGGTGGTGAGTTCCATGGATTAATTATGCATTTCTTACCGCAATATGAGGCTACGTCTTATCTTTACTAATTACTGACCTAAAGTAACTAAATGAATTATGTCATCTCCTTTTATTTTGCATTTTTTCACAAAGGTTTGTCAAAATTACCCAGGTCCTTGAGCAGAACCATGCCAGGAAAGTCCTACACCTGTGAGCCAGCCATGGTTTTAGGATGAGCTCTGAAGCAACGCAGAGATGAAAGATACCCAAAATCCTGGTTCATTCTGTTGTGCTGGCAGCGCCTCTAAACATCCCTGCATCTTGGGAGCCTGCTGGGAGTAGGCACCAGAAGATTCCCCAGGTTTCAGTCACTCCAGTGGTATCTCCAGGCTTGATGGAAGCTGCAGCTCCCAGGGACCACAGCAGCACCAGCGTCGGAGCTGTGGAAGACCACCCTTCTGGACTCCTGCTGCTGGATCGGGCCCATAGCCCGGAGTGGTCTGCAGCTAGATGTTTTAGATGGGTTTGGCATCTTCCCGTGAAATGCAGAAGACATCAGCAGTAGGTGTGCTTGATGACTCGCTTTATTGTGTCGTTTGATTGGAACTGAAGAAACGAGCACAGACTTTTCCAGAACGGAACTGGAGGAAGGTGTGTCATCCTCCAGAAGCCATTCCCCTCTCCCCTGAGAAGTGATATTCCCCATGAGCTGCGAGAATAGGAATTTCCAAAGCTATTGTTCAAAACCATGACAATTTCATCCTCATTATAACTTTCTTCCTTTTCCCACCCCTCCAAGAGCAAGGCAAAGAAATATTATCTATTCCAGCACACCGTGGAGCAGATTTTTCAGCTCGCATAAATCAGCGTAACTCCACTGATGGCATAGAGGCACGCCAAATTACACCTATTCAGGAATCTGGTCTCCTATTTTTCATATCCCGGATTTCGGCAGGCTTCCCTGGCCGAGGATGAGGAAGGCTCCAGCAAAGTACAAACTACCTGTTTATCTGACATCCCATCCCAGCGGACAAACCGACATCGCAGGACCACGCACATCGGAAACACGGCTGATAAAGCACAAAGAAAAACATCGTCTTCCGCTGTGCACGCGCGGTTGTAATTCTTCCGAAAGCTTTGCTTAAAAAATTTTTCCACCTGTCATGAGAGAGGCTGTCTTGCTTTGCCTGGGCTCTGGAAGTGTGTGCTGACAGGCTGTGTGTAATGTCATCTCCCTGCTTTCAACCCCATTCCAAGCTCGGAAATCCAGCGGGCTGGATGGAGGACTGCTCCGGCGAACGGGGGAGGAGGATTATTTTGTGTTTTAAGGTTTTTAAGGGGGTTGGGTTTGGTCCTAACCTAACAAATAGGTTGACACAGATGATCAATAATCAACACGATTTAAAGGCAAGTTGTCCTCCAGACCAGCAAATATCTGTGGTCACTTGGTGCCCAGTTTACCGTCTACCCACAGCAGCCTCCGCACTCACTTCACACAAAAAATGCCCAAGCTTTTGCTTCATACATATTTTATGTATACTATCAAATTAATTAATACTTGCAACCTATTTGGGTCCAAAAATTAGGGGAATTAAAGGCTAGAAAATGTATACTCAGTTGTTGTACGTTTTCTCTGGGAAGTGTCCTCTCCATGCTGAGGAGTTGTGCTCCCGCAGGGATGTTCGCTGGCGGCTGAGCCGTGGTCCCACCCAGGGGCTGCGGTGTCATACCAGCTCCTTCCAGCACATTTGGCAAACTGGGGTGCTGTCACCCTGGGTACTGTTTTCCAGCAGACACAAGTGTGAATCAATGGGAATTGGACTGAATTGCAGTATTTCACCAAGACACTCGCTGTTCTGCAGTATCAAGCCTTGGTCATAAATGTCTTTTCTTAATTTGTACCCGTATCTCTTATCTACCAAGACAACAGTATCTAATAAGCAAATAATGGTAATTTGGTTTCGTGGCACTGCACACAGGACACCCTTTCTGCCCTGTTCCTTGGGTTTGGTTTTTTTTTTCAGTTTATCAGTCGTTTCCTGTGGAACTCTTCATGTTGGAAAGGAGACAGTAAGTCACAGAGCTCTTAACATTTTCTCTTTGTGGAGAAATTTGGCTTTTCATCTTTAAATAACTATTCAACTTGTTCCTCAATATAGCCTTAATATAGCTGCTTTACAGTGTTCCAGTAACAGCCAGGCACTATCTCATAATAGTGACTCATCTTCTTATCCAAGACCATACATATTCCTTACAAAAACACACAGCTGAGTGCACTTAAATATTTATTTCATCCCCAAAAGAGAGATAGGACTGGTATCAGAAGATCTGAGCCAAGGCTCACATCCAGGTTTAGAGCCCAAGTTCTCAGCTCACCCTGTGTCTTCTAGAAGGGCCAAATCTGAGCAGCGAAAGTTTGCCTCTTGGCTTGGCTCAGAGGTCTTCATGCTGTCTCCTGCACAGCAGAGGAGAAGCAATCCCATCCTGTCTTGGGGATTTCACTTGGATGAATTGAACACAGAAGCAACACAAGGGGAATCCAGCACACTCTTTGTAGGTTCAGTCCTGCGGGAAATTCCCAAGGGACAAGAGGATGACTAGATGCCCTACACTTGAACATCTCAGAAGTCCCACTTGCCAGCAGAAGGGAACATGGCCGCAAGTTTGGCTTTGAGTTCCTAATGCAATGTTGTAGGATTGACTTGCTATAGATCAGGTCGGACCAAATTCTGATCCCACTTCCACTGATTTTGCAACATTGCAAAAAGCACTGACACCGGCCAAGTCATTCCTGTATAAACAAGAACAAAATCAAGCGGATGAAACTTGGATCTGGACAAGGGTGCTCAGATCCAAGTTGTTGGCTTGAGCTTTCCTGTAACTAACATCCAACTCGGGCAACAAGAGCAGCAAAGGAGAACTCGCATGACTTTCTCTCCTTTCCCAGCCTGTCCAAAGAGTCATCATTGTCCCAGGCAACAACCGTCGTTTCTAACACTCAGTGCTTTCTGTATTTACACATACATGCTCCCTCAAGGTCACCTTTTGGCCGCTTCTTGTCCACCTCCTGGAGTCCAGCATTATCTCTGCTGATTGCTTCCAACTATAACACATTCTTGATTTTTTGACTTTTCAGATAACATCGAAACTTCTTCCAAGCTACTTTGTCTTCCCGCCAGTACCTTTTCAAGCTAATGGGAAATGCACGTATCTTGAATCTCACAAGACTGGCTTCTCACTTGAGGCACGTGGGCACAATACGGTAGTGCCAAAGCATTACATATAGCACAAAATGGGACTAATACAAAGGCAGCTTTAAATTACTAGCAGTTCAAAATGAATCAATACATCCAGTTGGATTACAAGGCTGTTAGAAATTCAAACTGAAGTTACAGGCTAAGAAAACAATAACAATCACAGTCTGGAATAAGATAACATCTCCCCAAACTGCCTCATACAAATTCCTGCTGGATAGGTTGGCTGCCTTTGGAAGGAGCTCCACAGTTTGGTGTCTTGCACTGGTTTCCACAGATGAAGCAAGGAACCAGCCACTGTAACCCAAATTCAGGCGTTAAGGGCAGATGATCTGCCCTTACCCAGGTGGTCCACCAAAAGCTCTGCAGAATCTCAAATCTGGGCCAGCTCTAGTTGAGCAGCTACAGCTGTTTTGTTTGTGCCAACCCAACCATAACCCTGGACATTATTTCATGGCTCTGTCTCTCTGCCTTCACCTTTCTCCTCCAATTCCTCCTCCCAGCACAGCAGCAGCAAGGGCCCAGCTTGGCTCTGGCTCCTAAGCCTTTGGACCGCCACACGCAGCTTTGCCTAAACTGATGAGAAATCTTGAACCGCTCTCCAAAAATCCCACTCCTGCCAAGGCCAGTGTGTCAGGTCCTCGGTGGCTGCACATCCCACTGAAGCCACCGAAGCCAACAGAGCTGTGCTGAAACACACCACCTGACTCACTTGGCTCTAAACCTTTGATTATTGACTTCAATGAGGAGAAACTTGGGGCCTCTATGACTTTTTCCTGACCCCAGAAGAGTTTAAGCAATAAACTGTTCTCTTGTCATGTGCAACTCCCATAGGACCCTTCAGTCGAACAGACCGCGAGTGTTTGCAAGGTAAGCGGCCCAGCGTTTGGAGAGCACAACAACGGCACTACGGCTGAGAATGTTAATTGTTCTCCATCGCCCCCAGTGATTTTAACATTTCATAATTCCTCCGCTGGCTGACAGCTGGATTCTTCCCTAATTAGAAACCAGTTGTAGTTGAAAAATCAGACGTTTCCTGGAATTTAAATAACTAATTTTCCACCAGTCAGCATCCAACACCACAATCCTACAGTTTCGTTCTAAGCACATTGGAAAAAACCATAAGACGATGCTGGATAAGTAGGGAAAAAAGGGATTTTGATGACTTCAAGCATTCAGATACACCATTCCTGAATCTTTGTATTCCAGCTATTTTTGTAAGTTTTTGATATTTGTTTTGGTTTTTTTTTTTTGTTTTTTTTTAAAGACAGAAATAATACCATTCACTGACAAAATCGCAATTCAACGTTTTTAAAAGGCAGTATGTTCTTAAATACTGTGAATGAATCTTTTAAATACAGAGCCGGCATCTGTCTATAAAATTATTCATCTGTGCTTTAGGAAGCACGTCTTTATTCATAATCAATACAGAATATCCTCAACCGTTTGCCACAGGATTTGTTCATTTTCTCTCTGCAGCAAATTGCTATGACAGTAAGGAATAATTCTAAACTCCCAGGTCTTAGCCTATTGAAAAGACAAAAGGAAAAGTCCTTGGACAGCTGCTGGCCTCCAGGAAACTCCATGAATGGAGACCTATGGCGCTGCATCCTAATTACATCCTTGGGGAACCACAGAGAAGACAGAGCCCCAAACACCCACGCCGGTGGAGACAGTAACAGCAATACCATTTGACAGCCCATCTTCTCAACTGCTGTTTTCTGTTCCAGAACCCACAGTTTCAGGCATATGTACTTTATATGTACTTTCTTTTTTTAAAATCAGTCTCTATCTTTTGTGGTCGTGGGAAAGAAATAACCCTTCAGCTGTAACTGATTAAAGAGGTTGGTGCTTGAGTTTGCAAGCAGCCTGAAATGAGAGCTGGTAGAAATTCGAAGAGCCTGCTCATCCTTGTGAACTGTGTGCTGTCACCTCCCAAATGGATGTCATTTAACTAAGCCTTGGCCTTAACTAAGAGAGGACAACTGAAAATGGAAAAGAAAAACCCCCAGCATCGCATACTTAAAATGACCTTTGAAACTGTGACTGCATGAAAAAACTGCCCCGGATTGGAAAACTTGAGGCAAGAGCTCAGAAGTTATTGCATCTGGGGCATCTGTGTACCAAGTACTTTCCAGAGGAAGCTATTGTATTTGGGAAAGAAATGACTTTGCAATGGAACTCAAAGAACATATATATGTTACGTTGTTTGTTTGTTTTTTTTCTTTCCCTTGGGAGCAAATGGGTTTTCCCCAGAATATCCCATTCTCATGTTCTTGTCTATTTTGGCATCAGGTCTATTTTACTCGCTTTCCCTCAGAAAGGAGTGCTCCATAGGCAGCCCAGCCCCTTCCATTCTCAGCCTGCGAGATGCAAATTGCCTCTATCTGGGAGCCCGGTGCCACGCATTGCGCAACGTGCTTGGGGAAGGCAACCCAGGAGCCAGCAGGTATTTGCGTGTGTGGGCACATCGAGTCAAACCAGCGGCAGCGTAGGACCTCTCCGCTCAGAGCGGTTGCACAGCTGAGAATATGAGGGGAGGATGCAACTGGGACTGTACCGCATTGCTCCTTCCCTGGCTCATTTAAAGCACAGGTGAGAAGCTGTGGCAAATGCTCTGGAAACAACACAACTCATCACGCTGTGTAATTTGTCCCTAGATAGCGTGTTAGCCAATGAAGGGTTTGCCAAAGGCATTTAAAAAGCTTCTTTGGCCTTCAGCAAGGAAAAGGGAAACCAAGGAAGAACACCTGTTTTAAGGAACAGGAGTAATTCTGGAGAGCATTTGCAGAGGCTTCCAGAGGGGTTTTAAAACGGACTTGTCAAGCAACTTAAATGGAAACGTTATTCCTACAGTTTATTCTAAGATTTGTGCATACTTAACCCATAAACCCACAGCAAACAAACACTGTATAAAAGCCCCAAGGGTAAACAGAAATAACAAATCCCGCGTAGATCGCTACAGTTGTGTTGGGGGAAGTCTCTTTGGAAGAGGTTGTTTGACTCATTTTCAGTCTTTCTGCCAGCACTGGGTTGTATCTAACGCACAGGAGAATATATTTCATCTAGTTAAATTCTGCTTAGCGGGGATACTGAAGCCCGTGGAGCAAAACGATGATGCCAAGCTAAATCTTACCCCAGTTATTAGTGCTTGAAAGGTATGTGGACATTTTTAATAATAAGGAAGGCTAAACAGGGATGTCTGTTTTTCATAATTGCACAGTGCTCCCAAGACAGCTGTTCAGCCATCTTGAAAATCAATGTTTTGATGCCCTTTGAACCTTCTTTTCCTGTTGAGTGTCTCTCCTACAGGTTGCTCCCCAGGATGAAAACAATAAAAGCAAATATATAACAGTAAAGGCCTGAGGTTAATGTCTTTAACAAGATAATGTTACTTAAGGGAACTGTAAACCAAATCATTCCTAAATTCCATTTGTTCTTTGCAATCTAGGATATATTATGAAACCATATGTGTGCATATGGATGCATACATAGTGTGCAAGATTTTTTACAGTGATACAACTGCGTTTTCACATTGCGTATTCCAGTATTCCCATATCACATGGTTTGCTGAGAATTGCTATTATTCTAACCATTAATCCTTTTATTAATAACTTGCTATTGCAGCTGTGTCATAAAGAATCACATCGTAACGTAGCTGGCTACGAGTCGAATGTGAAAGATCTAAAAAAATTTGCACCGGTTCATTTTACCAAGCAGAATTTCTTTCTTTGGATTCAGTATCAAAAGGTAATTCATTCCAACCAACTGGCACATGCCCTTAATATTTTTTAATTTTCACCAGAGAAGAACTTGCTAAAATTACTTCAAGCTGCATTCCTTGTGCATATATGAACTTAAGGGGGGGGAAAAAAAAAAAGAAAGAAAAGAAAACATGAAAGGCTAATTTGTCTCCTGATGCACACGTACTGTTTTTTATACCCACTAAAAACTCATCTCAAGATGTGTTCAGGTTACTCTCTCCAGAAGTTACTTCTGCAGTATTCTTAGATATTCCCTGCAATTCAATTAACTTCGGGCAAATTTGATATGGAACAAGACTCTGACCCTACGTGTGTGTTTTTTCTTGATTTTCATGGAAATGGTAGATATAAATAAGTGCAGACCAAAGGAGCGAGACTAGTTTATTTAACTACAATGCTATAAAACCTGGAAATAAAACAGAAACATAATCCTACCAAAACATTTTGGAGGTTGTCCAGAAAAAATCTAAGGACACTTGTTTCTGCTGATATCTACGTTGCTGGAGTCATTTCCATTAGCACAAGTGAATGGAAATTCCTGCCAGCGGGAATCACAGGCGATCATAATCACTCTACAATGACAGAAGTCTCGGCTCCATGTGACTTCAAATTGCAAACTTACATAGATGCTGAGGCAAAGGATAAGAGAACTTGATGACATGGTCACCATGAAAAACCCCTGACAGTTTGGAAAATGTTGGCCTGAGTCCAAGTCTTCCTCCTCCTTGTCCTCCTCCTGAGTCTAAGTCTTGCTCCTACCTGTACGTAACTCTTGGGTGCCAGAGGACAATGAGTATCTGGCATGAGGTCTACCACAGGGATCAGGCAGTAGGGTATTTCACTATGAATCAAGAATATCTACAAGTGGTCAAGATGGAAAAGAAAACGCTCTTCAACACTGTTTATGGCAGGAATAGGCTTAAACATCCCTCTAAGTTATCAACAGCATCTAGCTATGTTCCTGTGAACCATCAAGGCTCTCTGAAGAGCATCGTTGTGCCTTGCAGTACAATACTATTTGCACAGCCACACAAACTGGAGGCTTTAGAGGAGTTGATGGATGAGCATGGCAGGACTGCAGGGTCTTGCCCAAGAGAATTTCCTTCTGGGATAAAGAATAGGTACATGTGGAAACCCAGGTCAATTGCAAAAGTTCACCCAGCAGGTCAGTGGTGGAGCCAAGGAGCCACATCTTTTGCATCCTCCCACAGGATCACTGAGTTTCTCATTAGTCTAACAAGCTTCATCAGTCATAGACTCATAGAATCATAGAATGGTTTAGGTTGGAAAGGACCTTAAAGATCATCTAGTTCCAAACCACCTGTCATGGGCAGGGACACCTTCCACTAGACCAGGTTGCTCAAAGCCTCGTCCAACCTGGCCTTGAACACCTCCAGGCACGGGGCCTCAACAACGTCTCTGGGCAACCTGTTCCAGTTGTTTCATGATCTATTCTTTGTGGAAGAGCAGCAGCCTTAAGCCTAATCTGCCCACCCTGTGATGGGCACCCATCATCAATCAGCAAATCCTACAAGGCACAGCAGAATGATGTACAGCCAGGAGGAGACAACCCTCCCCAAAGGCAGGAGGTCATGGACTCTGCTTTGACATGAGCCACCTGTGCAGCGTCAGCTTGCACTGTGACCTTCGTGGGCAGTAAAGCTGTGATGCTCCACCAAGCTCAGGTTTAGCGGGACTTGTGCAGGTTTTTACTGCTGCCCTGTAAAATGCCTTTCATAAATGGAAACATTACCTCTTTCTTCTTGCACAGATTACATGGTTTCACACCAAAACAGATTTTTAGATAGGTTCCAAGTCTTTCACTTGCCCTCCTAGTATTAACTAGAGATTAACCCAACTGCATCATGCCATCGCAGCTGCAGGTATAACACACCCTTGGTGCAATGGACGTTTATCTCATTAATTGTCACAACGCTTCCTTCTGTGCCATCAGCAGAAGTAATGCCCCACAGTCCAGAGCAGAAAGGATAAACCAGCACTTACAACTACGCTTTTCCTAACTCTGGTTATACATGCCCTTATCTGTGCGGTATCTATACAGGGATAGGAGAGAGATGCTGTTTAAACCAGCAGACATTTTCATACGTATTTTTCACAAGACACAGATTAGCAAGGTGACAGATTTTTCCCAATACAAATATGTTCCCAGAACTGAATATCTTCTGTAGAGGATTAAAGAAAGCTCTGACAGTATGACTAAATTAAAAAAAAAAAAAGAAAAAGGTAGAAAAAAATCACTGTCATTCAACGTAAAATTTTACATTTGGGGAAAAACCTGAATTCCAGCTTGGGAAAAGAGAAAGCTAAAAAGAGAGGAAGAAGATTTGACAAATATTTAATCATGAGTGGCAGACAAAGGGCATAAGGAACAATTGCTTACTATTTCTCAGAAGCTGGAAACTTCAAATTAAATGATCAGGTAGTACTTCTGAAACAAATTGAGTATTTTTTTTTAATACCTCACCATCTTATGTTGTAAAAACCATTGCCCTAAGGATGTTTTGGGTAGCAAGTGTACAAACAGGTCAAAAACCCCACTGTCCTCTCTGCCGCCACTGGGAAAAGTGTTACAAATCTCAGTACAGACATGTAGCATTGAATAAAATCAGTGTATTTATATGTAAAAACCTTTTAGCCTTTTTTGATTTCAGCTCTGTTTCCACTGTTTTATACTGTTCATAATGTTTTGCAATTGATATTTAAAGAGGTCAAATACTGCAGCTTTTCACCGTGCATTTACCAGTGTGAAATTTTCATTCTGGAAAAAGGAATCCCATTTGCATGAGATTCGGGATCCCTGGAAGCGGAGACATACATATTTCAAACATTTATGCCGGAAAGACAAACCGACACTCTACACTAATAAACACATTCTGAAACAACTGCAAAGAAACATTTACCTCGACCTCCCACCAACAGGTTATTTTTAGATATTTTTTTTTAAATTAAAAAAAAAAAAAGCCACAAAAAGCCCCCAAAATCTTTTAATCTAATCTTGGCTATATTTTCCCCTTCAATGCCTAAGGGATACAAGATTATTTATAACAGGAAACCTTTGATTTCTCAGCTTTTATGTTTTTTTGCAATGTTCCAGCTTACCAAAAAAAGTGCGTTGATTTTTAAGCAAAAAGCAAATTGCAGCAGGCACCCAGGGGTAATTCTCCCACTCATTGGAGCTACCCCTGCTACCTCCTGCTAGCGTGACCTGGAGCAAATTTAGGTCCATGTAAAGGGTTTTGATAAACCCACCCTTAAGTGATGCAACCTTAGGAGCATGCGAACGCGCTGTGGAGCAGCATCCCTTTCTGCGCCTTACAGGAACAGCTGAGACATGGTGACAGACACATTAAGGACCCCCCTGGGCATTTGCCTTCCCATTAGCATGGCCAGCGTGAGGTTTGCATGCTGGGTCAAGGCAGGAACTGAGCATCTCCCTGACAACTGCACGGCCGTAGGGTCCTCCCCTGATCTTCCCGAGGTTGGTGGAAAGTTTCCCACTGACTTCACAGATTGGAATTAGGGCCATGAGAAGCATGTGGATGGCACCAACCCATTTTCCAACATTGCACAACACGTATGTATGCAACAGCGAGTGTAAAATCCAGCTGTGCCTCTTGGAGAGGAGCCTCCTCCCCTCATCATTGCCCCATCCTCTCCAGCCCCATCTAATGTGCCTGTGATCCTGCGCTCAAATAAGTCGGGTTTAGCTTTGCCAGTCTTCTCTTTAAGAGGATCCTGCCCTCCTCCTCTCCCCACCAAGCTGTTCTCACTTCTTATATCTGCAGCTAAACATCCCCAGTCCCAAATGAAGAAGCTACTGCCTTTGAGTGACACATGTCAGTGACTCCAGGTGACACCATGGGCACATGGCTTTGACTGATCCGGTTTGGTGATTGGTGCAGACACAAGATACGTTCATACAAATTGCTGCTATTTTCAGTAAAACGATCCCTACAGGAGACAATCCAATGGAAAAACTGCTGCTGACAAAATTTTAGCTGGATGGGGCCCATTCAGCAGAGACAATTTCAGGATCAGGTGTTGGATCATCGTCTTCCTGTGTTTTTCTTTCAAAAGCCTTTTTGATGCCTTGGTCCTTTATGAGGGCTCAGGATGTTATGAGAGATTAATTCTTTTTTCTTGGAAATTTCTGCTTTGATTCATTTAACAATTAATAAACTTGCTGAAAGCAAAACGAGGGTAAAAAGCTGCTCAGTGGATGAGATTTTAATGCCAGGTCCTGTCACTTCCATCCACAATTTCTTTTTAGTGATATACATTGAACAACATGAGTAAAATTGGATGGGAATATGTTCGTAAAGAGAGGGCTTGGCATCAGAGTCTAAGTGATTGCAGACCTGGAAAAGTTAAAAAAAAAATTTAAAAATTCATGTGGTGATACATTTCCTGCAAGTTTCAATGCCCAGAAAAACAGGAAAGTTTCTTCGCATGTTTTAAAGAAATGTATATATATGTGTATGTGTATATAAGATTAGGTCTTTGCAGATGGTAAAATGAATGCCAAGCTCAGCTTGTGAGGGGTAAGTCAGATTTCTGCACACAGAAACTTTCCTCTTGCTGCATACGCAGGTTAAATGGGATTTTAATAAAAGGCGTTTCATCAGACCCCGTATAACTTCAACACCAACAGCTTCACATGGTCCCTTTTAATCTCACCTTAATTATGGTTATGAAGAATGTGATAATGGTTTTTCTTTTGCTGCCAAGCTGAGAAAACTCATTTTGCCGCTGGCTTTGCCAGGCAATTTTCCAAGCAGATGGGCTGAGCCTGATGCCAAGCATGGTCTGAGGCTGGTCGATCTCCTGGCTTCCTCACCGAGGAGACGAGGGTGGACAGCCGAGGCTGCAAAGGGGATACTCCAGCATATCCCTGGCTGCATCAGGCAAAATCCCATCTCTGAACCTCTCACTCTTTTTCAGGTTGTCTCTTCACTCCTATTCGCATACAAAAAAGGCAACGGCTTCTTTCCACCACGACAAAGACTGAAGCCATCATGTATGTCCAGCAGAGAACCCACTGATGTAGGAGAAAACTTGGTTATCCGGTTGATTTTTTTAAAAAATTATTGTTAGGGCAGGAACTTGCTCCTCAAGCCAGGATAGGAAGTTTTTCAGGGGACAGAGAAAAGATGTGCCAGAGAAGGGATGTGACAGACGGGGATGTTATTTTCCCCATCTTGTCAAAGTTACAACCACTTTGGCAGCTGCACAGACTGGTCCCTATGTGGGTAGAGGTTTGATCCAGTCTGGTTTTCTCATGTTTCAGAGGTGGTCAGCTATCGGCTAGGAATACAAACCCGCAGACTAGAATAAATCTTGGAAGATCAATTTTAACTCACAACAGTTAGAATAATAAAAATAAAAAGGCTGCACTGAGCTCTGGCAAAACCCATTCCTTTTAAAGTTTAATTCTCTTCTTTCCCCATGAAAAATAACGGTTCTCCCTGCCTTTTCTCTGCCTTTAATCCCAGCAATGCTGCATTTATTCTAGTTGACCATGTACTTTCCTTCTCCTCTCCCTCCCTCTTGCACCAGAGCATTAATGAATGGGAACATTTTTCTTACTTTCAGAGGCATTGCGAAAGGTTTCAAAGTAAATTCTCTGGAAGCCCAACAAGAGCCCACACTTCCCCCTGTAGCGCGTTCATGGCGAGGAACCCTGCGAGGAGAAATCACCGTGACCCCATCCTCGTCAGGAAAAATAAATACGTTTTCTTCCATCTGAGCTGCAATTCTGCGTGGAACAATTTAAGCCTTTCCTGCCACCTCCAGGCACTGAGGTTTGTAATTGAAATCCTGAGGAACAGAATTGGCCAGCAGACAAACAAGGAACTGTCATCCCTTTGCATCTGCTTTCCTTTTGGATGATTTAACTGGCCAATTGATCTTTACTTGTCATTAATATTTGATTTTTTTCCCCTCCTCCTAAGCAGGGCAAGGTGTTATGAGTGTTACTCGTTGGAACCAGGAACGAAAGCTTCAATCCACCATGCCACTCTGCTGAGCTACCTCCAACCCAGCCTGGAGATATTGCTCCGGGGGGACTAAAGAAGTCATCTGGCTTTCTGGGATGCTTAAAGTACTCAGTCTCTCTGCCAGAAAGCAGCCGATCACTGCCAGCTCTGGCAGAAGGCTTTCCAGTGTGATGCTTGCCTGTAAGAAATTAGATGGACCTGAGCAACCTTGTGCAACTTCAAAGCTGATCCTTCTTGAACTGCGACCAGAGGACCTTCAGAAGTCCCTTCCAACCTAAATTATTCTGTGGACATCACAACTGCTTTAGTATAGGAGTCTCAATGTTCACAAGGTGGTAAAGCCCAGAGACAGGCTCTGATTTGCAATGTTCTAGCCCAAAAGGGAGTCAATATGTTATGAAAATGACTTACAAGTGAATCTTGAATCAGAAAAGCAAGGAGAGGGAGGCTGGGAGGAACCAGCCAGCTGGACTCTGGAAACCTGGAGGCGTTGAGCTCCAAACTTCCAGCACCCAAACTTTTTCTAGGGTCCTTCCAAACACCCCTCATGACTGAGAGGAACCGAAAATCCCTTCAAAGGACACCCATGTCTAAGCACAAGAGGCTGGTAGGTACCAGCAGAGCTCCAGTAAATTCTTACAGACCTCCTGGCTTATTTACGAGGCGTCTCAGGCACTATAAACTGCTTTTTTGTTGTTGTAAATTATACCAAGAAAAGAGCAAGGGAGCAGTACAAAAGCAAGGAAACTTGGCTTGAGAAAACACCCAAACACGTAAAGGTGAAGAAATTGTACAATGCCTGGAGTGGGCGTCAGCAGGTCCTCTACTCCCCCCTTCCCTCCGTGGAGAGCGCTGGGCTCCCTAGCGCTTCATGGCTGGGAAAAAAAGTGTCCTGAACATCCATTGTTATTTACCTTGGACTCACGCTGGTGCTACAAAAGGCTACTCATCCACCCGCTCTAGGTGACCCTGACATAAACCTTTCAGGAACATAAGCGAGTGATATCCCAATTAAAACTAGCTGGAAACTATTCAACAAATATTTTCCCCTTTCCAAGACAGCAAGGCTTTGACTAACCAAAGATATTTTGGAGAAGTCATTTGCTTTACCCGGGCATGGATTTTTATTGATTCTTTTTTCCTCCTTTTTATTGGAGGAGAAAAACGGGATGCCCGGGTAATTTCTACTGCACAACTTCTTTCTTTTGGCTTTCTCTGTCCTTTATTTTCATTTTTAACCAGTTTTGGGCTGAAAGAGCAAAAGCATCCCTCAAAATATGGGCAACAGAACTGAAATAAAAGAAAAAGCCCGTGGTTATGAGCAACCCTAGAAAGCTCAGCAGCCATCAAAAGATGCTTTGAGGTCCAGCCTGTGGGTTCATCTGCACACTTTGCACACAGCAAGAAGATGCCCTAATCCAAAGTCTTTGCATGTCCTCCCACCTGTGTGCCCTGGTTTACCTTTGGAGCTGGAAAAAACCTTTGTTGACAGCTACAAAAATCCTGCATACCTACAAACGTCCCAGCGCTTTGATTGACTGGCTCTCAATTAAGGTGCAAGCGACTTTTTCACAGTGTCAGAGGGGGAAGATCTCCAGTCTGTCACAACACATCACAGGAAACTTTGGGAGAAAGCAACCAGTATGTACTGGACAGAAAGAGCTCGTTTTGGTCCCCTCAGCTTTCTTTTCCAGTTCTGAACTTCTCCATTTTACCATTTTGGACTCTGAAACTTTCAATGCCATCTTAGGAAAAAAAAAATAATCTGTATACACACATTTAAAAATATATGAAAAGACTATCATCTTGCTGTACTGTATATTCTACTCCGATGAGCACTTTAACAAATGTAAATAAAAACAGCTTTTCCTCTTCTGACTTGTCCCATGAAGCTTTAGTTGGGCCTCCACATAATCCATGGGATTTCTGAAGCTTTTAGTTTTAACTAAGTAATTTGTATGGCTGCCTGATATGCTTCCAAATGTGTGGTAACTCAATTTTGGTATGCTCCCAACCACCTAATTAAAACCATGGAATAGAATCATTCGGCTTAGGTGATTTTTAATTCTTCTTTCCTCCTCCTTTTATTTTTTAATCAAAAGAAACCTTCTGAGTCACATATCTAGGGGATTATTCTAAACAGTACTTTGGAAAGGGCGAACACTGGAAATCCTATATAGCAGTGGAAGAGAGTTGTCACGCATGTGTGTAGAGCTCGTTTAGACTGAATGCCAAAGGTTATGGTACACACAGGAAAAAATCAAATTGCTTGTGATCCTCCTCTTACTGCAGCATCCCTTTCGGAATGATGTAATGAGGAAAGGAAGATTTCCCCTTCCAAAGCCTTAACGAGGATTTTGGAACAACTAATGAAGGAGCAGCCCTGGGGGAGCCCAGTGCGGACGTCAAATGTGTTCAAGCGGCTTCAGGAAAACTGTGTCCTTTGGGGCGCCGGCTCCGTGTACAGGTCCAGCAAAACCTTGTGTATCATGGGAGCAGGGAAGAGCTTTCTTCATCCAGAGGAAATCTCTAGTCTGCTACAGACAACCCTTCATGTGGAGAAACTTGAGAAACAAGACGCAAAAGCTTTCCCCTCGGCAGACACAGTCTGTTTGGAAACAGCAGCCTGCGAACAAGAAATGGCTTTTCTCCTTGCTATGTCGCTGTAGCCAACAATCAAGATCTGTGCCTTGTATTGTAATTGTTCGGCGCAATAACACACAGATTGAAGTTTGGTTTTCGCGGTATCTGGCTAGGCATGTTGACCTGATGTGGATCAAAGACTACATGGTAGAATTAAGCAAATATAATCAGTGTAATATGATTCATTCTTGTCCTGCTGAGCAGATGTTTGAACAGATGTCAGGTAAAAAAAAAATATGTGCTAGGGAGTTAGTGCATTATTTTAAATTAGTGCATTTAAGAGAAGGGAGTATCTTTATTAATCCCATTTAAGGTGAAAGCGAGTATTTATGACTTTGGTTACTGGGAAGTTATCCTCCCTTTGCCTTTGAGTGGCCAGCAATCACTGGTTCCCCTATCAGAAAGATGACAGTGCTGGTGGGCTAGGATGCTCGCCTATCAGCCTGCTCTGCTTTAATCTCCATCACCTTGGGAAGCAACACTTAACACAGTACGTAAAGAGAGGGTTTGGAAACTTTGAGTCACTATTGGCCTACTATCTGGGGAAAATGTTCAATTTGGATCGTGTTATACGGTTGCCATCATTATATCGATGGGAGCTTCCTGGGGTGCTTGTTTGCTGTTTGGTAAGCATGCTAGCAAAACCCTAGCTTTTCCTGGTATTTTAGGTCAGCACTAAAACTGAGGAAGTCCCATTATGCACCTGATTAGTCACACAATTATTGTAGCTGCGTGCAAATTTGGTAATTATTGAAGCAACATTAAGCTGCACACTCATTTAGCCTCGTATCTGCTGACTTAGTAACCACACAGAGATCCCATCACCCAATTTAAAGTCCGTAGGCACAACTGGAGCAGACCTCGAGCATCCACTCTTTGCTCAGCCAAGACTGTTTCTGCAGCGTTTAAAAGCTGAGCCTCCTTTGTTAGTCAAAGCTCCACAAACCCTAAAAAAGAACTTGTAGCCAATAAAGAGCTCCTTGGAAGAGTGCCTGGAGATGACTAACCCATCTCAAATTCTAGATATTCAGAAGAAAATTGCCTGGCCCGCCAGAGGGGTAGTGCAAGACAGGTTGGTGGAGATAGGAAGTGAATTTCTTACATATTCAATGAGATTCTTGTTTGATTATATTCTATATTTTAATCAGCTGATGGGAAAAACTCAGGTTACCGGTGGCCTTTCCTTACCAGCTCTACTGGCTGGACAGCTGCTGTACTCCAGTAATTACTCTTTAAAAAGGAGGAGAAACCAAAACAAATAAATGGGAAGGTTTGGGGTGACTTCGCTCCTCCACTCAGTATTTTTGTATCAGAAAGGAACATCAAGCCCTTCATCTTTGAGGGTCATTAATTTCTTGAGGGATCCTGGATGGCTTCCCTACAAATCTCTGTGGAGATGATTCTTTTTATAACTATCTCATGTCACTGGGGAAAGTTTCTCCAGCCAGCACATTCACTCAGCCACCAATGCTGCCTGACATTTACCCTGTGATGTGCCTTTGTTAACTTTGTCTGGCTGTACAAAGGCATCCACATAAGGTCATCCTTTGCAAGAACAAGCAATTCCACAGCCATAGCCATTCCACAGCCATTAAGGCATCAATGCTTGGAAATCTGTGCTTCAACCAACTTGCTTTATTTACTACTCATTACCCTTAACACTAATTTGAATATTTTTCTCCTATTTTATTCCCTCACCCCATTTTCTTTGCCATCAAAACATATTACAGCTCTGTCTGCTGCACACAGAGAAGTTGACATGTTTTGGAAACCTTTCAACTGGTGAACATATTTAGATGTGCGCCTGAAACACAAGCCTGCGTTGTTGTTACAAGGGTATGGATCCTGCTTTAGCTACAGGGCTTGGGAGTCCAACTAGGAGAAGTGTTTGTAGCAGAAGGCAGCAGCAGTCTGATGGCTAAACCTCTTCCTAATTCAGATTTGCGCTGCTACTAAGGCACTCTGGGACCCTCACCCCATCACTTCACCTCCACACGTGCCTGATCCTTTCCCATTCATTTATTTCACCTATTCCAGAGTCTGGTCCTAAAGTCAGCAAACAGGCTGGATATTGGATCCAGACCCGAAAGCTCCTACCTGGGCTCATTTCCAGCAGTATATTTGTAAAAAGGCTTTGCTGAAGAAGCCTTTCAAAGAGCAGCTGGGGGAACGAGTGCCTCCGTCTTGCTGTATTTCAGAGCAAGCTGAAATGATCCCTTAAGCGGAGCAGCATCTCTTCTGTGATCAGGTGATGGACTTCTGTCCTGCTTTTGCCCAGGAGTTGCATCATAACGCTGCTGGTTGACAGGGACCACAGTGATTGTTTTAGTTTTCAAAAACAGAAGAAAAGAGACAGAGGAAAAAAATGCTCCAGGCAAAATTCTTGCACATGAAGTGCTCTAGCCCTAAAGGTGTGATGAAAGCATAATCCTGCACATAACCCTTAGTTCTGCTGCCTAAAATAATACTCCAGGATGCTGGCAGGGGAATACTACGCTTCCTGTGAGTGTTTCAGTTCACATTCTCCCAAAAATAACACAGCGACTGTTAACACCTGCACTTTTCAACGTTTCCTTGCTAACAACAAGGAGATTAATGGGTTCCATTCAAAAAGACCTTTTTGACCTCATTTATGATGTTGAGAAACTCAGGAAATTGCTCGCTAATCCAAACCTTGATAATCCCAGTATTCTTCAAAAACATCACTGCTCGAAGCATACGGCGGGAGAGCAGTTTTATCAAGGTAGGACAGGATCCACGGGGCGTTACAGCGGGTGAACCCCTGCATTAAACGGAGAGCTGAAGAGCAGACTGGGGATGCAGGGACAGAGAATACCCAATCTACCCAGCACTGCAGACCATGCACATGGCTTCATTTGACCAAAATTTAGCTCCCCACTTTGGAAAGCCCAGGAAGATGGGAGTCCAGGGAGGAATTCCAGCAGCTCCCCAGGGTTTCCAGTGCTCTCTGGTAGGATTAACCAGGCTGGTCGTGCAGACGGATCCCAGAGTGACCCAGAGATGCCTGACCCAGCAGCTCCTGATGGCTCACTGCCGCAGCAGCTAGGGAACTGGCATGAGAACCAGGAGCTGCAAGTTGGCTGCTTCTGGACTAGTTCAATCTGGCAGATGGCATCGCTTCGCGCCGGACCTCAGCCTGTGATTTCCAGAGGAAGTTCTCTTCCAGTTTTTCATATACAGTTCCAGCCTTCTGCTTTCAATTTTGCAGAGGACTGGAGGGTTTTCTTTTTTTTTTTTTTTTTTTCCTTCTCATTGTAAACAGAAAATGGACCAAACCACAGGAGGTTACCAAAGAGGTCCCGTCTTGAGAAAACAACCTTCCTCAGACTTTGCAAAGTACAAATACGCCAACGCCTCTACCTGCCTCTGCTTAAAGAAACATTCACCCAATTGCTCACAGGACATCTTAATGTACAAGCTTTGTTAAGCGCACACATGAGGCAGGAGAAGTGCAGGGATCAGGACCTGCACAACTCCTCCACAACAGGAGGGAAAACAAAACCAAAAAACACAAACCACTCCCTGGGTTCAGCACACGATGGCCAGGTACACCGGGGTGGCAGTTGCTCACTTGCCACCTTCCAGAGGACATGTTGAAGATGGTCTTAGAAAAGAACCAGTCTCAAAGAAGGAAGGTTTGTACAGAACAGGGACACTTCTGATCCTCTTTTATACTTTCCTGCAGTCCTATGGGTCTGCATGAAGCAAGATCAGCCACGAATTAGCCTAGAGGAGCTACAGCTAATAGACATGTGCCTCTCCTGCAGAGGGAGATGGGCATTTCTCAGTGGCTGGAGCAAGTCTTGGGGTGCTAAGTGGTAACGTTCTCCCGTTCCCCACCAGTGAGCAAGTTAACCTCTGTGCCTATCTAAGTTGGAAAGAACTGGTTTTGTCTGAAAGCCCTGGTGAGGAGGGATGCTGAAATAGGGACAAGGCGAAGAGCAGCAGGCAGATGCGATGGCTCAGGCTTTCTTGTTTGAGTAAAGCTATCTAGATCTTTTCACTGTCAGGGAAGAAGAGCACATCCAGAGGGTGACCCCAGCCCAAAGAGGTCCTGAAACTTCAGATGGCCAAACGTCGGTAACACTCCCACTGCTGGTGCTACCTTCTTGCTTGCTCTGATCCCCTTGCTTTCCTTCCCATCACCTCTCTCCTGTTTATCTGTTATCCTTAAAGGACCGTCCGTTTCAAGTCTCTGTCTCACCCCCAAGCCTTTCTCCATTCAGCCCAACTAGCAGTCTTAATGATCTCAAAAATATTTTTTTTCCCAGTCAGCATGGGGTGCAAAATCATCAGGTGTGCGCGAGCAGGAAATAACAATGTACCACTATTGTAGAAATTTTTACAAATTGTACTAATCAAGTTGTTTTGTAGATACCAAGCAGGTGGGGGAGGGAAACCAATGTGGTCATTTTAATCCATTTGCCCAATAGGAAGTTTCCAGGCAGTTTCAAACAATTGGGGCTGAGAAAGCACAGCTGATGTTGTGTGTGTACACAGCGATTTGCAGCCGAAATGCAGAAAGGTCAAGCCATTGAGGGCTGATAGCCGGAGCCCATTGTTCAAGAGGCCAGGTTCCCTACGGACCTGCAGGAAACACAGGGCAAAGCTAAGGCTACCCTTGCCAAAGTTTCTGCAAATATTTTCCCAAGGCACACTTTGTATGCTGCTTGCAAAACAGAAAAAGTAAGTGGCATCGTAAACATGTCAATAGGCATGGGGAAAAAAACCACCTTATGACAATAAAGCATGTGTATGTTTTCCAAATGATGATATGATGATATATATCACATAATATAGAGGTCTTGGTAGGGTCATCTTGAGTGAGAAAAGGTGGTAGGTCTGATCCTGTCATTAGAGAGAGATGCTAACATCTGGGCAAAGATGGCCTCCATGGGCATCAGTATCTCTCAAATCTATCTAATGAATTATTTCAGCTGGGAAACTCTTCACAATACAGATCTTAGAACAGCGAGAAAGATTTTATTTCACTGTGTTATACTGTACCACTTTCCACTTACCAACCACCCCATGTACCACTTTCTGAGTTGGTCAGACTAAAATTCAAAGAAATCTGGTCAAAAGCGTGCAGAGACTTCACTGTTTCTGTCTGATAGTTGTTTGCTCTCTTAAGAAAAAGTGGAAGAAGCCGCCCTCTAAAGCTTGTCCCCAGGTCACTGCCTTCTGATGCCTTTTTCCCATGTTTCTCAGTCATTCCATCTTTCCAGAAGTAACTTGCTTTAACTTTATATAGGCAAAGCATATGGCTTTGAACTCAATCTGCCACAGGTAAGTGTTGGATCTGCTGATTTGACAGTGTTCTTATCTGACCATCCTCCAAAACATGACTCAAATCTCTTTAAACGTAAGCTACTTACCTCTGACACTGCAAATAACACTGAAGATGGTTAGAAAGCTTGTAATAGTCTCTCAGGCAAAGATCTCTTCTTGTTCTTTAGGTTCTCTCACTGAGAACATCACAAAATTTGTGTGCACAGCTGCCTCAGTTGTACTATTACCAGGACCTTTCAATCCCAGTTGCGATAACATAACTGTCTTAGCTAGAAGGTAAACTGGGAGATATGCAAAGTATATAAAAGAAAAAAAAATCTGGAAAATAGTGCAAAAAGTCATTAACTCTGAGCAGAAAAAGGCAAAGTTTGCACTTTTATCCTAGAAGGATATCAAATCGAGAAATCTTATGAAGAGGCTCCCCACTTGTGAGAGAGTGGAAGGATAGGAAAGTGCTGTAAGAAAATTAAAGGGTAACATCATAAAACCTACATGTGAGGTTTTCCTCAATGCCATCGCCTGCTATGCATGCTTACTGCCTTCTATCCTAATACAGTGCTTTCCCAAAGCTGAGCACGTGTTTTCATTCAGTCTCTAGAGCCGGCTAGAAAGTCACTAGCAAAGCATATCATGATCTCAGACCCAGCGCAAGCCCACGCTTCGGCATAGCATAGAAGCATTTGTGCTTCACTGAACTGCAGTAAAGATCTCTTTCAGAATTGAAAAAAGATGGGGAGAAACCACTGTGTTTCAAAAGCTGGAGATATTTTATCCTTCAAGAGCAATGAATAAAATACAAAACCCAAGAAATAGAAGCCTGACCAATGCATTACTCCAACTTTACGTAGGTTTTATATGGGTGGAACAATTCAATGTTGATTTGAGAGTCTCAGGTTTCCCTTTGTAAGAACAAGAGAATGAAATCCAAGGAAGACTTCATATTGTGATGGTCCTATACCTGCATTTACCCCGACTGACATTCATCGCATGGCCTGCAGACCCTTGGACGTACAGGAACCATTTCTAAGGAGTCCAAGAACAGTAAACAATCTTAAATTTTCTATCTAAAGACTTTCTCCAATGGTGAGAAAAGTAGGATCTGAAAACCTCCCCCAGAAGTTGTATCCCAATAAAACACCGGGAAATGCACTGAACTGAGTGACGGACTGCTCATTTACCCCAGGATAAAAGCAGGATTAGGCTCAGGTAGCTCAAATGCAACACATCTTTCTGAGAGGGAGGGAAAAAAAATTTAGACTGAACACTTATGGGTTTCAAATGCAAGAAGAGCCAGACTGCAGCAGTGGCTCCACCCTACCATGAGTAATTAAATGTTTTTCAGTTTTTCTAAGAAACGAGATAGTTGATTCAGAGATCACGTTCCACTCGCAACCTGCACGGGATAAAGCAACTTTTCCTCTGTTCATCCAACCCTCCTCTGTGGGGTTCCTACTTTCTGCATTGCCTGGATGCCAAGGCAAACACAGATATTCCAAGGAACAGGAGGGATTTTAAAAGCCTGCCTTGCTTTCACGCAGAATAACCATAAAGCTGTTCCTAGACATGCACAGATCATTTTGTGCTAATCAGAGAGCAAACTCCTCTGCAAAATATTATTCATGGGACTGAACATCAGCCAACTGCAAAAACATTTTCTTAGCTTGTGGATAAACAGTCGCACAGTATCTGCTTAAGATAGAAAGGCCTCCACCTCCCAGCATTAATGTAATTTCACACTTTACCAAATAAAACGCCCAGAGGTTCCCGAGCCGCATGCAGGAAAATTGCAGCAAATTAAAACATGCGGCAATTCAGTGTTGGCTAAACTGCCCTGGTCTTTGTTTCAATTTCTTTGCCTGATTTGAACTGAACTTCTGAATTAGGAACAGTGAATCTGGGAATTTTTTTTTAAGATACAGTTAGAGGGGAGGGTGTTATTTAGAGAGCACAGGGCAGGGAAAGAGGCCTACCAAGGTCAAGAGAGAAAGAAAAAAACAAGTAGGAACTAAACAGGGAGACTGAGCATGGCCAACAGACACCAGATTAATCCTGCCTGTCTGCATCCATCTGCCATCTCATCTTGTATTTGGATTTGAGACACGAGGGCCAGAGACCTCATAACAGACTGCAAACAGAGCCTTTAAAGAAGCGTGAGCATCCGTGCTCGTATCAGAAGTGGTTAGAAAGATTTCTAGCACCACATAGCTGAGCTTTTTTTGATCCGGGGCAAGTTCAACAAGGCCACACCACCTTTTCATAAAGCTCATTAATTAGTACCCTACAGCCATGTAGAACGGAGGCAAAACCTCTGCCTTGGACATCAAGGACTTTACTCAGCCACAGTCCCAACACAAGTCATCAGCTGGTTGTCCAACTCTGGCTCAACACTTGTCTCTCCATGAAGCTGAGTGTAGTTCATCTTGCTGCATTGACCCCAGAAGAGGAGCCCAAAGTCCTTCCCTAGCTTTACTGAGACACTAGGCAAGCCCCGAAGCTGTGAGCCAGGTCTGAACACCAGCATGTTTTAGGGCTGCTGGAATGTGGCCTTTTCACAAAATGGTCAGGGTTGGAAGGGACCTCTGGAGCTCCCCCAGACCAACCCCCCTGCCAGAGCAGGGTCACCTACAGCAGTTGCACAGGACGGCGCCCAGGCGGGTTCGGAATGCTTCCAGTGTGGGAGACTCCCCCACCTCTCTGGGCAGCCTCTGCCAGTGCTCTGCCACCCTCAAAGGAAAGAAGTTCCTCCTCATGTTTAGATGGAACATCCTATGGTCAAGTTTGTGCCCATTACCTCTTGTCCTATCACTGGGCACCACTGAAAAAGGACTGTTCCCATCTACCCGGCACCCTCCCTTTCAGTATTTATAAGATCCCCCTTCAGTCTTCTTTTCTCTATACTAAAAAGCCCCAAGTCCCTCAGCCTTTCCTCATAAGAAAGATGCGCCAATCCCCTAATCACCTCTGTGGCCTTTTGCTGGATCCTCTCCAGCAGATCCCTGTCCTTCTTGACCCGGGGAGCCCAGAACTGGACACAGTACTCCAGATGCAGCCTCACCAGGGCAGAGTAAAGGGGGAGGATGACCTCCCTTGACCTGCTGGCCACGCTGTTCTTTTAATCCTGGTCCATCCCAGAGAGACGAACATCTCCACGCAGATCTGTTGCTCACCTTTCAGTTCATTTTTTAACCTTCTCTTGACATTCAGATCAGTTAGATACCTCAAGCCCTAGAACATTTAATTATAGCTTATGCCATCATTTACCTTGTCCACTAAGCCTTTGATTACATTAGGCAAGAAAGCAAATTTCATCTCTGTTATCCAGTTATTCCTATCATGATCCTTGGGCTGAAAATAAAACTAGAATTGGCTAGAAAGAGATGATATTTTTCTTCAAGACAGCTGAAGGAAGCATGAAAACTGCTGTCCAGGATATCCGGAACTTGGCTGGTTCTTTTCTCTTCCCTGAGTTTGCTCACCAAACGATTTTTGTTTATTTTATAAAAAGTCTGTTCCTCTTTGACAGGTGTCCTATAGGCAGAAAATATGTCTTGGCTAGGGACATGGGAGGGAATTAGTTCTGGGTTTCTTCTAGGGAGTAATGGGATTTTCTCTGCTGTGCCTGTGCATAGGCAGTGATATTCCTTTCTACGTTTAACTTAATCTGGTGCGTTCAGGCATAGAACTTCAGGAGTCATAAAACTATTGAGAATTGAAAGGCTACAACAGAAATGGAAGTGAACTTGCAGTGGCAGGTGAAATAGGACCTTTGGAACTGTGAATTAACCTGAACAGAAAATTCAAGTCAGGTTTGGAAAGGTTTGGCAATTTCAGAAAGGAGTTTTGCAAAATCAAAAGTCCAAACTAAAAAACCGAGATAGACAAACAGGCAGTTACCCAGCAGTCACCCAACTTTTAGGTGCATTTTGTTTAAAAACACTCGGTTATTGTCAATTGCATAAATTTAATTCAAACTTCAGTATTCTGCAAGATCCTCTAGCGAAAAAACCGAGTTGGATGAGTCTGCTCTGGCAGTAAAAACTGCTTACTGGGAGCAGCGCTGGTCACTTCCACCTCTGCCATAGATGCTCTGCAAAACCTCAGGGTCGCTTGTCACCCTGCCCTGTTGGGTAAGCCCAGAGTCACTAGAGCTGCAAAATCTCAATTCAATTAGATATGCTTAAACAAAAGGCACCATCCAGTAACAGTGAGATTTACTGCATGAGGCACTATAGCTTTTTAGTTTAAATAATACTTGAACCCTGGCGATGAGAGGGTGGTATAAGGATACAGACCCCGTTCACTCATCCTTAGAACCAGCTTACGTGCTCACCCGACTCCATGATTAACCAATTCAGCAGAAAACTGAGTCCCGCAAAAAAAATCACAGAGCAGTTTCTGCTGGCTCAGCCAGGTCAGAGAAGTCCTAGGGCCAGCAGAAGGGAAGGATGGGGGTGACACCTCAGGGGAGCAGAAAGGCAGGACCATAGCAGCAGTGATGGAGGTTAATTTACACTGCTGCACTGCACCCACGGTATTTTGACATTAGGTTGCCATCGCTGAAATAACTTCTGACTTTGCTGCCTGATACTGCAATATCATCCAAGCCACCCTATCACTATACAGAAACTCAATAATTAATGCTTCTTGGAAGGGGAAGCCTTTACAGGAGTTAACATCTCCTAGATGGTAAAAGCCAATGAGCCAGAGTTGGTCTTTTTTTTTTTTTCCCCCCACAGAGCAAGCCCAAGGAAGAAACAGCGAAGGAATGAATCAGCAAGGGCTAGGAAAGGGTATCAGATTAATAATATAAGTCAGGGGAGGACAGAGAGTAACGGTACACATCATCCACATGAGTATAGCCCACAAAACTCAGTATAACAAAGCACTGAGAGTCATGCTTAACTTTAAACATGTGTCCCACTCAGCCAGTTGCTTAATCACTTTAATGAATACAAACGACCTCAAGCATTTAACTGCTCTATTAAATATGAGTACCCTTGAACCAACGCTGACAGCAGAACAGACCCCTTTGCAGCCACAGGTAGGGGTCAATCAGTATTTCCATGAAGTTTTGTAACAGATAATTTGTACCCTGAGTAGAGGTACCAGGACCCTCTATGGAAATTATTTTTGTATCTTTTATTTCATCTTCACTGTCAAACAGCCTGTTTGGAAGCCTTATTTTGAAAGAAAATGCAGAGGAAGAACCGTGTTAAGCAGATTTTGCACATAATGGACAGGCTTTATTGATTTGGGGGACAGAAAAATTTGACTTTCACCTCACACGATGCTTTTTGTAGGTTCCTGGCACTACAGGACCAATTAGGAAGGTTTCTCATGAGCATTCCTAATTGCGGTGGTGACTAATAGGTGGATGTGCTTTATTTTTCCTAGAAAAGTCTCCTTTACTGCTGCAAACTGCACAGCATTAAACTCAGAGGAGCTGCGACCAATTTACGTGAAGATCAGCTCCTTAGGACCCATCAGACTATGTCACGGCCACCTTTGGGGCCTGAGAAATCAGAGGGGAATTCTTTAATGTGGGAGAGAGATTTTAACGATAGATGAAATGAGTGAACCAGAGCTCAGCCAGCCATTTTAAGTGTCTTTAGCATATTTCAGTGAGAGCTTTCATGCTATCCAATGTGCGTCAAGCCATCCTCTTGGCCTGGCAAGCATCCAGGCGGCAGTTCCCCTCCTCCCCTCCCCGAGTCGAGAAGAGAGAAGGAGTTAGAAAGTGACATGGCAAATCTCCAGTCCTCTCCAAATATATTTTACTAATATGGCAATTAATATCATGGACCAGTGCCTACTTCATAAAAGCAAATTCAATATGTCGGTAAGAATGTAGAGTGCGAGTGATTTAGAAACTACTATTTCTTGGACAAGGGCATACTTAAAAAGCATGATCTCATAAATCTGTGGTTTCTCCACATTTTTAGGTTGTGTATATGAGAACTCCCACACCAGATAGCAGGACGTGTAACATTCTTAACTCCACGAAACCCAGTCACATGATGGTAATTACTGAAGACCTCGAAACAAAAAGACTAATAAATTCAGCATTAAGAGCACAGCTCCTGTTCAGTTACTCATAGTACAGGCTGAATTTGGCCAGAACCCATGTATGGAAAGTTCTTATCCTTTAAAGCATCTTGATTTCTCAACATGTTGTTGATCATTTGTATACGTCTGTCTACATGTTGGACAAAAGATAGTCCGCCCAAGTGTCTTTAAAGGGTCCAAAGCATCTAACGCAGCTGGTTCTGGCTCCTAAGTCCTTTGGCCTCTTCAGAAATTCAGCATCAGTAGCTTTGAGAGGGAGGAATTATAGCAAAGTCCAGGTCAGTGAAGTTTTTCTTTCCAAATACAGAGGTCCTTTAGAGCACAGAGTTGAGTATCTTGGACTGACTTGAGAAATGTGGGATTGCTTACGTCCCAGGGAAGATGGACCATATGTATTCCAGTGAAGGCAAACTGCTTGAAATGGGGAAGCAGGTAAATTGCTATGGGGTGGCAACCACACAAAAGGAAGGAGAACAGCAGGAGTAGAAGTATTCACCACCCGCTACAGTGGATGAGAAGTACCCACAGTTTAGCACCTCCCCAGATGAAACTCCTACAGATGAATGCAGGTTATTGTACAAAAACTTCTGTGTCCTCCTCTTTCCAGAGCCATCGACAGAAACTACTCCAAGGGAAAGCAAAAGATATTCTTCTCTTTGCTGTGGGTCTCTCCTCTGATTCCTGGTGTGGTCTGTGCGTGCCTGGTGCTGTGACTCATTAACTGAACAGAGCTCAGCTTGCCCTGATGTTCGACTCTTCTGCCACGGGTAAAGCTGCCAGCTCTTTGAAGGAGATAATAGGTCCACTGCTTGGCCAGGGCAAATTGGCACCTCTTCACTGTCTCAGAGATTTACATGCGTATTTTAAAAATGCAGCAGTCATTAAAATGCTGCTTCACTCTGATAATTCCAATTATCCCATTCTTTCTGTGGCCCACTGTAAACAGAGAGTTCACTGTCTTGTCTTTTGCTCTAGCAATAGAGTCATCTCTGTCCCAGGACTTCCTCTTTGGCAGCAGGCGATCCCATCTGAATCACTACCCAGCTCTTGCTTCATGCGTACACTCTGATGGTCTGATAACATTTATTCGGGACTATATGCAATTAAAACCAAGATGACACATTAAAACAATCTCAATTTAGAGTCCATCTTTAAATGATTATTTAGAGCTGATTGGGAAATGGAATTTCTGCTCTGCAGGAAATTCAAACGTTTCAAAATTCTCTTTCATCACAGACTGGAATGCAACCTGAATTTGGCTTAAATCCCATCTTAGTTGGACTTTCGGCACCTGGGACTTGGAAACTGCTTAATGTCAGCCATCACTTCATCCCAGAGAAAAGTACAGATGTTTCCACATGGGGCGACAGAGTAGCCTCCATTAAAATGCACTCAGCACTGTCCCATTAATTAGACTCAGGATAGACAGAATCCCTGCTTTTTACCCAAAGCCTCCACACGGGCACAACTGTGCCCAGACCACCCCTAATGTATGAGGACAAACCCAAACATATCAGGACAAACCCAAAGAGACATGAGGGCAAAACCCAAGAACTTTTGCTCAGTAGAGCCAACACTTGTCCATGATAGAGGGATTTGTGAATCTGAGACCTTTCTGAACTGGACTGAGATTAAATCTGTATCTCCTCTTTTTCATGGGAGGAATCCACCCACCAATTTACAGGGAAGGCCACAACAGGCTTTCCTCCATCCTCTCCTATTGCATATGAAGGGAAAGCAGCAGAGTCAGTGCATGAGAGGAGTCTCACTTTGCGCATCAGGGAAACCCAAGAGAGGGGCACTGTGGTCTCCCTTCTCACTCCTTCCACATTGCACACAAGATGAATCAGCAGACCTCAAATGCCCTTCTGTAGTAATGAATTAATCTGATACAACAGGATCCAAACTTTGAGGAAAACCACTGTCATAACATGAGAATGAAGTATGACCATGTTGCCATGAAGTCCCGCTTCTTATCAGATTGGAAAAAAGGTTTATCTTGGAAGTAGTTGTGCTCTTGTAAAATTTTGAACTGATGTTTATGGCCAAAGCTGTCATATCATAGCCTTTGACCACATTAACTCTCACTTTTGGTCACTATCACCTACTTACCTTCTGTGCCTCCAGTAAAGCAGAGACATCATCATAGCTGATGTGATTTTTGACCAAAATCCCCAGTGTTCAACAAGGTTAAATACCTATGTGTACACAACTGCTGCTTTCCAAGCAAGGTTCTGCAGTACAGCTTCAAGATATTTCCAAGGAATGGGATTCTGAGGAAGAAAACAGTAGTGCTGGGTCAACATTTCTCAGCAGCACAAGCAAGGCCGAGCTGCTGCCTCAAGGGTGATGGAGCACAGTTGGATGAGGACCAGACGCTCCTCCATCCGAGAAGGAGGAAAATGTCTTCCAGCTCCCAAGTCTATATAGGTGGGTGTCTTGCTGCTGTCCAGCCATGGACCAGAGCAAGAGCTGACCACTCACTCCCCTACCCTTTCTCCTGGAGTTGGCGGGGGTGCAACACAGGCAGGGGTGCTGGAAGGAGGCTGTAGCAGACGATGGTCTTGCCCCTGGTGTGGATGAAGGAAGGCCTGAAATCTCTCACTGTGCTGCACAATTCATCTGCTGCAGTATTTGGACGTGCCTTAAATTTTTGTCCAAGCCAGGACTGACATGGTGGCTACTAAAGCACCATTCTTCACCTACATGCTGTAAAGGATTCTTCTTTCACAACTGCTTGAGTGATAGGTCATTACTCAACTGCCTTTACAGAAAAGCTATTTTCACTAAGTTCCTGGCAAATCAAATAACTTTCTGGTTTATTAGAATTGTGTTGGCTTGAGTACCCTTGTCATCACTAAGTCCCTTTGACTCCGATGGTAAAAGAGCCCCAAGGAAGTTTGCCATAGCTGAGCAGGTGGGGAAAGAGGGAGCAATGGCCTTTTATAGGATGAAAACACATTTCTGAATATGAAGCACGCCTGAGGAAGAAAATCAGAATATGGGCTCTGATTCAGCAAAGCAATTAAGTATGTGCTTTAAGTCAAAGCCTTGCTTAATTCCTTTGACTCCAATGGGATTTAGGCAAAGACTTAAGACTTAGCTAAATTCAGGTCTAAAAATTCCTCCGACATTTTTTCCTTCTGGATTATAGTGAAAGAAAGTGGTTATAGTGCATGCCTTGAGAAGCAGAGGGGTGATGAACTGTGATGCACATTCAGTCTAATGTAAAGCTTTAAAAACCACTTGGCAGGAGCTGAGTAATAAATTAAGTTGCTCAACTGGTCGTGCTTTGCAACCAAAGCCATTGTCTTCCGAGGGCTCGAGCATTACAACTTCCCAACTGGCCACAACTCCGTTGAGTCCGATCAGAAGAAACTTTACACTTGATAAGTCCTCTAATATGCCAGGGAGAATTCCTCCCTCCACTCCCGCTCTCCTCCTACCCCTTTAATGAGCATCACCATTAGCTTTAAAGTACAAAGGGAGTTCACGTTGTAAGCCTTTGTGTTCTTTGCATGTTAGGATAGCTAAGGAGCAGTTCAAAAAGCAATCTGCCCAGAAACCACAGTTTATGAGTCCCAGAAGTTTCATTTGCTCAGGTCAGACTGAAAGCTTGGCTGAAGATACAGTAGAAATTTTTCTCTGTCAGGCAACAGAAAGCAGTACAAAGAACCCAGCTGTTAGGTCTCATAGCCCAGGCCTCTAATTAAAACAGTGGAAAATTAGATAACTTCACAAATTCATCACTGCCACCACTGGCTGTCAAAAAAAAAGGCTCAGGGGTTACCACCCACCTTTTGTTTATGTTGCTAACCAGTGTCTCCATCTCATGTGTGTGTGCATGCACAGAAGAGAGTTTTTCTCCCTCCCCCCCTGCTTTCAGCCACTTTTTGCACCTCATTCAAGAAAAGTCCTGATGAGGCTGGAAAGCAGGCTGTAAACCACGTTTGCAGACGTGCCTCCCCAGTCAGATTTTTAAAAGGTTCTGCTCCTACAAGGGAAAATGAAAAAGGCTCAATTTTATTGTTCTCAAAGGAGGAGGAAGAGGCATTATTTTTCCCAATGATGTGAGATACGGCCAGTGTGGTGCTTCTGAATGTCTGGCCTGAGGTCAACAAATATCACTTGTAGCTTGCAACCAACTCCATATCAAAAAAAAACCCAAAAAGCAAGCAAACAATACCTCTGTGCCCTAAAATAAAGGAGGAAAGACCTTGTAGCACAAATACTTCAACAACAGCCAAAAAAGAAAGTTTCCATTCTTTGAAAAGTTAAATTCACGTTTTAATTACAGCGGATGAGTTCAACATCTCTAAAGACTGAGAGTGATTAAAAACGTCTCTTGTATTAAGCCTTGCTTTTAGAGAAAATCCTCTTTCAAAGAAGAAAGGAGAGAGACACCTTAACAGCTACACAAAGCATGAAACAGCTTCTTCTGCAGAAGTTCTGGCACGTGGGGCCACAAGGGGATGGACCATGGTACCACACAGGGCAAGAACCAGATTAAAAATGCAAATATTTTATAAATACTTAAATGGAAACCAAGTTTAGCACTGGGTCTGGGAATTGTTCTCAGCTTAGCTTTCATTTGGGACTGCAGGGTGGAGGAGCAGCAGGGCAGATGCTCCCATCCACAGCGGGAAACCCAAACGAGACAGCCAGCTCCGTGATTCGGTATTTTTTCAGTTAGAAACACTGCCACAACACCTGAACATCTGAATTTGTGAGCAGAGCCCAAGCACCCAAGGCTGGTGAGGGTAGTAGGTTGCAGCCTCTCCTGTCCCATGTGTCCGTGCAGAGGCGGGTCGGGGCTGGGGTACCAGCAGCCTGTGTTGCTTCTCCGCTTTCGCTGCCCTGGTCTCCTACGGTAGGTGCCCTTGGGAAGGGTGGAAATGAGCATTGTTTTGACATAAAAGGTAGGGCTGCCAGAGCACGAATAAGAATAGAGGTACTGAAGACACTCTCCAAGATGAAAAGAAAACTGAGGCTTACAGCCACTTCAAGACGCAGGATGCCACCGTTACAGCAATCCACGAATTAATTTCCATTCACAGAGCAGGAATAAATACAAGCCCTTAATTTGCCTCCCTGGTGAAATAAAACACGTTTTCTTAAAACCATTGCAATGGCTACAAGTAAAGCATGCACGGCTGCTTCAGCACACTTTACCTTATAACCAAGGCGAGCTGCGCGCTTTCAGAGCCAGCTCCCAGCAGCTCAGAAGTGGCTCCATCAAAGGCTTGTGTGACCGTACACAACGGCTGCACCTCAGGTGGCCCAAACACGCACCCACCTCCCCGAAGGATGGAGCTAAGGGTGAGCACGTGCCTACACACAAACCTTGCTGAAGTGACCACTGCTGCATTCAGAGCTATATGGGTTACAGCAAGCCAAATCGCCCACAGCCCGTGGGGTTTCGCAGTGATTTGTGTCTTTGGCTTTCTATAATTGGCAAGATTTTTCTAAAAATAAAAAGCACCAACCACCACCCCTTCCCAGTTCTCACCAACAAAAGGTAAAGACATTGAGAAGGACGGCATTCTCTTGTCACATGTTACCTTCTAAATCTTGAGTCTTCCTTTGTACTCTGACAGTAATTTCACATATAGACATGGCTGCCAAGCGAGGTTTGTTTGATGTTCTTTCCTGCCTTTGTAATGGAGTTTCCTTTTAAGCAGGAGGAGGCGGAGGGAGAAGGGATGACAGGGGCTTATAAATATGGAAAAGACACTTTTTGGCATAAAATTCACATCGCATTTAAAATATCTCTATGACTCTTTTCTTTCCCCCCCGCTCCCCGTTAAACCGGCCACCTTTGGGATTGTCCACTTGGAAAATATAATGTTAAAAAAAGAAGCACAGAAGGGAAAATCATCATTGCTGGAAAATTTTCAAAACATGGGAAAGCCAAGGCTGTTTCATCCAAAAAATAGCCCTTAACCAAATCCACTACAAATTCTGGAGTTATGACAGTGTTATCTCCTCTCCCCTGAGAGGCCATACTGCCACTGATGCACTTATGGTGGCTGCAGTCAAGGAAGCAATGAGTGGGTTGGTTCTCTCCGAAATGACCAGATCTTGGCTAACTTGTGCAGTTCATAGGAGAAAGGCCGCATTACTCATGCTAGGTCTAAATAATAAGGTTTAGAGAGGCATTTCCCATGTTCTCTATCGATAACACAAAGCCAGCAATGATCCAGCCTGCCGGGACGGTAGCCAGCAAATTGCCCATCAGAGCTGTTACTTTACACATCATAATAAGCAATCTCAAAGATCTAAGTGGCATCCCCACGGTTACACAGGAAGATAACGAGCGAAGGAAGCAGTTGTCATCCAAAATTGGCCTCCCAGTCCTCAAAGTCACTATGATGTTCCCACACCCAGTGCCAGAGGACCACACCTGGGATGCTTTCACATCCAGTGTGTGAGAATGACTAATGTAAAACAACCCATGACCAAAAGGACCTATTATACGTGCTCTGAAGGAAACACAGGATCTAATTGTATTACCCCATAAGCAAGTCCAAAGGGAGTACGAGTTGTATTGGAAGTACACCAGCCAAACCCAGAGAGCTGCTATCCACCAGTGGCTGGTGAACTCAATGTTCAGTTTGACTCAGCTGCCTGTCTTGTCTTCATTTCCCAAAGCTTGCTTGGAGCTAGAGCTTCTCAAGAAGGATCCACATGTCTCCCTGCTTTTTAGAAAATAACGTATGTGCATTTCATTTATCCCCGTGACTGTTTTCTTTAGATTGCTCTTGACATTACACACTTTGCCTGACACATGAAACCCCCCCTCTCCTTTGATAAATTTATATGCCGTATAAACAAAAGCTAAAAAATGTGGCCAACAGCCCCACAGTCCTGCCAATTTGAGCATATGGAAGAACAAGAAGATGTCAATGGATTTTTTTTTCGTAGGAGCACTAGAATTTGAAGCAGAAAGATCCATTAGTCGAGCTAATGAGGGATTGTTCCCTATAGTATATTCCCCTCAGCACTAAATGACTCAAATGATAGCTCTTCCAACACTTCCCTGGGGAAACTATTCCACAGCCTAATAGATCACACTGTCAGGAGTTTTCAGCCAGCTGTATTTCAAAGGCTACGAAATGTGCTCGAGTGTTTGACTTGGAAACTCTTTAAACAATTTTTGACTCTCATATTTGCGATACCACAAGCATGACTTCAGCTGTTGGACCACACCATCCAAGTGTTGCACACCTCTGCCCTGCGCATACGCTCCCACATGCGTGGGATTGGGCTCACACGGCAGCTATGCAGGGAAAGCTGCTGCAGAAAGGAGTTCTGCTGAGTGTTTGATGCCGTATGGGCAACCGAAGCTTGGAGTGTCCTGCAACCTTGGAAGACTTAGGCTGATATTAATCCAGGGAGAATTATTCAAGGGAAAAAAAATAATATCAATGTATTTGACGCCACCAGGTTGCCAAGAAATATCCATAATGCTACTAGAGAAATTCTGTTTGCATTCTGTATTGAACTGGGGCCCGGGACCTGGCAGACAAGCTTCTGGTTTTCTACAGGTGGCCTTCTCTTAGCCTGGCTTCAGGCAGTATGTAAATCCCACCTAGTTGTGCAGCAGGTGGGACCAGAGCTAATTGCTTTGTGGAGCTGATTCTCCCCCAGTCCCCGTCACTGGTTGGGCCTGATGGCATCACTGTAAAAGCAGGACAGCTGGAGGCACCGGACCCATTTATCCTGGGGATAAATAGAGCCAAAGGGAGAGTCTTTTATGTACTGCTGGAGCAGGAGGTATCCCACTGGAAAGATCAGCAGGGCTCTGCTAGTCTTGAGGTACTGATGTGGCAGAATCGATGTGGTTGAATCGATGGTAATTGATGGTTGATGTGATGTGGTTGAATCGATGGTAAAGCACAGTTGAAAACCTGGTGCTGAATTTAAAAAACAAAGACAGATGAGAGCCTTCCTATATCTACAAAGCACATACTGTTCTTCTGACAGCACAGGCTTAATGCTTCATCCACAGACACACTCTGGGAGGATGCATCACTTGTGAACACTTCACAGCATCTTGTAGGGTTATTTCAGGGAAGTAGAATGCGACCCTTACTGAAGTGCCTTACTAGGACAGGTTGGTTATCCAGACAGCAATATCAGATCTATATGTACACATACACACACGCAGCTGAGAAGCTTGTGGCTTTCTTCCTTCTTTTTAAGTTGACCTTAATTTACCTCCTTCAACCACAGCTTTCTCTCTCCATAAGTTTTAAATATGATATCCCAATTTTCTCTGAAATAGAAATTTTGGGCAAAGCTTTGAGGTATTTGGAAGTGGGCAGAAGGTGAATCATGCCTCACTCAGAACAAGCCCCTTTTGTCATCACCTGCATTAACGTAATGCTTGTAGTTATCTGCCAGAATCCTGTTGTGCTAGGTGCTGTGCAAACACACAACATAGAAATGGGACCTGCTTTACTCTGAAGTTTACAATCTACTTTGGCTAAGACTTAAATGTCCTGATTTTATACCTAAAAATAAAACAGAATAGAATGTACTCTTCTCCTCTTAACATCCTCACCACCAAGAGTAGAAATAAGAAGTTCAGCCACTAAGGATGAAACATGGTAACAGGTCCAACAAGTGAAATAAAAATGATAAAGACTGATCTGAAACTTCAAACGTGTGCAAAATGCCCTCACTTTCTTGGCAGAACTGATTTTTATGCAACTTAGGTAGGAAAGTTACATAAGGCATCCCTCTCCATGCACTTTACTGGGAAGCAAAGATGTTGCTAAAATTCTTGTGCAATTGAAGTAGAAATGGACAGTTGAGACATGTTTATGGGAGAAACTGGTCTGAAACAAAAAACCTCAAGAGGTGCTTTTTTCCCTCCCCTCTCCCAAAAGACTTTGCGGTGGTTTGAAATCCCTATACTGATTTGGCTAAAGTTTTTGCAAACCACCCAGATTTTTATAAAGGATCACACTTTCATCGTCAAAGTCAATGGAAACAAGATGAGGATTTAGGCTCTACAAATGTTTGACACATTTCAAATCTATGTAAAGGGAAAATCTAAGCATTGTGGCTTAAGCTGTTTCTCTGGCTGGAAGCAGGCATCGATGATCCAACAAAAATACTGGGCATGACTTCTGGGAATAAGGTCTGTTCTTTGATATCTCACACACAGGTTTTTTCTTCTTGTTTAGGTAACATTATACCATGTAGATATGAAAATAAGAAGCTTTGATCGATTTCACTTCGTGCAAAATGCATTGAAGAGGCTCTGGGAAGGAAAGACGACAGAGGGGATTACTGTAGATGTTGGCTTCAGATAGCGTTGCATTCCTTCCACCACATTAAGCTGCTTTATACCATGCCACGACTTGACAAGATATGATAACATAATACAATAGGACATGATACCGCATAGCAGCGGCTGAAAAAGAGGAAGAAAGAAGGAAAGGAAGGTTTTGTTTGGGGAAAGATTAAGTATTTCCGAGGAGGGCATTCCCTCCAGCGGTTTGGTGAGTATTCAGTTAGGGAAGGGTCTGCTAAAGGAAAAACTAGCTTTTTGAGTGTCCTCTAGACTTCTAAACACTGCAGATCGAAAAGTATTACAAACGACTTTTTACAGCCTGCTAACAAACACCTTGTAATCAAGAGAATTAAACTCAAGTGCAGGCTGAAATTTTAATCTTTCCGTACATCCAATCCAAACATTGTTCTGCTTTCTTAAGGGATTAGTAATTATTATGACAAATAACATTGCTTCATCCCAAGTTACTTTGCGATTTCTTATGAGCTGCTTCCTCAGACCTCACACTGCACAAAATTGGTGGAGCAACCACCACTTATAACAAGAGTCTGGAGAATCACAGGTTGGTCAGGAAAGGAAGGAAGGAAGGAAAAAAAGAAGGAAAAAAATGATTTTACTTATAAACTGAGACAGGGCTGACTTCATTTTATGTAATCTCTAAATTACTTCTCTACTCTGATTTAACCCATTAAAAGTTACATCCATTTCTAGATGAAAGTTATCCAAACTGAAAGTTCTGCAGTTTGGCAAAGATGCTTTCCATTTCCTGCAATATCTTGGTTATTATAGTCAAATCGCCTGTCACATTTAAGCCTATATGTAGCAAACAGTCAGTCTCCTATTAAAAAATAATCAATTTTCAGTGAACACACTCCCAAAATCCACTTATCTTTTCTTACAATACATTTCTGCAACCTACTCTGTTGCAGAAGGAAGGGTTATCAGACTGATGACTACATACTGTAGAAGGAGGAAGAGTTTCTTTTGAAAGGTATATTCTAAAAAACGACTAATAATCCTTTGGAAAGGCCATGAGAGCAATGCATTGGAACAGAAACTGCCCATGGCTAGTGTCCTCGCTAAAATGTGAGCGCTCATTTAAGTGCTTTGCTGAATCAAGGCCTAAATTCCTGGTTTTATTCAGCTTGGTAGCAGTGACAGAAGGAAGACAGGAGGATTATTTTATAAAATGGTTTTTGGTATTTTTTCAGCAGCTGTTACTAAGATTTCAGCAACAGTCCAGGTTCTGTTAAACCCTCTTCATGAGGAGATAGCACCAAACACTGAAAATTGATGCTTAATATTTGGCAACACTCCTTAAAAATACATTTTAAGTCCATCTTAAATGGTTGTCACCAAACCACACACTGAGCTGGGGGTTACAGTGCTGCAACACTTTGAGCTCTGGGTGAGGTTGTACCTGTCACCTGAAGTAAGGTGGTGCGTAGACGTGGAGCTGCTGTGAGCCAGCTTCTCCCTGGAAGCATGCAACCCACCATCATCAACGCTAGGCATCTCATGATGCTCTGGGATGCTGTAGCTCATGTCAACATATATTGGCTGGACATAAATCAGTAGAGCTCTCCCCAGTGTAAATCCCCTTTAAGGAACTAGATATATACTTACGTTAGCTCACATTGGACGCTGTGTTGTCACAGCAGTCCTTGAGCTACATGGTTTAAAGCCAGCTTGGATGGGCCAACATGAGCTGCATTCCCAAGAAAGCTCAGGAGAGGTTTGTCAGCTGGTCATTCTGCCTAATTTAGACCCTAGCAGTTCAAGAGAATAAAGTACCAAGGGGATAAAAGGTGACAACTAATATAAAAGCAACATGGATTAATTCAACCCTTTTGCTCCCAAAGAGGCATAAAACCCATAGAGCTGCTGAGTTTTACAGAAAGGTCATACGCATGCTTCCAGGAAAGGCTTCCAGGTGGGTATGAAGATGCTCTGGAGACACTGACTGAGAAACCTGCTTTGGTAGCTGGCAATGCACTGACATCCTATGTGATCTTAGGGATGTCACTGCCAAACTAGGAGTCCACATCTGGCCTACTGGGGCTCTATCAGCAACAGAGAAAATAAATCTGTGATGCGTGTTTTTAAATGGCTTTCTAGGCATGTCCCAGAACCATGGGGATCACCAGTAAGCACATCTTGCTTGTGTTTGGGTAAAGCCAGCTTAGACATCCAGGAGTTCATGTATATTCAATCTTCAGCTCCATGCTACAAAGAACTGGGGCTGGTTATCATACAAGTCTTCAGGTCTGTTTCTAACACGTTAGGTACTTCTGAAAGCATGAAGCCAAGAAATAAGCTCTGGGAGGAATTTAACTTTTTTAATTGTGGTTGCAAGTGTCAATACAGGTCCTGAGACAGAGGCCCAGTATGTTTGGAGGTACTGGTACTAGCTTTCACAGAAAACAATACCTACACTTCTGCTATGTCATTTTTAGAGCAAAACCTGAGGTGCAGCCTAACCTGAAGCAGGAATATTCGTAGCTTAAATCTTGGTATTAAGCCCAATTGAATGCATGTGCCCACTACTGAATGAGAGTGATGGGATCCATAATATCCTCCAGATTTCAATATTGTAAATTCAAACTTGGGCCCCGTTCTCACTCTTCTTCTCAGGAGAACAAGGTGATCAGGCCCAGTCAGCATGGGTTTGTGAAAGGCAGGTCATGCCTGTCAAACCTGATCTCCTTCTATGATGAGGTGACCCGCTTAGTGGATGAAGGAAAAGCTGTGGATGTTGTCTACCTGGACTTTTGCAAGGCTTTTGACACCGTTTCCCATAGCATTCTACTGGAGAAACTGGCTGCTCGTGGCCTGGACAGGTGTACCCTTCGCTGGGTAAAAAACTGGTTGGATGGCCGTACCCAGAGAGTGGTGATAAATGGAGTTAAATCCAGTTGGTGTCCAGTGACAAGTGGTGTCTCCCAGGGATCGGTGCTGGGACCGGTTCTCTTTAATATCTTTATTAATGATCTGGATGAGGGGATTGAGTGCACCCTCAGTAAGTTCGCAGACGACACTAAACTGGGGGGGCGTGTTGATCTGCTTGAGGTTAGATTGGCTCTGCAGAGAGATCTGGACAGGCTGGACAGATGGGCTGAGGCCAATGGTATGAGGTTCAACAAGGCCAAGTGTCGGGTCCTGCACTTGGGTCACAACAACCCCATGCAGTGCTACAGACTGGGGGCGGAGTGACTCGAAAGCTGCCTGGCAGAGAAGGATCTGGGGGTGTTGGTGGACAGCCGGCTGAGTATGAGCCAGCAGTGTGCCCAGGCAGCCAAGAGGGCCAACAACATCCTGGCCTGCATCAGGAATAGTGTAGTGAGCCGGAGTAGGGAAGTAATCATCCCCCTGTACTCGGCACTGGTGAGGCCTCACCTCGAGTACTGTGTTCAGTTTTGGGCCCCTCACTACAAGAAGGACATTGAGGTGCTGGAGCGTGTCCAGAGAAGGGCTACCAGGCTGGTGAGGGTTCTGGAGGACAAGCCTTATGAGGAACGACTGAGGGAGCTGGGGTTGTTTAGCCTGGAGAAGAGGAGACTGAGGGGTGACCTTATCACCCTCTACAACTACCTGAAGGGAGGTTTTAGAGAGATGGGGGCTGACCTCTTCTCCTACGTGGCAAGTGATAGGACAAGAGGAAACGGGTTCAAGTTATGTCAGGGCAGGTTTAGATTGGATATTAGGAAGCATTTTTTCACTCAAAGGGTTATTAAACATTGGAATGGGCTGCGCAGAGAGGTGGTGGATTCACCATCCCTGGAGGTGTTTAAGAAAAGGGTAGATGAGGTGCTTAGGGACATGGTTTAGAAGTGGGTGTTTTTAAATCAGGGTAGGTTAACGGTTGGACTTGATGATCTTAATGGTCCCTTCCAACCTCACTTATTCTATGATTCTATGATTCTAAGAAGCTTTGTCCATTGAGAGGCTATCATTATATAAATCAGTACCTCCTCATAGACACTATAACCACAGTAAATGTCAGCATCAACCTCATAAGGGTGGGGATGGGGGGGAAGGGGAGAAGGGAAAAAAGTAATCAGTTGAATTTTTGGTGTCAAGCCTGAGTGCTCTCATAGAAAGGGATTTGTTCATCACAAAAATTGAATTCACAGCATTTCCCTGATCCGAGAAGACAGATGACATCAGATCCTTGGCAGGAGGTGCTTTAGAGAAGACTCTAATCCATGTACTGACAGGAATATTCACTGGAGCTGTTGCTCACGCTCTGTGTCCAAGGTTTGATCATGGCTTGAATACGGACCTCGTCCTGGCTGACAGCAAAAATGCTTTGTGGCAACTGACAAATGAGGTGGTACCCTATAGATTTAAGTGTGATTGTGATATACAACACCAGCCTAAGAGCCTAAAGAGAAGAGGGGATAAGGGTTGACACTAAAAGTCTAGTTGGGCTCAAAACAGCAGCATGTGCTACATACTTTTGAGATTGCTGTATCTTCATCTCTGCCTATGGGGAAAAATAAATGGACATGTTGGATCAAATCCGTGTTCCCTGTTGTACTTTATCAGTGCTTTACAGGCCTACAACTCACAAATGAATAGATAAGGGTGATATAAAGTAGTTATCTAGAAGAAAAAAACACTGGATTCTTTAACACATTGAGCACAGTAAAGGGTTCATTTCCAACAGCTCAAAGTTAGATCTAATGGGCTTTATTCTTTTTTATTCTGAGTCCTTTGCAGCTACCAGTGTTTAGCAATCAGGAGTATTCTCCATCTTAGAAGCAGCTGAGTAATCAAAAGTGGCTATTGCTTACTGGGAATATGCTAGACAAATCTGTTGGTCAGGACTCATAGAAGCTTTGAAAGAGTTAGAACCCGCCTCAGACCTCAGGTGTGAAGGTCATGTCCCATTCAGTGGTAATAGGAGGAGATGCATTTCACCCATGAAAGGTCTAGTTTGGTCAGCTAGACAGAAAAAAGGGGAGAAATGGGAGAGTTTAATCTTAATTCCCAAGAGAAGGCTCTGGAAGCAGCGCTCAGGGCACTGATTTGCACATTGTAGTCTTCAGGACAGCACCAGAATGGTAAAGGCCAACTTTATTTAAAAAAAAAAACAATTCTAGACTAATTAGACAACCTAATAGCATAAGCATCCCACTCAGGGGTGGCAGACTACAGAGAAAAGGCAGCAATGAAAGGTGACAGCTATATTAAAACATTGGCCGGGCTGGATTTTGCTCCAGGTCTCCTGTCTTATATGTACTAAAAGTTGAGGCTGTTCAGACAAGTATGGCTTGTGTTTGAAGTCACCCTTCAAAACAAATGTTGCCAAACCAACATGCTGATGTGGAATTCATCCTATAGCCTTGTTAGCAGACAAAAGTAGGGCCTTGAGCACACCCAGGTGCGGTAAACACACATTTAGTGTGGCACTCACCACGTAGCCAAAGCAAAGATAGAATGTACTCTTCTCCACCATCATGGTCTTGGAGAAGCGAGCCACCAGATCTCAAAGGGGTAAAAGCCATCATGAGATGGTTCGGTATGAGATAGCTGACATTCGAGTGACTCCATTACCACTTTTCCTAAGCCACTTGGTCCTGACAATGTCAGGACAGACACAAGGGAGCAGTCTCTGAATCCGATAGTTACGCAGCTTTTTGAACATCCACTTAAACAACAGGACTCATGTAGCATCATGTGAACTAATCAACCTAAATTAGTAACAAAACAGCTTCATTTGCCTCTTAATGCTACAGACAATATTTGAATAGTAAAGACTGAAAAGCCTCCTCCATGTGTTTGGAAAGCCAGGGCTTTGAAGTGAGATGGAAGAACTAGGGAATTTAGCAGGGCAATAACGACAACAATGACAAAGCATAACTCGGTGCTTTCCAAGAACCACTCTTTTCCATGAGGCAGCCAGGGAGAAAACCAAGGCAAAACCATCTGTTATCTGCCATCTCTGGCAGACGGATGGAGGCAACTGTTCTGTCTTTAAACAGGTAAAACACTGTCTTCAATGGTATTATGTCCAGCTTTTCCTGCCATTTTTTATAGATTATAGATATTATATATATATAGATATATAGATATTATTATATATATAGATTATAGCTGACTGCTTTGAGCAGGAGGTTGGATAAAGGACATCCTGAGGTCCCTTCCACCCTGCATCACCTTCCAGGCTGCCTATTTTAGTTCTTTGCATGGAATACTTGGTTGTACTTAATTGAATCTTAGCAACATCATCATTGGTGGAATGACCATTTAATAATTACAACAGTCCAACAACCTAGCCCTCTGCCATGTCAATGGCCAGATTTCTATTAAGAATGAAAATTGGTGACCATTTCAGCTTCCTCTTGGAAAAGAAGTTAGAGGATTATCTATGGGTCACCCGCCAGAGGAAGCATGGAAAACAAGGAAAGAGCACCAGCAGGGATGCAGGCAACCACTCTGACTCTGAACTCCTGAAATCTGGATTTGTGTTGTAGCAACTGGCAAGGCTGCAGGCTTTGGTCCCAAGCCCAAGGTCATAATTCCCCTCCTTCTGCCTATGTAAGAAGCTCAACCCAGAGCAAGGCTCTTAGTGTGACTCAGCCGAGTGTGTTTGGAGAAGAGGAAGGTTTGGGGGGCGGATCTCAAAGGAGACCTGGCTGAAAGCCACTGGCCTTAAAAGCAGAAAGCACATCTCCACGTTTGCCCAGATCCTCAACCAGTGATGGTAAACACAAGCTTTTCCCCCAACACACAGCTCCTCAGAGGCCTGGGAAGACTCCTGTGAGAAAAAGCTAAACAAGTTGTGCTTTATCAAGAAGTTCATGGGCAATGATACCTCTCATGACACTTGACTGCCCACATGGACTGCTCCCTACAAGTTGCCACAGAGGGTTAGGAAGCCCTTGTCTTTAGCCCAGTGTGCCCACTGGTATGCGGCATCTCACTGCCCGAGCCCCCATAACCTGCAGCTGCCCTGGATCTCCCACACTTCTGAGTTGGAGATTTTCTGGTGCAGCCAGACTTATCAACCCAAGGTCACATGCTGCTGTGCTACCAACACTTCCTCTGCCCTGCGCTCTTCCTTAAAACACTTTCTGTCCCTCTTTCTACACACCTTGGGCATTTGGCTTTTGTTCAGGAGAACAAGAAGGAAGTCACCAATAAACACAAATAAAATTTCACTCCAGCAGAGGGGCAGGCAAGTAATTGGTTTGGCTTCCTTAGTGTCCAACAGAGAGGCACGGTCCTGGAATGTGCCAGCAGTTAAACCTTTCTTAGTACTCTCTGCAGCTGTGCCTTGGACTTGAATTGCTCTGGAAGTGCACTACATGTGGACATGCTTAAAAAAAGATGCTGAGATTAGGAAAACATTATTTCACTACAGGAATAACACATTTCAGCTGCCTTCACTGCTGCTCAATGTGAAAGATCTTTTCCAGCAGAGAAAGGACTTTGTGAGGAAATAAAGTGACACACACTAGAAGAAACTCTGGGATTTGGAGTCTGGGTGGTTTGAGACATGGAGCTGCAGGATAACATTTTTCAAACCAAATGCTAGCCAGGCTGTGCTGTTCCTCTTAGGGTTCGGGAACTGCAAGAGGAGCAAGCTGAAATCACAACGCCTTCAAAAGAGGTTCTGAGTTCCACACAACCATCTCATGCATGATGAGAAATGGCTGAAAGCCGCCCCTGGTATTGCTATGAGACAAGGATGTGTTATGCTCTGTATCAGGTAGGGCTGGTGCCAACCCCCACAGCCTGACATACCCTGACTCCTTCCCTGGAAACAGCCTGGTCCTAGGGACAAGGGTGATGGCCAGATGTTTACATGAACAGCTCTAGTGGTAGCAACCTGCTGGTGGCTACCAGCCTCTCCAGTCTTCAGACCAAAGTCAAGCTGAGGTGAGAGGTGGATATACATGGTCAGTAACTTACACAGCATATGTGCTTCTCTAAGGTGACAGGAACTGTGCAAGACTCACATTTGCCTCTGCCAGAAACTGCTGCCCATCCTTTGTACAGGGTGGCCAGGCTAAGTCACCCAACAGAAGCAGGTTTGTAGGTCACTGGCAGAGTTGCAAGAGCACAGGAGGCTCTGCTTATACTAACAGTGATCCAACTGGACAAGTCCAGAAACAGATTCAAGTTAAGGAGTGTTTCTGAAGGCAGCATTTCTGATAGTTTGTTTTTCTGGTTTGTTGGCCTTTTCTCAAAAGGGATAGTGTTTCTCGAAGGGAAGTTTCTCTTTGCAAAGTGACTGACCCGCTGGCATCAGTACAAAGTTTTAGGAGATGAACTCATACTTCTGAGTATGATTCCTTTGCACTGCTGAGAGCTGCTAATGAAGAGGAGCAGGGAGCAGCTAGAAAGGAAGTAAGAGCCAGCAGCTTGGGAAAGAGAAGGCAGGGGGTAACACGGGCCATGGGGTCCTGATCTGCTACAAGCATCTTTAAACCAGAGGGGTCAGTTCCTCCCTCCTCCTCAGAGAAAGGTCTTAAAGGTCCTCAGCAGCTTTTGAGCCTCAGAATCCCTCCTCTTGCTCATCTGCTGCCTGACTCCGAAAGAGCCTAATCTTCCCTGACTTGCTTTGAAGTTACCCAGGGATTTAGATTTCTGGCTCTTTTAAGGCAAGGCAGAGTGCTGCGGGTGAGCTGGGCAGCAACGTAACTGTTCCTCCACTCCCTTAACACAGAGCAGGCACTGCAGCGTGACAGCGTTAGCCGAGGTCAGCTCTTCCCCTCCTCCTCTCGCCATAAAACATCCCCTCCTCCTGGCTGGTTTTGCAAGGAGAGGGATCTAACATCCACTGCCCAGCCCTCCCCACCAGCTGCCACAGCATCACTGCCTTCTGCTGGCTCCTTCCTCCCACCTTGTGACTCTCCATGTGCTACAGACAGTGCACGAGACATTTCTGCAAACCCATCTGCTTCCACTGTCTGCAAACAAGAGTCCCCAGAAGCTGGTCTGGAGGTGTTTCCCATCTTCCCAAGAAGCCTTAGCTCATAAGGATGTTGAAGGGCAACCACACCAAGCCTTGCAGCTTGCTCAGGTGTTGCAAAGATCCAGGTGATTGATCACTGAGGGGTTCTTAGAAACCTCGTCCCATCAGTGATTTACACCCTCTGAATCTGCTTGGCTTTGTACACAGCACCTTCCACCCCAGGAACCTGTTACACTTTGCAAAAGGGAACCCGATATGTTGTGTTAAAATATGTTTAAGATAGATTGCTAGCCTTATATCTTCCTTTGCAAGGAAGGAGAACAGAGCCAATGTCGTGCTGTGAGTCACTGGAAGAATAAAATTGAATCCTTGGGGCTAAAGTTTGACAACAGCATGGCAAGGGATTGTCCTCTCCTGCTTTTCAAATATCCTTGCAGTTTCTCATCCCCAACCAAGGGTCCAGAGCAACACAGAAGTGCCTTCAAAACATCATAAAGGCATTGAGGTTTTCACTTTCCGAAGCACTGGAAATCCACCTTCTCACCCCAAATTTCTTCTCACTGCTGGAAATCTTTCTGTGCCTGGGGGCTCTTGGTTCCTGCTCCTCTCTAACCTTCAGGCCTTGCCCAGCACAATGAAATCCATCAGCAAAGGGCACGTGGCCAAGAGCAGATGCCGGGAAGGTTACCCAGGCTTTGTTCAGATGTCATGGGCAGGGGTGCACCCGGGGAGGCAGAAATATGAGACTCCCATCCTCAAGTTGATCTGTAAGTCTCCATCCAGGAGACAATGTGGCTGGGATCGTTTGTGTCTCAGTGGAAATCATGGGGCTTTACACTGGATGTGTGGGAATTTCCAGGAAAGGACTTGATTTAGGGGAGTGCGAGATGTGCGGCACCCCTGAATATTATTCCTTGTAACAGCTTATCTTCTCTTGCATCATGAAGTGTCTGGGAAGCGGCCAAGGGCATACGGCAGGGGAGATAGCAAGTGGCGAGGGAGAGGAAAAAAGTCAAGGGGAATACAGGCGTATTTATAAAAATCAGAACAATAGTTTCCCAGAGTTGTGATAAGAACTATTTTCTACTCACAAATAAAAACACAACACCGATTTTTTTTTTCCCATGCATTTCTCCTCTTTTCTTAAAAAAAGAAGAAAAAAGCAACCCTCCCCACCAACTGTCCCCCAAACCAAAGCTGTCATGAAAGTAGCAGTCAAGGTGGAAGGAGTTAATCCTGTTGCCTCTCAGCAGGGAAGCCATCTGCCTGCAGACTTTAGAAAGGACCATGAAGCTGGTGGTCCTGACCCAGTCCCTGGTGGGCATTTGTTCAGCTCATAAAGCTCGGCGCGCAACACTCCCCTCCAGTCTGAAGCAATTGGCAAAAGCATCTCAAAGGGTGGCCTGGATTCGTAAACAACCAGAGCTTTGCATCCCCAGCCAGCAGCGCTGTACTTCACTGGCAAAGCTGCCTTATGCAGTATCCCTCTGGCTCTCTGCCTGGCTCTTACAAGTGTTATCAATCGCTTGCTTCCATGAACATTAAAGAAATCAAACTTTCCTTCTTTCTCCCCCCTCCCCCCCCTTTAAATAGCAGCTTAAAAGGAAACAAGCTTAGATCAAGGTCAGAGGCATAAAAAGTCTGTTTCTCATGCTCTGAGGAAATCCTAGCAGTTGGATGGTGGATGCAGTTATCTCCCAGCCCTATCTGGACACGAACTGAGAGAAAGGCTGGGGGGGATTTTCCAGGATCTTACAATCCTGCCCCCACCCCCTCCTCCCTGTTGCAAGGCAGGATCCTTTCTGAACATCCTTCCCGACATATCTCAGAGCAGATCCCACATACACACAGCAACTCTTCTCTCTAGGATGCATCCATGGGTGTCATTCAGCCTTGCTGCCCAACAGCAGCAGCTCCCGCGTGAATCCCCCTGAGCTGACCCTGCTAAGGCAATGCCCGGGGGGCTCCCATGCCTCATCACCAGCAGGCAGGAGCACCAAGCCCTGAGGAGCTCTATCCACACAGCTGGTGTAACAGCAGCTGTGGACAAGTTAGTTGCCTGAATGACCATCATGGGGAAATCCATGTGAGTATTTACAAGACATACAGAGCCACTCCACTGAGTTTAGGACAATTGCTCACCTGAGCAAAGACAACCACAGGGCTGCAAGTGAGGATGCAGCAAAGTCACTGTTGATCAAAACTAAATCAAGAGAGGTAGCTGCATAGAATCATAGAATGGTTTAGGTTAGAAGGGACTTTGAAAGGTCATCTAGTCCAACCTCCCCTGCAGTGAGCAGGGACATCTTCAACTCCATCAGGTTGCTCAGAGCCCCATCCAACCTGACCATGAATATTTCCAGCGATGGGGCATCTACCACCTCTCTGGGCAACCTGGGCCAGTGTTTCACCACCCTCATTGTAAAAAATTTCTTCCTTGTGTCAAGTCTAAATCTACCCTCTTTTAGGCTAAGACCCCTTGTCCTATCGCAACAGGCCCTGCTAAAAAGTTTGTCCCTATCTTTCTTATAAGCCCCTTTTAAGTACTGAAAGGCCCCAATAAGGTGCCCCTGGAACCTTCTCTTCTCCAGGCTGAACAACCCCAACCCTCTCAGCCTGTTCTCATGGGAGAGGTGCTCCAGCCCTCTGATCATCTTGGTGGCCCTCCTCTGGACCCACTCCAACACGTCCATGTCTCTCCTGTGCTGAGGGCTCCAGAGCTGGACATAGTACTCTAGGTGGGGTCTCACCAGAGCTGAGGGGCAGAATCACCTCCCTTGACCTGCTGGCCACACTTCTTTTGGTGTGGCCCAGGATATAGTAGGCTTTCTGGGCTGTGAGTGCACATTGCCAGCTCATGCCCAGCTTTTCATCTACCAGTAGCCCCAAGTCCTCTCAGCAGGGCTGCTCTCAATTCCTTCATCCCCCAGCCTGTATTGATACCAAGAGTTGCCCCAACCCCAGTGCAAGACCTAGCACTTGACTTTGTTGAACCTCATGAGGTTCACACGGGCCTACTTCTCAAGCCTGTCCAGGTCCCTCTGGATAGCATCCCTTCCCTCAGGCGTGTCAACTGCACCACTCAGCTTGAGGTCATGCACAAACTTGCTGAAGGTACACTCAATCCCACTGCTTGTGTCATTGATGAAAATATTAAACAGTACTGGTCCCAATATTGACCTCTGAGGGACACTGCTTGTCACCAGTCTCCCTATGGACATTGAGCCATTGACCACCAGCCTCTGGATGCTACCATCCAACCAATTCCTTATCCACTGAACAGTCCACCCATCAAATCCATCTCTCTCCCATTTTGAGAGAAGGATGTCATGGGGGGCTATGTCAAAGGCTATACAGAAGTCCAGATAGGTGACATCTGTAACTCTTCTCTTGTCCCACTGATGTAGTCACTCCATCATAGAAGGCCACTAGATTGGTCAGGCAGGACTTGCCCTTGGTGAAGCCGTGCTGGCTGTCTTGAGGCTGTCCCCCATGTGCCTTAGCATAGCTTCCAGGAGGATCTGTTCCATGATCTTCCCAGGCAGCTGTGTGTACAACAGCTGGTGTACGTAGCTCCCACTGGAATCAAAGCATTACTTCAACATCTCTGAAGATGGAAATAGCACTTTCAATATGCTATTAACCATCGAGAAGTAGGTATAAGCGTCACTAATTAAACACATCCTTGCAGGAAGCTAAGGAATGACCAGGCTCAACCAAATCCTTCCTCCCCATTTAATCACCTCAAGAGTAGTTCCGCTTGCTACTGAAAAAGAGCTAGAGCAACTATCTCTATCACCCTTGTATCTTCACATGGGCAGATCTGAGTTTTAACTAAATCTTACAGAAAAAGCAGGAGACATGGAATAAATGAGAAGCAACCCATTCAGTAGCACCTGGGAAAACAGCAGAGTTGGGAGAAGAAACCAGCTTCCACCAGGGTCCTTGGCGCAAGGCATATTCCCCCCCCCACCCTTTAAATCACAAAGCAACATCTCCCCTTTTCATTCGTGCACTGAGCCCAAATAAGTCCAAATGGGGAGAAAATAAAGAAGAAGGATTTTAAGTTCATGTTTAAAATAGCTTATGCATTTTGGAGCTCCTTCCAGCTTCATCTCAGCAACATTGTACTGCAAGCCAAGGTTTTATACGTTGTGTCATCAGGGGATCGCATTTACAAATAAGATTAAGAAGTGAAATAAAAATCACTTGAGATGGAGATAACTCACTTGCTGGCAGAGACCAAGGGTCTGAATTGATCTCCTGGCACATGCGCGCACTTTTCCATCTGCCAATAACACCCAGTAATTAGTCAGTGCCACAGCACACAGTGTTTATAGCCGAGGGTTGTAATGAAATCAGCATCTTGGACAGGGAACTTAACCCCTCGATAGATAATTGGGATGACAGAAGTGGCCCCTATGGAGCAGAAAAAAAATACCCAGACAAACGCTGGCTTTGATGCCCAAAATTCTCTGAAAGCATTTAGAGCCCTTATAGGATTATTCACAACCTTAGAGAAGTCCCTCTGCCATATAAAAGCCTGGAGAAGGGCTTTAGACCTGGGTATGACCCCCAGGGTTGCTCTGGGTACATCTACAAGGCACAACTCCCCCTTTCCCATCTCCAGGCTGGATAGAGTCAGGTGAGCATCAGCTTGGACATTACACCTCCACTTTAACAGCCCTTCAAGGAAGGGTTGGGCAGTTGGTTGGTCTGCCCAACAACAGGGAACCAGCTGCAAGCACAGACCTGGAAAACAGCCTAGGAAGTGTTTTAGGATTGTTGGGACCTGAAAATTCTTCATTTGGGACACAAAGCACCTGCCCAGTGCTCCTACACAGACCCCAGGGTGCAGGGACCACGCAGCACATGTAGCGAACGCTGGCCACACAAACAGCCTTCACACTCAGACAGCACCCTGGGCCTGGACACGTCAGACTCATTGCAAAGTCTTCCAGGACTGGTGCAACCCACCTTCCAGGTGTCAGAGATCTTCTCCGGCTGCACTGACAGGGGATGGAAAGCTGCTCGCCCTGTGCACCCCACTAAGTCAACACCAACTCCAGACCTATCCACCAAGTGCCCTGAAGAATTGGTGTGGTATAAATTGTACTGATAGGTCCACCACACCATAGCCTTCAATTTGGTTTTCCTTCCCTCTAACAATCTGCCTTATGCGCAAGACATTTTTTCCAGCCCAGACTTTCCTAATGAACACTGTGAGGCTTTACATAAACAAAGAAATGAAGCACAGCAGTTCAAGACTAAGGAGAAAATATCACAACCATACCAACAACATCAACAGTTTAGAGAAAACGCTTGGAGCTGTCAATACCCTGAGATGAGTGGTGAAAGGTTTGGGACATATTCCAGTTTGAAGTAATAGACAGCCTGCTGGTTTGCTTGCAGATCTTGGGGGAAGACTACACTTTTCAGCTGTAATTCAGAAATGGTACCGGCTACATGGAAGTAAGAACATGGAAAAGCCCAAACCAGGATAAATGCTAGCAGCCATGAAAAATCTGAAATTAAAGAGCTCTCTGCCAAGAGAGGAGCTCAAGAGTTTGGCTCCTCAAAGCTCAGGTCTTAAAATACATCTCAGCACTTCATAGCTGTACATTCCTAACCCCAGGCTGCTGTCTGCACACATGGCCAGGGCATGCGAAGAAGTCAAGTTGATCCTGGTAGAGGCATCTCAAGCAATACTTTCTTCCTTCCAAAACAAATACACAGCAGTGCAATGATCCCAAAGAATTCCTGAATGAAGCCCTACAAGCCATACTGACATCTTAACTGTGTGCTGAGACTGGGCACAGACCCACACTCGAGTCCAGCCCCACCTTTTGGGCACAGATTTAAATGCCTGGCACAGCTTTCAAAGCATACTGGGAACAGAGCCCATGAGAGGATCTTGACCAAGACAATATCCAAGCTCAGCAGACAGAGCCATGTTTAAATCCAAATGCCAACACTGGAGATAACAAAAATGAAGAATTGAAGGAATCATAGGTGTTACTCAAGCACAATTTGAATTGGAAGCACAGCCAGGAACCCAACCAAGATGAGGAACCAGCAATACCTGTGCAACAAAATGCCATCCAAGGGTTTGTCCTCAGAAGAACCAGCTGTGGCCAGAGCAAAGTCAGAAAGGATACTCAGGGCTGAGCTAGTAGAAATAGACCCCAGGAACAAAAACCCCACCTACAGTGATGACTGGCTACCTACAATGATTGGCTCACCTCTAATGGGTAGAGGGAGCCACCAGACAGGTTCAGGCCAGTCCCAACTAACGAGAGCCCTGTGCTGCTCAGGAGAGTGGGTTCAGGTGTTGGGCGAGGACTTTGAATGCTCCTGCAGGGCTTGGAGTGTGAAGAGCTGCTGGATTAACGGGGTTTCAACATGGCTGATGGTCCTTCTGCAACTCTCACCCCAGCATGCATCCTCAGTGCTCTGCAGATGCTCCGGACCTGGGCTATCTGTGGGGCCAGGCGAGGCTTGGGGGCTCGGCACAGCTGCTCCGCAGCTGCATTTTGCGTGTACACCAGCAGCAGGCGGCTGGGCTGTGCAGACGGGCCCAGAGGGACTTGCAGCTTCCTTGAGCTTCTGAGCTCAGGCTCAGCTCCCATAAAGCTGAGTTTTTATGGGTCTCCCTGTGTGTGTACGCACATGGATGCGTGTATGCAGTCACCGGGATTTACAACACATTTAGGCATCACTCAGGGCCAACATTTTCAAATGCTGTATCCAGAAGCCCGGATCCACTGGGTCTTTGGTTTGTTTTAAAGCTGGTTTATTTTGGATTCGCAAACACAGCCCTTCTCTTCAGCACAAATTGACTTCCTGAGCTTGCTTGCTTGCTTCCCCCAAACTCTTCTTCTGGCAACTCCAGTTGCTCTAGGATTTCTATGTAACCCTCCAACATCTCCTGGGGACTTACCTCCCTCTCCCAACCTTTTCCCCTTATGATCACCACATCCAGAAGGTTGTTAATCCAATTGGCAACAAAACACTCACTGTCTCAAGCAAAAACTAAGAGAATGGACCAGGTAGAGTTGTGTCAAATCTGAAAGGCCTTAATGAATTTAAATTTGCAATATTTGCCTTTTTTCCTTCTCATTTGGCTTCCCCTTTATGACTTTCTTTCATGGTTACATTTCTAGGCTGTCCATCTCTCTGGACCTTCGGTTTCTCAGTTCATATTTTTATGTTTGATATTACTTAGTTTTCCCTAGTGACGGGAAGGAGAGTTCAGACTTGCAACTTAAAACCTTTGTCGGCATGGGTTTACATTAAGACACGGGGTTTCTCATGAGGTTCATCCCAGATGACTCTGCTGGAAGGGAAGGCGATGTGGAGAGCCATAGGGAAACTGCATCTTAAACAGGCTCAGCAAGACTCAGAGCGTAACTGTCAGCAGCAGAAGTGGCTGGCCGGGGGGGGACCGTTCGGTAATGAAACCAAGGTGGCCCAGCTGCTGACAGCTGCAGAGCAAGCCAGAGGAGAGGTAGGTTTGGGAGAGGAGGGGAATATTTCATCTTTTCTGACTTGATGAGTTTGCATTGGCACAAGACAATGAGGAGCAGATGTCAGAGGGAGATGCCAAACTACCCTGTACATTTTTACAGCAAAAATAATGTCACTCTCTCAGACCACTAATGTTTTCAGTTTCTCAGCAGCATTGGCTCATTTTCTTAGAAAAACCGTCCTCGAAGTTCTCCACGAATGGTTTTTCACCAGCGCTCGTCACAGCGCTTCAGCAGCAAACCTTTCACGGGGCGCTGCGCATCTGCAAATTAGCAATCAGAATAAAACCCACTTCCCAGAGCTAACTGGATGCTAAGCAGACTCTGAGTCATCTACATCCATCAAAGCAAACATACCTGGGGACTGCTAAATGTGAATTTCTTCCACAGTGCTTTCCGATAGCCCAAGTAACCTGTTTGTTTTTTCTTTTGCCCGAGGTCTGTGTTAATTCATATAATCATAGAATCATTTCGGTTGGAAAAGACCCTTAAGATCATTGAGTCCTGTGTAATAATTCCTGCGTAACAGCAAATTTGGAAACGCTTGGAAAACTGAAGAGCTCAGCTGGGCTTATTTTCATGTTGGATGTACTCTGGGTAAACCAAATGTAGGAAGTTTCGGACTTCCCACGAGCCCCACGAGCATCCAAAATAACAAAGGTTAAATTGCAATGGATTTGTGTCTGGTAGCTGGTTGAGTTTAAAGCTATGCTATGACTTATGCAGCATACCCATAGCGTAAATGTGGCTTATGAGGGACCAGAGCACTCTCAAAGAGAGAAAGAGAAAGATTCTGGCTGAGGAATGGATGCTGCAGTATACAGCCAGCCCCAAAACCCACTCAAAATAAAACCCACCCAACCCTCTTTCTCTCAAGCGCCCGTTGCTCTGGGCATCAATGGGAACCAGGCAGGGAGATGGGTTTGCTCCAGACCTGTGAGTGCAGATGCTGTGGTAGGAGAAGTTACAGGTGCACACGTGTTTGGCATCTCCCCACTCCCCATGTACACACGGTGAAAAGGCACTGCCTCGGTCCACGGTGAACTTTCCAATTTGTGAGGTTTCAAAGACATTTTGTTGTGAAAAACCTCCTAGTTTTCCTTCTGTTTTATAACAGGGTAGTGGGAGTCCAAACCACTTTGAAAGCTCAGGTTTTTAAGGATGTTTTCTCATGCGTACGTGCAGAACAATAGTTTTCTGGTTTGGGGTTTTTCTTTCTTGGTTCTTCTCTGCCAGGTGATCGGGTAAAGCAAAGCAAAGGCAGGTCAACAGGCATGGCCTTTGGTGAGGGAAAGAGGGAGAAAGGGGGAAGAAGGAAGGGAGAGAGAAGGAAAAAGAGATGAATCCTGCAGCTCTCCTGACACGTGCTCCTTGTTTGCTGGGGTTGGAACCTGGAGGGTGGCACCTCAAATGAAGACGAGATGCGATTGCTGCCCATTGCTGGTGAGATCTCGATGCTTCAGGTCTTCAGGGGAAGAGGAGGAAGGAGGAACCCAACCAGCTACACGAGGCACCGGGACGCTTCATGTCCGATTGGCATTAACTGGCACTCATGCATCCCATGGGATTTGTGAGCAAGGTGCATCCTGGAAGAGGTAGAGCATGGGGGAAAGGGACTGATGCCCGAGCTGGGACTGCTGCGAGGCTCTGCATCAGCTGGGATCGTGCAGAACCATCGGGCTGAGCTGTAAACCCTCTGTGTTGGTTCACAGAAAAGCGTTCTGGTTTTGTAAGCGTTCCCCTGAAAAACAACAAGATCCATCCCAAGAAAACATCCTGACAGGTCAGGGCTTTTTTTTGGAAAACACAAAGGAAAGAGGGAATTACGCCGTGACGTAAGCAGCTGAATTGGGATTCAGAACGCTGTTTAATTTGAGGGTTTAAAAGATCTGCTTTTTTCCTGGAAAGATCATACAAATCAAGTGTCTGAACTATAGTTACCTCTTTACAACCTGCCAGATTTTTCTCCATTAATGAAACACAGCTAAAATATTCCAGTTCACCTTCTACAAATCTATTGTGGCATGTCCTGGAATCCAGCTCATGTCTATAAACGCATATACTATTATCTTTACTTCCTCCTGCTTATTGGCAATGGCTAGTAATCTTTCAGTTGTGGTATGCAAAGCCAAACATGAACCAGTATTTTCCATTATGGTTGTAATTTTGGCCTGTAATTTTATCACTCAAATCTAAATCCACTTCAGAAACACCATAAACTAATTGTCACAGCATAAACTTAAACTTCTGAGTGGTTTATAAAAGTGATTTAATAAAAGGAAAATAAAAAACAAATGTAAGCCATAATATTTTTGGCAAAAAAGGTCAAATATTTCTTTCTCTTTACCTTATTTGAATGCAAGAACCTGCTTCTTCTAAATGCACTCCCAGCAGGTTTGTTTGTCTTGGATTACGCAGTAGCAGATATAACATTTGTCCAGTGAGAGTTGTTTAAAAAGGCAAAAAAAAAAAGAAAAAAAGCAAGGTAAACAGATCAAATTTGTATGCAGCAAAGATATCCTTGTCCTATTTTTTTTTTTTAAAAATATCAAATGCTAAGTGCTAACAATACGACCATGTTCCTATTACGCAGTTTAAGCCATTTTCACAGTTTGCAAAACCAAACACTTCGCAACCCGCTGTAAGTTTATGTTAGGCCATAATCTGAATGACTGCTGCTTAGCCTGCTTCACTTCATTCGTATTGAGAAACAATATACAGAGGATATAAAGTGATCAACTGTGTTTACACTGATGGGGAAAAAAAAAAAGCGCCTTTGCATAAGTAGTAAACAGGGAATCTGGGTATGAACATTAAAACTGCTGCTAATCATTTAAGAAGGGAACATTGCGGAGCCTCTGAGTACAGGCGGGTCTGGGAAAGGCAAATGATAACAAGTCTCCGAGCGGGATTTCCAGGAGTAACCCTGAAATAACCCCTGCGCCCCACGCACCGCTCCAGAAGTCAAACATACCGCTGCGCTTCCAAGGTTTGCAGGGGCGCTTGGTTTTTTGGCATTGACATGTGAAGGTTTGCAAGCAATGGCTTTGCAGGGGGAAAAAAAAAAAAAAATATCCCCACGTTTATTCATAAAAAATATCTGCTTCAAAACTGCAGTGGGAGCCTGTTTATAATAAACCAACAAATGATATAGAGGCTGCTGTTTGGCACAGGAATTGGCCTGGGAGAGGCTTGTATTACATTTCTCTCTCTCAGCATTCATGGTATAAGGCAGAGCATGCTGAAATTTATGTTCTCCTGGTACTGTCGTCCTGGCTGTGCTACTCCGGAGACAGTTCTGGCACAGTCCCTCGCTTGTGCTGTACATTGCCTCCCCCTGGATTTATTACCAGAGGTTGGGGTGAGGGCACAGGGGCATTTCTGACTTCTTTATGGTGATGGAGGCACTTGAAGAGGCCAGGACAGACACAGATAAGTAGCCCTGGAGACGGCTACTGACCACCACTTGTGCTTTCCTGTATTCTGGGCTAGTTGTTTTTTAACATAAGAAAACCACCGCTGTGTCTGGGTTCTGTGCAGGTTTGGAGAAAAATGGGAAAATAAGAATTACTTTCTCTTTGTAGTGTTTTTGTTGCGTAGGTTTTGCTCTCCCCTAGTTTAGCAAGCAGAGCTGTGTGAGTGAGTCGCATCCAACCATCCATCCATCCATCCATCCATCCAATCTTCATCTCTTGGTCAGCAAGACACTTTCTGCTATTAGCAGCCCAGGAGGGCTGTGTCAAACTTGCAAAGAGCCAAGATGGTAAACCCAGACCTCAAAGGGATATTCTCTCCCAGTGCTTGAGAGGGAGGAACGAGCCTCACAGGTTACGCTCTGCTAGGTCATGTTGCTTCATTTGGATTCAGCAAGCTCTCCATCACTGCAAGAGAATCAACAAAAAGATCTGTTGTGCCCTCTAAGTCTGTGGTAGAAAGGCCAGGCCCCCAAAAAAGCAAAAAAAATGCTAGCCTTAGCCTCTCTGTCTCTGAATCATGTCATGGAGAGGTATCTCTCACCTTTTCAGGGATGTTTCTGACCACAGCAGAAAAGAGAGCCCCTGGGGGAAGCTGTGCATCCACCTGCATGAGGTGTTTTGGTACCAAAGCCGAGGCTATGAGCCCCGGACCCCATGACAGGCCAAGCGCAGCAGCTTCTGTGCTGGAGGTGGATGTGGATCTCCATGTCCCTTTGCAAAGCAACTGCCACTCTTTGGACCAGTTCTTGTAGGATTTCTGGCCATAGCATTACAATACCGAGTTTGGCAGCCACAAAAGCCAAGGAGCCATGGCTCATGGTTGCCAAATCAATTTCCATCAGGACTAGGAGAAACCCCTGACTGAAGATGCTGAAAGTTTTCTCCATTAGAGTAACCACTGTAATGCCTTTTCCCTTTGCAAAATGCTTTGAGAAAGTCTGATTAAAGAGCTTTGCACGAACTGGATATTACTATTTATTGTTGTTATTGTACAGAATTCACTTTCCACCGTCAGTGAAACAGTAGCGGCATAAGATACGGTGCTGGAGTTACAGTGTATGTCTTGACCCCTACAAATTACTCCTCAATGCAACAGCCAGGAAAAGCCAGAAATCAGGCAGAGAAAAACACAAGAGAAGGTTTTTCAGTACAAACCTCACTGTCTGCTGTGCATAACTCAGTCTTTAACATAATTCTGTTTCACCAGGGTGCCACTCACCAGATGCCCACAAGTTCTATTAGGTGATTAAAAATACATCTAAATATACATATATATACACATGCATATATATGCATACATACAGAAAAAAGAAATTATTTTTGATGGCAGGCCATGGGAACCCCAGGGTTCAGTTCCCACCAAGATGGACAATTTATTTACATTTCTGCTCAGCATTATGAATTGATCTTTCCACCAGCACAATTCAGAGATACTTAAGTCATTTCTTTGCTGCTTCTCTTTCTCTACTTTATTTATGAGATAATAGTCAATTAGGACGCGAAACCAACCAGAACTCTTCCATTTATTAGTGTTTGATCCACTGCTGACATTATTTGATAAATTATTCCTCTGATTTACTAAGAGACTTGGTGTCTGAAGGATACTAAGTTTTTTTAACCACTCTTCATATTTTGTTCTTCATGTTTACCCTTTGCACATCACTTGGAAGAGGGACACAGCTTGGGCTGTTGAACTTTGTGCAATAGCTCCCCACTAGTCCCTTTTTCTCTTGGATTCCCATGAAGTTGGGGTGTTTCTGTGTTGGGACTGAAAAAATAATTAAAAAAAAGGCTGTTGGGGGTGTCAATTGTTTAAAAATAGTTTCCCATAGGGATTTTTTTTCTTTTTAGGTTTGTTGTTGATTTTAAATTACCATGTTCCCACTGGTCTCAAATTGGGTTTGGAAGCTGCAGGGGAGAAACTGCAGAAGAAGGAGTGAGAATTTAGGGTGAAAGGTCTCTGGTGGAAATGTGAGGAGGGGGGCAGCAAAGACCAAAAAGCGAGGACCGGAGGTGGAGAGCATCTGAGCATCAGGGAGAAGCAGAGAGGAATAGTAAGTAACACAGGTGCCCTCTAGCCAGTGCCAGTGTTTCTTGCCTCCAGCATCTCTCCTGCTGGATTGAGCGTCCCCGCGTTTAAAGATGGGCAGGGACTTCAAGTCTGGCAGCCAGCCGTGATCCCGGGGGAAATGGTGCTGTGCCGCAGAGCCACGGTGACCCAGGAGCCCGGAGCGCCGGGACAGCCCACACGGGGCCCCTTGTCCTCGCTCCACCCAGCGTGTGTCGGCTGGGTCCCCCTCTCACGCCACGTTTGGACCAATAGCTCTGCAACCGCAGCGCTACCAAACATGCCCTGTGATCTGATTTCCTTTCATGGCCAGGTGCTTTTAATAACCCGCTGCCAACTGCAAGTGGTATTGCCGCAAATGATGCCTGGAATGAAAAGAGGAAAGAACGAAAGGGGAAAAAAAAGAAGTCAATGAAACAGAACAGATAATTTTGCAATTTAATTTTCCATCTTCTCTAATAATGGTACCAGTGTCATGCTTGATGGATGAAACTGCTACATACGGCCTCTCAAGATTAATTCCCCTCCTACAACTTCAGCCGTGATTTTCCAGAGCAGCCTCTTGGCTCCCTTATTCAATCTTCCTCCTGGTTCCTTCCCCTCTCCTTTCCTCAGCCTTCTCCTGCTTGGAAGAATGTTTTGGATCAAAGCCGACAAGGAGAATTAGACCGGGTATAAGGGCTGGCTTTCATGTTTGCTGAAGAGACTCAAATCCTTTTCCTGAAGGAGAGTGCAGCTTTTATATGGAAAACATCAGCAAAGCAGCAATCAGGCCTGAATATCCACTGTTGCTTATCTGAAACTGCTGACTACTGCACAAATATGGTGTATCTGCTCCTTCCAGGATCTTGAAGGATCTACATTTTTTACCATCCCGCTTGGGCAGAAATCTCTGAAGCCCATTAAAAGTTACACCGTAATCTGATCTCCATATTTTCTCAAGCCAGGATATCTGGAATTTAAAGACAAGGTTTGATCTTATCTATGTTTTATCTGATGATGCTGGCTCCACCAAATAAGATTTATCTGTAAAGAAAATAATGCAATTAATGTCCCGGCTGCCGAAGTCTTTATGGAGACCTCTCAGTTTTTGCTACTCGGAGCACTCCAATTAAATGTAACTCTGTAAACCCGAGCAAACCAAACCCTTATCTGAGAACATGCAACGCTCCTAAATTAAATTTGTGGATTTGGTAAACGCTGTGGAAAGGGCTCAGGCTTTCTTTGCTTTTTTTGTGTGAAGGGGACACAGAGACACTGTTCTGAATAAAACCCGAGCTCCTCTCCCCTAGCCTGGCAGGGAGTGCGCATACCACTAACAAGTGCTATTACTGCATTTACGTCATCCAAGAATTTTCTCCTTCTGGCATGCTCTCTGGCATCCCACAGCTGAAGGGGCTCCAGGCAAAAGCAAACTTGCTGTCCTGACAGGGGGACAAGGGAGACGCGTGGAAGGCTGGTCCCCAAGCTGTGCAAGGCATGCAGCAATGAGCATGTGCTGAAGGCCACAGTGTCCACGGCTCACCCCGAGTGCCAGATCTAGCTGGATCTCACTCAGTCTGGAGGGATCAACCTGGTAGGATATCTAGATGCTCAAACATCTCCAGTAGATCTCCTCTGGAAAAAATGAGGGAGATCGTCCTCAAGCTGGGGGCTTTATTAGTTCTCCAGCGTTTTAGAGACCCCATGCAGTGCCCCCATGGCACTCCTGAAGGAAGACCGATACCTTGGTCCTGTTACACAAAGGGGGAAAGGGGCACAGAAAATGGATCGTTTTAAATATCAAATCATTTCAGACCAGCAGCTTCCAACTGTGCAGTGCCCAGCTCTCTCCAGACTCCTCTCCAGCTGCTCTTCTCCAACTTCTCCTCCTTTGAGGTCCAGAAGTGATGAGAGTTTGAGAGACCCACAGCAGCAGGAGCAAGGCTGGGCTGGAAAAAGACGGAGGGACAGTCTGGGACTGCCGTTCCTCTTTGAGCTGAGCCGTTCAGTGATGCCACCCTGGGCATCACCCCCAGGGTTTCTCAGGAAAAGCAAGCCAGGCACAGCACGCGCCAAGGGTCAGCAGGACTTGGTTAGAAGAGGTGGTTTCACAGTGAGCAGGTTCACCATGAATGGGTTCATTCACGGCAATTCTAATTTCTGGCTTTGCTTTTCTGTGCAAAAGCAAAACATCATTTCTGGCTGATCTCACCTGAATTATTTCCAAACTGCTTTTCCTCTGAGTTATTTGGGTTTGGAACCAGTCTGAAAAAATTAATTGTGCACCCAGTCCTGGGGTTTTACTCTATCAGCTGGCTTTAGAGTTCCCCTAGCTGTACTTTGGCTGCAACAGCCTCCAAGATGGAAAAATATGTTTCTGTCCTGAACTCCTTCTCAGCCTCTTGTTCGTCCAATGTACTAACGGGAAGAACTCCCCCCATGAAATAAAAAATACTAAAAAAAAAAAAAAAGCCTTGAAATTTCTACAGTCAGGAAAAACAGCAATCAGAAGAAAGTACACACACCTGTTGGTTGCTATTTTCGACTACAGTATATTTTTCCTCTTTTTCAAATTTCAGAAAACTCTGGGAAATTATAATCTTCCTCCTTTCTGGATCACCTTTATCTAAACCTACTTTCTCCACTTAAAACTTCACTTCACAGGATTAATGTTACTGGCCTTTGCTTTGCCTCTTTATGGTTGTTCACCCCCTGCCCCCATTTTCTTTGTTCATGGAAGACCATCAACAAAATTCCCCTGTTGTTAGTGAAAGTCTTTTTTTGATAAACATTTCTTGGTATATACATCTTTTTGTTTAAAAATGGCAATGCTACTTAATAACAAACTCTGAGGCCTTACTGTATGAGCGTTGCAATCCTGGCTGGAAATAATTTAAAACAACTTTGCCAGATGTATAAGGCCGGGGCAAATCACAAATCCGCTTTGTTCATAACCACTTGGAGTAACTAACGTGAAATCATCGGCAATGGCCATATCTGACCCTAGACAGAGCCCCTCTCTTGGCAACGGCAGAACCCAGATCTTCAGCTGATCTTCACACCAACTTCAGCTGATCCCTGTTCATGTTCATCTTAGCTGAAGGCTTTGTGGTAGTTTAGGCGTGCTGAATTTGAGGGGACTGGCCACTTCTGACATGGAGAATGATGACTTGGCGGCCCTCAGTATACACCAAGAAGGTGGTGAACAACGGAGATGCCAACCTTGGAAAAAACCAAGCCTGCCTAGACCTGTATCTGACCTTGCTCTCCTCTGATATGAACCTATTCATCTCCCCCTGACTGTGGCAAAAGCTGACACGTGGATGAGCAGAGCAGGAGCCCAAACCTTGCAAGCGCTTGCCCCGTCCCACCTGGGAACAGGCTTGTAATACACCTCTGTGATGCGATGGGCCTCATTGCTTTGCTAGTCAAAGAACTTGCCCACCACGAGCCGAGGAAATCAGTTACATGCAGTAAAACTGAAATTTCCATTCCTTGTGTAAACACCATGTATCTCTCCAACGGTGTCCATAAAAATGCGGGAAAGTGCAAACTCAGCAGCTGGAATAGACTGGGTACCTCCGTGCAGTGAGCGTATACCAGGTGGTCTCTGTCACGGGAGGTGATTTATGCTAACTCTCTCCCTCTTGGGCTGCTTTTATTTAGTTAGTGGGAGTTTGACAGCCCAGAGGTCACAGACACTCCAGTCACTAGTGGTTTCTCTACTGAAATGGAGAAATGCCTTTACGGAGGGGAGGGGGGCAACAGGATGGGACGGGGAAAGAAGAACTGAGCTGAATGCACGCTAGTGTCAACCACTGGAAAAACAGCAGATCCATAAATAGTAAAGGGTTTGGAAGACGAGGGGCGATGAATAGTGCCTTAATCACAAATGAAATGTCAAGGGAGGAGGGGGAAGGGGGTCTCTATTTATGCTCTCTTGCATGAGATTTAAAACCCGGGAGACAGCGTCCTTGGGGACCTCACAACGAATATTTCCTATGCGTTCAAGGAAGGACCCTGTCCAGACTTCTCACAGCTTTTCTTTTTTTTTTTTTTTAATAACGATGTTCAGCTAAATTTCTGGAAAATGAGTTCATGACACGGCTCCTTTCTTACTTCTGCCTTTCTCTTTGGACTTGTGCAAGACACAAGATAAATCCTTGCCTCAATTTAATCAGGCTGAGGGAGGGCACAGGGAGAGCAGCCCTCTTTGAGACATCCTTGGAGTGTTCCAGGGGAAAGATTCAGCAAGGAGAAGCAGCACATCCCCAAGGGCTCAGACACAGCTGAGGTCCCATACATCCCGAAGACGTGGCACCTCAGTTGTGTTGCGGTAAATGGACATATCTCATGGTCTCATGCCCATCCAAATGGGAAGTGACGGCTCCTTGCTTAAGCCCAGATGGAGGAGGACTGGGTGCCTGAGCTCTGCCTTGCTGAGTGCTGCACAGTAAATGCGTGTGTGCTCTCAGCACCCTCCTGAAATGAAATCCCGATGATGCTCTCCAGCTGCTCCAGGATACTCCTGCAACAGCACTTCTGCACTCTCGCTGAAGGACCACACCACAGACAACGTGGGTCTGCAACAGCTCCTGTCTGGGTGCCTGCTTTTAAATATAAGAACAGTACTAATAAGCATCAGTACTCCTGATTTACTTTACAGCAAATCTATGGAAGAACATCTCCGAAAACCTTAATACTTAGGCCAGTTTTGTTTCCTCTGAGATTCAAAGCCTGGGACCTGAGACATTGCTACGCCCTCGCTTTCCATGCACGGCACGTGTTCCTTTAACTTTGTCTTCATTAGCGATGCGTAATTTGTGATCTCAGCGGTACCTCTGCACAGAGCCAGGAGTAGTGCTATTGGCTTTTGTGGAGCTACTCTGGATTTACATCAAGGTGAATGAGATCAGTCCATTAGCCTCCCTGGCAAGCTCCCTGGAACATGGTTACAATTTAATCTGGTCCCTGAAACACTCAAGTTTTGGCCAATGGCTTCCCCTCCCTAGCAGACTATATACGTCAAGGTCACCAAATCCCAGATGTCCTCCAAGGTCCCGGGGGTCATGGTTTGATTTCACACTGGACGTTTTGCTGCTAGAAGAAAAATAGTCTGGGTCTTATTTTCTAACATTCACAGCCCAGGAAGTGCAGGAAGCTGTTCGGTTCAGGTTTTTCTTGTGTGACAGATCAGCTTTTTCATACATCTGCTGATACAACGCTCAAGGATAATTTGACTTTCCTAGGGGAAAATCAACAGCTGGAAAACTTACAGAAAAAAGAGCTTTTCCCAAGAAAATCTCCCCTCAAGTTCATAGCAAATTGCAGTGACCTACAAAGCGCAGAGTAAGAGTTGATTGGGCTGGAAGGGTTTGAGACAGCCGTTGTAGCTAATTCTTCCCCAAGGAAGAAATGGCTTTGCCTGCTTTGGGAAAGAAATGTACTCCATGGGAAGGGATTTGGACTTTACCCCGCGGGCAGTTCCCGTGCAGCCGATGCAAAGACTTCTGAAGCAAGAGTAGCAGAGCAGTAGAGGAATGTTATCTGGCTGAACTGGGCACTTCTCTCCCAGGAGTGTCACGAAGGACCAATGAAAGGTCATAAACACTCAAAGATCTCATGATAAAGTGGACTTCACCCATGTAATCCCATTACAGAGGACCTGCTGGATGGTTTGTATCAAATGAAGATAGGGGACAGATGAAGGGAGATCTCCTAAAAGAGCATCAGCATTTTTGGGGGTGGGGGGGGACACTGCTGACTACGGAGGCTAACAAGAACTGCGATGCAAAAGCAACGTATTATCATTACGCTGCAGGAATGACTCAATCCATGTGAATAAGGGCTACTCCTTGCTCTTGGCTTGTGGACATCCCTTCTGCTGATGTCAACACAGGAGCCATGGGACTCCAACCAGATCCTATGGAGAATAAACCAGCGTTGCAAATCTTAATTCCAATTCGGGTTTCTTTACTCACACCCTCAGTATTCATCCAGAATGTCATGATTTGCCTGCTTTTGGACAGAAAAACTGTGGAAAAATATGGATCATATTGTTATAAAACATATAAGTTTCATGACTCACCCAGAGTCTAAGTCCTGTGTGATCGGTATTTCTGAAAATTGAGCAAATTATTAAGGTACTCAGCAGGCACTTTAAACTCATTATAAGCAGCCGGTTAAAAAAATCTTGTCCGTACGTGTTTTTTGCTCAATGAGGTGTTAAATAGGAGATGCCCTTTAAACAAACTAATCCATCCACGAGAAAATATACAAAAGAAAGGCTCTGGAATGACATTTACCGCTCCCTAAGCACGTCAGAAACGCCGTCTGTCTTCTCACTCGCCATCGCCGAGGGAGAAAAGGATGAAGTGGGAAGGTCTCCGTCTTAGCAAAACAGCTGCCGCAGACTTAAAAGGCGAGTGGCAAGGTAGAGAGGTCTGACTGAGATCACAGGCACTTCTGGGGAGATAGGATCTCCGGGAAGCGAAGACAAGGTGTGAGAAGTCTGTTCTTTCTTGTATCATCGCAAGGGCTCTTTTTTGAAGATAAGCTCATTTCGGTGAGGGGGATGGTGGTGTCTTTGCACTTCAAGGGCGGGCGCGTTTCCACCTCCCCTCTGTTTGTTTTCTAATTTTCTTTTCACTCTCACGTCGGCTCTTCGTGACCCTCTCTCTCATCGGCATCACTGCCACCTCCTCGCGGGGCCCTGCAGACAGGGGTTAAGAGGCCTCGCAAGGGAAGGGAGTTTTACGGCGGGGTCTGGAGGAGATGGACAAGGGCTCAGGTGGAAGGGATGGGGGGGAGGCAAGGCGAGGGGGGAAATGCCAGGGCACCCGTGTGTGCTTCGGAGCAGCGACCACCACAGTGATGGACCACAGGAAGGGTCCCGGCTCACCTTTAGGATTCCTAAGCACCGTCCCCACACAGCACAGGTACAGAAGTAGATCATTGCAGGGGAACCCAAAAGAAACACCCAGAAATGGAACACTTTAGCAGTCAACCAGCTCAGTGCTCCTGGCGAGGGGCACTCCTGGATGGTTTCAGTCAAAACCAAAGTAAGGGTCGTCTTCCACCACCTCGCCATGCAAAAAAGAGCTCTTGATTTACAGTCTCTGCTAGTTGACAGTCCTACAGTGTTCCCCGAATTCATGAAGCAGCAGCATCTTGGAAATGCTCCGTGGGCAAAAGAGTGGTGGGTTTGCTGTGAGCCCCAAGGATGGACAGCCAGCAGGAGTGAGCATAACTGCACTGTTCTGTCAAAAATAGCCACTTGTGCTAACCATTTTGGTTCAGGGTTCTTCTGGAGATTTGGGATGTCTTGAAAGCAATGCTTTCATGTACGTGTGATGCTCAAACTCCATCCTGTGGCGTCCAAACCAAAACAGGAGGGAGAAATCCAGGTGTGGCTTTTCTGTGCCGCTCTGGATGCACCGTGGGGTTGTCCACACAAAGCACAACCAAGTTCAGAAAACAGATAAGCAAAGAGAACAGAAGGCAGCATTGCCAGGGAGGAAGAGGGAAACGAAGTGGGAAAGGTCGGTAATTTCCCACTTAACTCAGCCCGTGTCTCCTAACCCCTCTCTGCCGATCCCCCTTCTGATTACCCTACCTACAAACCCGGTAATATAATCGCCTATCTTTTCATCAGCTCTTCCTTCCTCTGGGTCTAATCTCTTGTGACACAAATGAGCGAGTTCAGGGTTTTATTAGTAGAAATGGGGGATTTCAGGCTCTGAACACAACCGGCAGCCCCCGCCGCCGAGCAGGGACCTGCTGGCGGGCTGTTGCCCGTGTCAGGTTGTTGTACAAACATTACCTCCTGCAAATCCCCGGCTTGGTCACCAAGTCAAGCGGTGGAGACAGTTTGCCCAGTAGTTTGACCTTTCACCTCCCCTTTACTAAATAGACCTAATTACTGCGTTTGTCTGTCATTTAAGCAACAAATGACTCCATTGAGGTCATCTGAGGGAAGCTGGAGTTCTTAGCTGTCATCTCGAGAGAGCTCAGCTAATTTTATCCTGCTGGGGAAGAAAGCCCTGTGAAATTTTGCTGGAAGGCTCAGTTACAATTGCTGTTTCCTGGGAAGGGTTTGGTGACACACTCACTTCTGGAGAGACCAAGATATACCCCCACCAGCTCCTACTAGTTCACACTCCTGTGCAGTTTCCAGCAATTGTAGGCATCACCCTAAATGATAGAATTCCTGGGACCATCTAAAGGAAAGTAAATAATAATAATTGTAATTAAAAAAAAAAGAACCAAAACCAACTGTAATTTTCTTCTGTGAATCCAGATTTTGCCACTGGAAATGTAAAAACTCCCAGGGCACTGAGCACCTTTTGTTCAGCCAAAAGGAGAGCCAGAAACTACAGATGCATTTGTTTCAATGTCAGTTCTTCTGCAGTTTTCAGTACTTGCAGATCTGATGAATCCCAATTGTGTGCTTAGTGGGTAACATGCAAAATATTGATGAAAGCGGTTAAGCCTGGAGAAAACTCAAAGAAACCAAAATGTGTGCAGGGAAGGCGTTAGGCAAACTTAGCAAATGGCAGTGCTTCCCCTCTGCCTGTATACATAGTAATCTCTAAATTAATTGTGGGGAGATAAATATACCGATCTACACACAGAATCACAGAAAATACTCTGTCTATTTGCACATACACAGATTTGTATAGAAGTAAGTCTGGAAGGGGCATACAGGAGGTCACCTTGTCTACCTCCAGATTCAATCAGCTCCTCCAGACCCATTCCTGAGAGATGTGAGCCTGACTTATCTTCAGTCCCTTTCCTCTCCCAGCAGTGGAGACCCTCAGTCTCTCCAGGCCACCCCTTGCACACCCCTCCTTGACAAAACCAGTATATCTAAGCTCAAGCACAAGAGATGCACAGTGTCCCTGCTAAGACATGTTTAGACAAGCTATGCCAAGGCTGGTCCTTCATCTCCTTTATATCAGCCCTCTCATCCCTGGGCTGGGCACATCCCTGCATTTCCAGCTCCTTACCCCCCCAGGATATCTCTGCAAAGGATGCTTTTCTAGCTTTCCCCTTCGGCTGTATCTCCCTTCTCTGTGCATCTCATGCTCTGGCTCTTCTCTGCTGCATCAGATGTCAGCTGCCTGTCCTCACCTTGCAGCCCATTCCTACCCGTGCCCTCCTCTGTCCTTCAGATTTAAGACCTGGCCTCTGGATCCACCGGGAGCCCAGCTCCATCCCTGCCTTGCTTAATTTGAACAGTCACCTCCCTGTTTTCTGCCAGGCTCCTCCTCCCTATGCGAAGAGTCCCCCCCTTAAACATCTGCAAAACATCTCCAGCCCCCTCTGTAAAGCTCTCCACCACCATGGTGCCTTAAAGACAAAACAAAACATGACAGCAGCCTAGACTGTTGTTGTTCCCATTGTGCTAATATCAACTGAGCGCTTCCTCCCACTGTCCCCGTCTGTCTCCATCCATCTACGGTCTCTCCTGGCAGGCTCTGCTCCGCCACCCCAGCAGGCAGAGCCAAGGGAGCCAAGCTCAGCCTCGGCCGCTGGCAAAAATCACCCCTTGGGCCACCCCAAGGGGGAAAACACCTTGCTTGGGGCTGGTCTGAGGGATCGGAGCCCTCCTGCTCCAAATGAGAGGAAGGACCGGCTTTTATCCTGAATTTCTACAGCCCCAAGCACAGGAGGGTCTCGGTGCCTGCCTGGGGCCGGCGAGGGCTGGCAGGTTGGCAGAGCCCGTCCCGCAATCAAAGAGGCGAACACCCACGGCCGAGATTTGAAAGGTGAGAAGATGGTGACTGACGCAGGCACGCTCGGCGCTCTCATTCAGTCCCATCTTTCAGCAGGGCTTAGATTAAGTCCATCAAACCCAGGTCTTTTTCTCCCTCTTTTCACTCCCTCTTTCTCCGCTGACACAAGCGTGCATTGCTCAAAGCGTGTATTATCAGCACAAGGAGGTGTTCTTTACAGCGCAAAGCAGCCCTGCAACAAGGCAAAGAAGCAGCCAGGCTAATCAAGGGACTAAAAGTCTGATTGCGTTTTTGCTTCCCTGGTGGGCGAGTGCCAGGGAGTCTCCCAGGGATTTATTTTCTCTCTATAAGCAAAGTTTTGCTCCATTGGAGCCGCTGCAGAAACACTTGGAATAATCTTGCAATGTTATCCTTGCCTGGAGGTGGGAGCTGCACTATATTGCCTGCAAAGGGTTAACCTGGAACAAAATAAAACAAACAAAAAAAACCCCTGATCTTTCTGTATTTAGCAGCATCTTGCAAGAAGCATGCTTTGGAGCACGTCGCAGCATTGCTGTCGCACCCCATCCCCGCATGCACGTGGCTCTGTGGGGACGGCTGTGTCCCCGATTACCTGTGGGACAAAAGGGTTTTGGGAGGGAGAGGGGAGCCTAAATGAAATACACCCATTAACCACAATTTGCTGGCTAGAGTTTTTCATGTGCAAATAACAGAAGCAGGAAAATAGAGGAGGAACTTCATCATTGCCCTGTTGCAAAATTTAAATAAACATAATTTCTTATGCTCAAAGGACATTTGATGAAAAGGTTAATGTTATTACAGGTGCTTAAAGGGCTCTAAAAGCCTTATATCACTACGTGGGATGAAAATGTATAGAAAGAGACAGCGAACATTTTAATAACATCCTCCTTAGTTCCTTCACTGACAGATGCCCTGTTTTGTTAGAGCACAGGCAGTATTTTAATAAGGTTGAAACAAGTTTATAGCTGTTCATGTGAAACAGAAGGATATTCTCCCTTTTTCAACCCAATTTTTTTTTCTTTTCCCCCAAATCTCATCTCCTTTCCCCCTCCTCTCCATCACCCACTGAGCGAAGCATCGTAGAGAATATGCCAAGTGAGCGCGGCAACACCTCCAAGGGCCAAATTCTCCTTTTCCTTCTTAACGAGATGATGGATTTTGTTTAGATTTTGGCATCTCTGTGCTGACAAAAGGGTTGGTCCTAACTGATGTGTTTTGGTACCGTGTTTGGAGAGACACTAGAGGAGGTATCAACACCTCCCAGGACTGGAATGGGGAAAAGAAGCAGCATAAAAAAAATATTGCCACGGACTTAAAAAAAAAAAAAAAAAAGAAAAGAAAAAGGAAAGAGAGAGTTGCGTCATCTTACCTAGTTCTCAGCACATTTTATTTCAAGGAAAGCGTGCATGTACAGCTGCAGCCACCATACTCTCCCGAGGCTCGAACCGAAGGCATGAAGATGGAGTTTGTTGTGAAAAGGGACGGCGAGATTAGTTGTTTGTGGAGGTAGGTCAGTGTGGAACTCTCAAGTGCAAACCTCAACTGTGAGCCAAAAAGCCCAACCCAACCAGGGACCATTGTGCTTTATTGATTTGTATTGAGGATAGGCAAAATCAGCCCAAGACGTACTTTTCAGGAAAAATAAATATCTATGGGAAAGAATTGTCAAAAAAAAAAAGAAGAAAGAAAATAAAATAAAGAGCGTGATGGAGCCTTTGAGCCAAGCAGTGGGAGCGCTGTACTCCTGCTGTCTGTGTACCCTTCCTGAATAAATATTTCTGTCATGCACAGATAAAAGATTGTTTTTATAACAAAATTAGCTTCTCTCCAATGCTCTGCTGATTTTGCTCTCTAGGCAAAATGCTGAATTTCAGTTGCTGTACACTGAATGGGTAAGTGGAAACATCCCAATGCTCAAAAATTAAATTAACAGCTTGATAAGAAAGTGAAAAAGATTATCTACGGGTTTGGTTTTTTTCTCCCTTCCATAAATATTTGTGACTGCTGCGATTGCCTGGGCTTGTAATTGTCTCTTGTCTTGGCATTGGTCTAACACCATTGATGGATGCACAGGTCAGTCCTGAAACATGCTGGTCTTGGGGTGCATTGCCTCTTGCGTGCCCTTCCCAACCCCATCCACCCTGCGTGCTTTGCGCTGGGTCTCACACCTGGGGGTGATCTTTCTTCCTCCCATCTGATGGTGAAAAGAAGATCTGCAATACCCAAACATCATCTTAGGGACATGACTGAGGACATGGCATAGCAATAGGCTACCATGCTCTGGAGATTCCCCTGGCCAGGATGCCCTTTGCTCGAGGTGCTTCTTCAGTGGATGGTCTTCTACTTATAAGATAGGAGATGAAGCAGCCCTGGGAATAAAGTGAGCTAAAGCCACCTTCCTCTGGCAGCACTGGGCATCTCCAGGGCACCTGAGGACAAAGGTTTACATCCCTGTGCATTGTACATGTGCGCTGGGACAAAGACAATGCATAAAGTACTTTGTGCCACTCTGCTTCCTTTCCGCCAACAGTAAAGCACTGGAAACGTGGTCTTTTCTTTTTCCTTTGTGAAGAAAAATGCATTAAAACTGAAGCAAAGGACACTGGCTATTCAATAGTCTAGCCATCTCCAGAGGCAGCCGGTGAGCGTTACTGCTAGCATTGCTGGCTCTGATTTATAGATTGTTCCAGCTGAAGACTATTTACCCCATTTCCTCATGGTTGTCTCCTCCTAGCCGTGTATTAATTAGATCCAGCTACTAGCAACGCACCTCTAGTTTCCTTGAGATTGTGCTCAGGGATACTTTTGAGATCATTTTTAATAGACTCGTGTCCTTTTAAAGTCCCTTCACCTTTAAAAATCTTTTGCAAGGCAACAAACCCCATCGCTGTTTTCACACGCACGTAACCCACATGCACAGTGGTCACCCATCATGGCTTCTGCGGGTTTGCCTTAGTTAAATAAATGTCCTTCCCTCAACATTTGAAGTGTTCCCAGTGGAAGAGTGAGGTAACGTTATTTTGTTATCTGAAGCAACCAACGAGTTTTTTAAAGGATGACCTCCATGTGTCTGTGTATATACAGACACACACGCTCACGCACACGCACATGCAAGCAGAAATGCACATAAAAGACCCCGTTATGAGTTTCAAACTTAGGTAAACCTCCTGTAGACCTCATTAAGATTTGGGCTGGACTTGGCTCCAAGGTTCAAACTCCATCTGCTCCCCTCAAAAGGGAAGCTTTGTTAACCATGTTTTCAAGTCGTGGGGCTGAGGAAAGCTGATATATAGAGATTTTTTGGCCCTGGACTGTTCCCGTTGTCCGTTTTAAATTTGGGGTAAATCAAGAGCAAAGCGGGTGCGGGTTTACTGGGGTGCATTTGCTGTTGTTGGGAGACACTTTGGCTGACACTGGGCTGTAGCAACTCACCCTTGCAAAGCATTTTCTCTCTTCCCCGGCCCCAGTGCCGTGCAGTAAGGATGTCAGATGGATTTTGCTCTGCTTGAAGCATCTCACCCCCTCAGATTCAGCACAGAGGACAAATCCCTCCAGAGGAGAAAAAAAAAAAAAAAAGTAAAAAAAAAAAAAGTAAAACCCAGAAAAGTTGCCAGATTGCAGAATCACGACTGGTTTGGACCTGTTGTTGGCCTCTTCTACTTCTCATCCCCCTCCCTTATCTCTCCCTCTGCCCTTTCCCTTCCCCTTTAAACCGCAGGGAGCAACAATACGGTCATTTATCAGTGTCTTGCGGGTGTTTGTGTCTCCTCAGTCCCCCTGTGCCGCCTTTCCACCCCTAACCACCCGCAGCCCTCGCTTGCCCCCACGCCAGCATCCCCAGGCGGGCGAGGAAGCCCCCGGGGCCTTGGCCGAGCCCCCGTCGCGTTGCCGGTGCCCGGGCTGCGCAGCGGGGCGCACACCACTGCTCTCTTCTGGAGAATTATATATTATATTCTGCCTATTTGTAGGAGGAGCGAGATTTTTTTTTTTTCCCCTCTAGGTTAAAAGCTGGAGATAAACCGATAAGAGCACGGAGCTCTGTGGTAACCGAAACCGGTTAATACACCCCCCAAAAAAACCTCATATTCCGCTTTAAACGACTCATGCACTGCATTTTGTAATAAACTAAATTCTCCTCTGCCACCCTTCGGTAGAGGAGGGGTGAAGTGTCTCTGCGGTGTCTCGGTTGTGGCGCTTAATTAGGTTGGTTTCACTGGGTTTGAAAAATAAAACTTGATTTCATAACGAAGAGTGAAACCACAGACAAGATGGTGTTGTAATTGGAATCGAGGAGATAAGGGAGAAAGCAATTCCAGATGCGCTGGGGGGTGGCGGGAGTGTGTGTGGGGGGGGGAGAAAGCAGGGCTTAAACCAGATTTAAACAGATGTTCCAATGTCTGGATTTTGCCAAATATTTCATATTCAAAATGTCTGGGGTTTTTATTTGAACCTTGTCTCCCCAGATGGGAAAAACCTGTTGAGATCAAATAAAAGCGTCAACCTGCCTCTTTACCAGCACATGACCCAAAGGAGGTGTTGGGTTTTGGTTTTTTTTTTTAAGTCTGAAAGATTTCAATTAGCCCCTTTTATTTTGCCGAGTGGTTCCAGTTGTATTTCAGAAAGGTGGATCAAAATTTTGGGGCGTTGCTGCTCTGGGCTGATGGCAGCAGAAGTAGCAGGAAATGGAGAGGGAAAAAAAGCGGCTCTCCTTTACAGCTCGTGGGCTGTAAACCCACGAGCGATAAGATTTTGTTATCGTGCAATTCCAGGGAGGTTGAGATAAGGTTGTGGGTGATTTAATAAGATCTAAGCTGAACTTCCAGACTCTCAGAGAAGTCTCTACCTCTTTAATTGCTCCGGAGAGAGGAAAAATTAACAATTTCATTAATTTTATTTAAAGTATTACAAAGCTTAATATATGTATTTTTATTTGTGTAACCCCAGGATTAAATCATCCGATAACTCCTGGCTATAACTTATAAATGAATATTGCCGCAAGAACAACCAGATGGACGCGTTCAACCGCAGTATGTAAAACGCCGGCAAAAACCAGACCTGCAGCAGAGGCAGATAACAGGGTGAAATACTGACCCTGCTGAAGTGAGCAGCAAAACCCCGCGATCTGGAGAGGACCAGAAATGCAGCCGGCTCTGTCCCTTATCACTGTGCACGGCTGTGGAGACAGGGACAGATTTGGGGGGTAAAAACCTTCCGTTTGAGGGATGCTTCTGCAGTTGTGGGTCTGGAGCAGAGGGGTTGCAGCCCGTGGCCAGACGTGGCTTTTCTGCCTCCTCTTCCCGCACCCCTTCCCTGTTTTTAAAGCAAAGAAGTTTATCGTTTGGGCAAGGGCTGTCAGGGAAGACGGAGGATGGAGGAAGGGTTTTAACCTTCAAAATGGGATTTAGAAGAGGGAGATGGCAGATTCCTCCCCAGAACAGTGATAGGAGACCCATATAAGGCTCAGTACAGGGGACCTAGATCCTCTTTACGCACTCCAAACTCCTATTAACTTATCTAATATTATAATATCTAATTCACTACTACCTTCTGTGCATAGTGTATAATATACAAATCCATATATAAATACAAACGTACATATGTACGCATACAGGTACAGGTAAATTTATTAATTTATTAGAGGGTTGTGGTGAAGCAAATCAGGATTAATAAATACAAAATCAGGCGAATAATGAAAATTTGACTGCACATTGGCACTATTGTTCAAGCAAGGTTCAGGTCTTGTTCCTTGCTTTGTCTGCCTGAGTAGCGGAGTATTATCTTCTCTATGCCCTTAATGTTGTTGTCTGCAAAGCAGTAAAAAGTACCTTTGCCTACCCGATCCTTAGTTTGCACAGTTACATGCTACAGCTTACACTTTTTCCACTCAAAAAGCAGCATTTCTACTTCAGATCATGTCTCCTTGCAAATCAAAAATGAAATAACCCAGCAGCCCTAAATGTATTTCTAATTTCCTTCAAATAAACCATTTTGCTATGTCTGGAAAGTATATTCTAACAAGGAAAGTGGGGAGGAAGAGCTATCAAGATATTTCTTGATCTCTTAATTTTATATTCATCATTAGAATCTCTCTTCTTTTTTTTTTTTTAAAAAATCTTCTTTTCCCTTCTCAGATTCCTGTTAACCACATGATCTTCCTTCACCCACACCCAGGAGTAATTTTAAAAGTTCATGGTTTTTCCAAGGAATATCTGTAGCATCAACACGGTACAAAGATATACACAAAGCTCTGCACACAGCAGGTATCCAGAGAAGCTGCCTACCCTTAAAGCATGTTTTTTTCGTAAGTAGAAAACTCCATAAAGGTCAAAGCTCTACCCTGTAAATGGTAGGAATATGACCTGGGTGTCAATACTCGCCCTTAAATTCTTTGTAATCCCGGCAGGAAGCAAATGCCATGTCGGAGGGGATCTAAAAGACAAATTGCTCCTGCGTTCGCAATCAAGGCTGCGTTAGACTGATGAATCCAAAAGCACAGAGTGTAAATTAATAAAAGCACGACCAGGGCTTTCAAGCAGATGCGTGACACTGACATTTCATTTAGCTTTTCCAATTAATTAAAAAGAAAGCTTAATCAGGACGCTGTTCCAAACACATGGAAATCAATGATTCTCTTTCATTTCCATAGAGTTTGGTCAAGGTCCAGTTATTTAAAGAACAAATATTCGCATTCCTGGGGCAGAGCGCTCTGCTGGCGTGACATCATTTCTCAAACTGCAGAAAAGGTGCGGTTTGCTTTGTGCTGCGCTGATTTTTAAAAGGCGTTCGGAGAAGCTCGTTACTTCTGCCTCTTGAATTTTAGCACGCAGCTCGTAATGATTATCAGGAGCACTCCGGTTTATTATTTTTTAAAGAGGAAGAGGAGCAAACCCCCGTGCCGCAAGCAAACCTGAAGGCAGCAGAAGAAACAGCGTGGCCAAATCTCTTAATGTGTTGGTGGGAGAAAACAAATTTGCAGAAACACCAAAGGCAAAGCTTACCTGGGCAAAGGAAGAGCGTTATGTGCACGTTAAAACATGGACCCTTTGGGGGACTTTGGCCCAGGAGGTTGGCTGGGCTCAGCCTTGCAGTAATTATAGACACGAAGGGTGTGGAGGGGAAGGAAACAAAGCTATATCCAAGTTGCATGTTAATAAATATGCAGGAGGTTATTCTCCTGTTTGAATGCATAAATCTTCCGTGAGCGGTCTGTGTGCGCCTGGAATGCGAGGAGCTGGGCTGAGCCAAGGCGAGTCCTGTCCAAATTTCACTACTTTCCAAACGATGCCTCATTTATTAGTGTAGGCAGCTCCGAGTCTCCGGGGATTAACGTCTTGGCCGCCCAGAGTGATTAGATTCGAGATCAGGAGGAGCCCCGGAGTCTGAAGCTAGAAGCGCTTCATTCGGCAGCGGCAGGGACTTCGGATGCAGAGTAACTTTATTTTTATCGAAGGGCGGCACAGAGCACCTTTGAAACACCCCCAGCATGGAGGAGCCACACCAAAATAAATGCAAATCACTCTTTTCACACCAGGTCTGAGGTGACCGAGCCAGCACGGGTACTTACACGTAGATCATGCAAGTTAGTGACATAATAGATTATTGTCATCTCTCTTCAACAGTAATTGCATAGTAAGTGCTAATTCTCGTTAGCACTCTTTGTCATGGTCGCTTAGTATATTTTGCAAAGAAACCTTTAACTTTGCAAATATTTAAGCAAAAGAACAACTCCTAGCTTCAGCTAGGTAGCATCATTAAAATTGTGCAGATATGCAGGAGAAGGGTTTAAATAAGCCAGGGTGAGTATCCACTCTGCACAGTTTATTCAATGGGTTTCGCCCTCTCCTGCTCCTGGAATGACTGCAAGCCAGCTGCAGTTGCTCCCAGTATATTGATAATCCAGGTGAGTGAATACCTCCTGGAGTTACCCTCCGTGTCAGCTTAGCACAAATACCGAGCCCCTGAACGGCATTGCTCGTGATCTGGAGGCTCAGCTGCAGGTTTGCTCCCTGCTTCACCAAAACCAAGTGTCTTCCAGCAACACATCGTCCTCTCCATAAATGTCATATTTGGTATTGGTGGATCTTCTGGAGTTGAAGCTTGTTTCTGACACACTTTTTTTTTTTTTTTTCCTGTTTACTTAATCCAAAACCAACTCTGTAAACCACCAGACCACGCATGGTGCCTCCCTAACGAGAAGGTTCTTGATATGTAGCAGAGCGGTAAAAGAGTTAATAGCTCTGTTTGCAACCAAAAGGAGGGAATCTCCGCTTAAATATTCCTGAAAATAACTCTGGGCCCCAGTGCCACTAGCTAGGTATATTATATGTGCATATATTTGAGATACCTTGGTCTGGAGAGTGATCATATGCTGTATTCTGCCCAGATCTCTTAATTTTCAGCAGATAGCACCACAACAGGAAATTAATAAAATTGAGGTTATCCATTACCAAATCAACTGCAAACTAAATCTCATCCTATAATTGCAAGAAAACTTATCCGACTTCTTGTTTAGTGTTCAAACTTAGCTGGAAGGCACTAAGCATAATTCTATGTTATAGATACACCAACTTATTAGGAAAGACTTGGGGCTAAAATCTTTTCTTCTTGTTTTTGTTTGCGTAGGAGGGACGAGGAGGGGAGGGATGGGAGGGAGGAGATGGCTTCTCCCTCCCCTGGCAGTGCCATCTGACATCAATTGCGCCACGGAGTTTCTACAGTTTTGTGGGACCCTCCTTGAAAACGTACAAGAATTTACATAAAATCTTTCTGTAGACTTCCACAAAACCTCACTGTCGTTTGAGAGCATCCTGTTAGGCAAGGGGGAAATTTTCGGAGGTCCAGCTCAGAGGTCCAGCAGAACCCAGGTGCCTCCCTCAGCCTTGAGCAAATCTCCTCTGCGGGGCTCTCACAAATGCCCAGGAGCAAATCTCTGCAGACTGCTCACCCTTCTGCAGTTATTATTCCTTGTCCATGGGAAAAGGCAGCAAAAAAATATACTCCTCCTTGTTGGCCACCCTGGTCCACAGTGGGGGTGAAACCAGCCCCCCCTGGAGAAGTTAATATCCTTATTCCACAGGCAGTTTGCATTTTCAGCAGAGGGGAAGGATGTTTAGCAGATACCATCCCAGCATTTATCAGCCATGGAGGCTTCACCAGGCAACATCTCCCAGTAGCCTTAGCATATCCTAAAGCCTACACTTGTGTTGGAGCCCGGAGGTGGCAGTCACCTGGAGATGGCATGGGACGGGCCACCAAAAGCCATTCTTCGTCTTGTCTTGGGGTGGCAGCAGGCAAGGTCCCCTCCTAATCCCAGACGGGCTCGTCGCATCCCATCCTGGGATGCCACAAGGATTTGGCTTGGGAAAAGAGGGACGGGCATGTAGTCTTTTGGCTCTCCTTTTTGGGTGAGCGTCAAACAAGCACCAGGGGGATAGGTGCGTACGTGTGCCGCTGCATGCTGTCAGACCGCTCCATGCCCCAGAATAGGACTCTGGAGCTAAAAAGAAGGACTAAAAAAAAAAGATTTTTTTGATATTTTTCCTGCTGATTTCAGGAAACCGTCCCAAATTTCCATTGCAAGGTAACCTGCTCCAATTCACCGGGGAGAGGAAGCAGACTGTTTGTCCCCAGTCTCAACCACACACACGGACACACAGACACACGGACACACACCAGAGGAAGGCATTGGATGCCATAAAACAAGGCAATTGGGAAAGGGAAAAAAAAGTAGCAACATTGTTGGCCATTAATAGCTCTTTTCGGCCTGAAATGTAGGTCTGTAATTGTTAACAAACTATAACAGAAACAATCAGTGCCTCCAGCAATGACAGAAAAGCAGCATCAGAAGGGCCAGATCTAAATTTACATCTCCCATTTACTAGAAAGTGTTTTTTGCAATGGGAACCCTTTCAGCATTGTTTCAGGACAAGCTCTATTTAGTCTCTCGCAGGAAAAGCAGGTCCTAGGATTTCCTCATGAATTACAAATAGATCCCACCAGTCCAAACTCCCGGTTAATATACTGCTCCAGCCCTCAGTGAAGTTGCAGGAGGAGTCATTTGGCACTGGACTTTGGCCCGTGTATAATTAAGGATGACATTCTTCACATGCGTCTTTCAGGCAGATTTTATATTTTTTTTTTTTTTTTTTTTGGGGGGGGGAAGGGGTATTCTTGAGAATTAGGACATTTTCAGGTGCAAGAAAGAAAAGGGGAGGGAGGAGGAAAGGGCACCTGGGTGTTAAAATGATAAGCAATTGAACTGTAGTGATTTTCAAGCCCATAAGAGCAAAATATGTTAGAAATAACAGAGGAGGTGGGAGATTTTTGGTGCCAGGCTCCAGGATGGACTATACGGCTGCACGGAGCACTCTCCTACAGCAAGACGACTCAGCACGTGCTTGCGATGCACCCTGCCCAGAGCCCGTAAGATGCTTCCCCGGATCTATAGTGTAATCCGCGCAACTCAACGGGATTCGGGAGGCTGCTAAATCCGCGGTGGCTTCAACCTGGAGCAGGGAGGACTCCTGTCGTCACACTTTAGTCCTCCCAGCAAACAATCCTGGCTCCGCGGCTTTTGGCAGCTTATCTCTGAAAGCAAAACGCGGCGTCGACTCCTTCACGCCAGCTCAAAACTGGCTCTTGCGAGCGCTTTGCCTTGCACCTTGCGGAGCCGTCCGATGCCGGGCGGAGGATGTATGGCCATGTGCAATTCTCATCTGCTTGGATCCTATGGGAAAGGACCAGCGTGATTTATCTTAGCCCGTATTTGCAAGGTATCCTTTCTATTGTTTGCTAACTGCCGTTAAGTTTGGACGGCAGGCGGAGGGGTCAGAGCCAAGGCAGAGAACAGAGATTTGCCGAGATCACGCAATGCTCCGAGCCTGCGGCTGCAGTAAACAGAATCTCCTTAAAGGTCACATCTTCAGGCTCCCACTGCAACTGCCAAAGGAAACTGCAATCATTTTTCAGTCCTTTAAAACGCCAGACTAAAATGTACTCAGCCACAATTTTCCTACATGTTCCTGGTTTGTGAGGAGACTACTTAGGAGTCATTTCCTTGCCAAGAAAAGCTTCTCTTTCCTCCCGAACCCGGAATAGACCCAGGCAGCCCTCTGCAAAGTTAGGGGTCAGGGCACAAGGAATGAGACCTTGCAACTGGATTCCGCGGGGCACCCCCAAGTAGGCGCCTTTTGCAGCATCAGCAAAGCAATCTGGACAACCAAAATACTTTCTTTGCCACTCAAAAAAAAAAAACCACCAAAAACTCCATTGCGTCTATTGGCAGTGTAAGAAGGATCAGCTCTGGGCTGAGAAATCATAGTACCTTTCCTGGGCAGAAAAGTCATTAATTGCATCTCTTTCTCCTCTCCTAAATCGTCCGTGAATAATCTTATATTTCTCACGACCGCCTTTGTCCCCTGTCCCCCCCCAGCAACGACCGCATTTATAAAACCACTTTCCCCTCCTTATTCGCAGCAGGGAATTGGGTCTAGCCCTGTCGCTCACCCTCCACCAAACACCCAGCAAAAAAACTCCGCTCTCCTGGCACAGGCTGCAACCCACCCGACTGAGGCCCATCACCAACTTAAGTGTGACCCCAGCGTGAATTAAGTGCTGTCAAACCTGGCACGAAAAGTCCACCCCGTAGGACTGACCCTAAATGAATAGCCACTGTGTTTACGCGAACCACCCGACAGATTGCTTCTCTCTTACCCAGAGCCCCAACGTGTGTCAATAAAAATCTCTGGGTTTCATTAGGCAGCCCCTGCCTGGATACATAAATAATAAGGCTGTTGTCAGATCTCCCTATGGTGTGTAAGGGCAGATCTGGAAACCTGAAGGCCACGACCTTCATGTTTCTCAGCAGGGACCGAAACGCCCTCGGAGCCAAAGTAGTGGGAAAATGAGAGTCTGTGTTATGCTTTAACATGATACTGACAGGCAAATGTAATTTCTCAGAGTTCACTCCGGCGAACACTGATCTGTTTTATAATCTCACGCGCTGGAGCGCCTTGGCCCGGGCTGCAGCTCCGAGGCTGCTGCGGGAGGGGACGGGATCTTCCCCTCGGAGCTCCGCTCGCAGTGCTGGGGGGACCCGGAGGCGCTTCTCGAGGAGAGGGCGAAAAGGCACGGTCGCGTTTGGGATGAGGAATGAGGAAGGAAGGTTAAAAAGAGGATGAGCTCAGTGTTTTGGGAGGGTTTTTTTTTGCGGCGCAGGGAGATGTCGGAGGAGGCGAGCTGGGAGTCCTCACCCCACCAGGGTAAAAATCTCGGCAGGGTTGTGGAGAGGCGATGTGCATGGCTGGCCAAAAAGGTTGCTGCGCCGTTGGGAGCTAGAAATAGTGAAGTGGGAATGATGGCAGGCTCTTCCTCTGACCTCCAGCCCCTTTCCTCCCTCAGCCATTTCCAGGAAATCCCTGCTTTCTCCTACGGCAAGGGCTCCGCTCGGCCGGCCGGGAGCAGGCGATGCTGGAGCAACAGCCTGGCCCTGTGGCTGACACCTCCATGGGTCCAGGTCAGTCCATCCTGGTAGGACCAGCACCAAAACAAGTAACCCCTTCACAACCGGTCTCCAAGCTGTGAAACCCAGTTAACACCATGGCGGGGCAAGAGCTGGGGTGATGCCCATCATCTGAAAACAGGCTGGGATGGAGGGAATGTGTATTGGGGATGCTTGCAAACACTGCGAGGACTGGAGGAACGTGTGAGCAAACAGGTCAGCGGGGTTGAAGGATGCTCCTTCCTTCATCCTGGCATCTGCTTGAGGAAGAGGCCATGGTGTGCGGGATGCTGTGCAGTGCCTGAACGTGCCAGTTACCTCTATGTTGTCAGATGAATTAACTATGTATGCAGACTGGCTTGGGGTTTCTCCAGCCAAGGTGAAGCTTCAGGAATGGCCAAGAGGCCTTTGATCCTCTGTGGAGAGCATTGCTCCCGAAAAGGGGCTTTTTGGTCCAAAAGGTGGTGCAGGAGGCAGGCTGCTAACACGGGTTTGGTACCTCCTTAGTCAGCGATGGAGATGAAAGCGCGAGGTACGAGACCGATGGGCCAAATTTGAAGGAAGAAAAGGAGAAGGTCAGGAGATGACTTTATGAGCTGTGGAAGTAGCGGTGGCGTTTTTCCAGGAGTACGCTATGTCTTCTGCCGAGGAATGTATACCATGCTCCTCGGGCCGGGTGACAGAGTTAATCACCCGGCGAGCAGGAGGGACCGGGGCGGCCGGGGCAGGAAACGCTTCCCGGAGTGGCCAGGGGGGTTTGGAGACCCGGAGAAGCCCCAGCCCCGCGCGGTGGGAGGAGTACCGTCCTTCTGCATGCGTTGCGTGCAAAGCCAACGCAGCCCCGGTCCATGTGTGGTCTAGAGGGGTTTGCGTGTGTGGTCCTGCGAAGCCCTGCTCATCTGTCCAAAGGCTGCTAACTGCCTGCTGAATGACCACGTCTGTTTACTTTAGCTCTGTCTGCACCAACTGAACTCTGATCGCTGCCTTCCTCCAGCTGGGCCGGCTCAGGACCCCAACGTGAAGGAGAGCGGGAGAGAGATCTGTGTGTGTGTGAGGCTCCAAAAAAAAAGAAAAAAAAAAAAAAGAAAAAAAAAAAAGAATAGGCTGCAAATGGACTACAGTGTAAATCATGGCGAACAATTTATGGGCCATTTTCTCTCCCATCATTTCTTCTCTGATCCCCACCCTCCCCCCCTCCTCACTCAAACAGACCAGGCTCATAAATTGCCCGTGCTGAGTGCTGGCAGAAAGGTTTTTCATGTTCCTGACAGCTGCAATAAAAATATGCCTGTGTGTCTGGTAATTGTGTGTGCAAGACAGGGAGGGAGAGAGGTGGGTGCCTGTGCAGGGAGCTGGTGTGTGGGTACAGGGGTGCATGAGATAGTGTGGCATGGGGGGGGCTGTGTGCCTGGGACTGTGTGGGGGGGCTGCAAGGTGATGCAGGCGTGTGTGCTGCGATCGCATGTGTGTGCCGTGAGTGTGTGCATGGGCTGTGATTGCACGTGTGTGCTGCAATCGCATGCGTGGGCTGTGATTGCACGTGTGTGCGGCGATCACATGTGTGTGCCATGTGTGCATGGGCTGTGATTGCACGTGTGCTGTGATTGCATGTGTGTGCCATCAGTCCGTGCATGGGCTGTGATTGCACATGTGTGCTGCGATCGCGTGCGTGGGCTGTGATTCCACGTGTGCTGTGATTGCATGTGTGTGCCATCAGTCCGTGCATGGGCTGTGATTGCACATGTGTGCTGCGATCGCATGTGTGGGCTGCGAGTGTGTGCATGGGCTGTGATTGCACGTGTGTGCTGTGATTGCATGTGTGTGCTGTGAGCATGTGCATGGGCTGTGATTGCATGTGTGTGCTGCGATTGCATGCATGTGCTGTGATTGCACATGTGCTGCGATTGCATGTGTGTGCCATCAATTTGTGCATGGGCTGTGATTGCACGTGTGTGCTGCGATCACATGTGTGTGCCATCAGTCTGTGCATGGGCTGTGATTGCACGTGTGTGCTGCGATCACATGTGTGTGCCATCAGTCTGTGCATGGGCTGTGATT